>OZ012617.1:12858803-13458803 GCA_963942555.1 Aleiodes leptofemur
ATTCACATTTCAGAGTTTATGAGCTCTAGAATTGATATTTTAGTGCTTATAAGCTCTAGAATTGATATTTTAGAGCTTATAAGCTCCAGAATTGATATTTTAGAGCCTATAAGCTCTAGAATTGATATTTTAGAGCTTATAAGCTCTAGAATGAATATTTTAGAGCTTATAAGCTCTAGAATGAATATTTCAGAGCTTATAAGCTCTAGAATTGATATTTTGGAGCTTATAAGCCCTAGAATTGATATTTTAGAGCTTATAAGCTCTAGAATGAATATTTTAGAGCTTATAAGCTCTAGAATTGATATTTTAGAGCTTATAAGCTCTAGAATGAATATTTTAGAGCTTATAAGCTCTAGAATTGATATTTTAGAGCTTATAAGCTCCAGAATTGATATTTTAGAGCCTATAAGCTCTAGAATTGATATTTTAGAGCTTATAAGGTCTAGAATGAATATTTTAGATTTTATAAGCTCTAGAATTGATATTTTAGAGATTATAAGCGCTAGAATTGATATTTCAGAGCTTATAAGCTCTGTAATTGACATTTCAGACTTCATGAGTTACAGAATTCTTTTTTTGTAGCTCAGAAGCGCTAGATTTTACATTTCAGAGTTTATAAGCTCAAGAATTATTATTTCGGAGCTTATAAGCTCTAAAATTGATATTTTAGAGCTTATAAGCTCTAGAATGAATATTTTAGAGCTTATAAGCTCGAGAATTTATATTTTAGAGCTTATAAGCTCTAGAATGAATATTTTAGAGCTTATAAGCTCTAGAATTGCTATTTTAGAACTTATAAGCTCCAGAATTTATATTTTGGAGCTTATAAGCTCTAGAATTGATATTTCAGAGCTTATAAGCCCTAGAATTGATATTTCAGAGCTTATACGCTCTAGAATTGACATTTCAGACTTCATGAGTTAAAGATTTTTTTTTTGTAGCTCAGAAGCGCTAGAATTCACATTTCAGAGTTGATAAGCTCTAGAATTGATATTCCAGTGCTTATAAGCTCTAGAATTGATATTTTAGAGCTTATAAGCTCCAGAATACATATTTTAGAGCCTATAAGCTCTAGAATTGATATTTTAGAGCTTATAAGCTCTAGAATGAATATTTTAGAGCTTATAAGCTCTAGAATTGATATTTCAGAGCTTATAAGCTCTAGAATGAATATTGTAGAGCTTATAAGCTCTAGAATGAATATTTTAGAGCTTATAAGCTCTAGAATTGATAGTTTAGAGCTTATAAGCTCTAGAATGAATATTTTAGAGCTTATAAGCTCCAGAATTGTATTTTTGAGCCTATAAGCTCTAGAATTGATATTTTAAAGCTTATGAGCTCTAGAATGAATATTTTAGAGCATATAAGCTCTAGAATTGATATTTTAGAGCTTATAAGCGCTAGAATTGATATTTCAGAGCTTATAAGCTCTGGAATTGACATTTCAGACTTCATGAGTTACAGAATTCTTTTTTTGTAGCTCAGAAGCGCTAGATTTCACATTTCAGAGTTTATAAGCTCAAGAATTATTATTTTGGAGCTTATAAGCTCTAGAATTATTATTTTGGAGCTTATAAGCTCTAGAATTGATATCTTAGAGCTTATAAGCTCTAGAATGAATATTTTAGAGCTTATAAGCTCGAGAATTTATATTTTAGAGCTTATAAGCTCTACAATGAATATTTTAGAGCTTATAAGCTCTAGAATTTATATTTTAGAGCTTATAAGCTCTAGAATTTATATTTTAGAGCGTATAAGCTCTAGAATGAATATTTTAGAGCTTATAAGCTCTAGAATTGATATTTTGAAGCTTATAAGCTCTAGAATTGATATTTTAGAGCTTATAAGCTCTAGAATGAATATTTTAGAGCTTTTAAGCTCTAGAATTGATATTTTAGAGCTTATAAGCTCTAGAATGAATATTTTAGAGCTTATAAGCTCTAGAATTGATATTTTAGAGCCTATAAGCTCTAGAATTGATATTTTAGAGCTTATAAGCTCGAGAATTTATATTTTAGAGCTTATAAGCTCTAGAATTGATATTTTAGAGCTTATAAGCTCCAGAATTGATATTTTAGAGCCTATAAGCTCTAGAATTGATATTTTAGAGCTTATAAGGTCTAGAATGAATATTTTAGAGCTTATAAGCTCTAGAATTGATATTTTAGAGATTATAAGCGCTAGAATTGATATTTCAGAGCTTATAAGCTCTGTAATTGACATTTCAGACTTCATGAGTTACAGAATTCTTTTTTTGTAGCTCAGAAGCGCTAGATTTTACATTTCAGAGTTTATAAGCTCAAGAATTATTATTTCGGAGCTTATAAGCTCTAAAATTGATATTTTAGAGCTTATAAGCTCTAGAATGAATATTTTAGAGCTTATAAGCTCGAGAATTTATATTTTAGAGCTTATAAGCTCTAGAATGAATATTTTAGAGCTTATAAGCTCTAGAATTGCTATTTTAGAACTTATAAGCTCCAGAATTTATATTTTGGAGCTTATAAGCTCTAGAATTGATATTTCAGAGCTTATAAGCCCTAGAATTGATATTTCAGAGCTTATACGCTCTAGAATTGACATTTCAGACTTCATGAGTTAAAGATTTTTTTTTTGTAGCTCAGAAGCGCTAGAATTCACATTTCAGAGTTGATAAGCTCTAGAATTGATATTCCAGTGCTTATAAGCTCTAGAATTGATATTTTAGAGCTTATAAGCTCCAGAATACATATTTTAGAGCCTATAAGCTCTAGAATTGATATTTTAGAGCTTATAAGCTCTAGAATGAATATTTTAGAGCTTATAAGCTCTAGAATTGATATTTCAGAGCTTATAAGCTCTAGAATGAATATTGTAGAGCTTATAAGCTCTAGAATGAATATTTTAGAGCTTATAAGCTCTAGAATTGATAGTTTAGAGCTTATAAGCTCTAGAATGAATATTTTAGAGCTTATAAGCTCCAGAATTGTATTTTTGAGCCTATAAGCTCTAGAATTGATATTTTAAAGCTTATGAGCTCTAGAATGAATATTTTAGAGCATATAAGCTCTAGAATTGATATTTTAGAGCTTATAAGCGCTAGAATTGATATTTCAGAGCTTATAAGCTCTGGAATTGACATTTCAGACTTCATGAGTTACAGAATTCTTTTTTTGTAGCTCAGAAGCGCTAGATTTCACATTTCAGAGTTTATAAGCTCAAGAATTATTATTTTGGAGCTTATAAGCTCTAGAATTATTATTTTGGAGCTTATAAGCTCTAGAATTGATATCTTAGAGCTTATAAGCTCTAGAATGAATATTTTAGAGCTTATAAGCTCGAGAATTTATATTTTAGAGCTTATAAGCTCTACAATGAATATTTTAGAGCTTATAAGCTCTAGAATTGATATTTTAGAACTCATAAGCTCCAGAATTTATATTTTGGAGCTTATAAGCTCTAGAATTGATATTTCAGAGCTTATAAGCCCTAGAATTGATATTTCAGAGCTTATACGCTCTAGAATTGACATTTCAGACTTCATGAGTTACAGATTTTTTTTTTGTAGCTCAGAAGCGCTAGAATTCACATTTCAGAGTTTATAAGCTCTAGAATTGATATTTCAGTGCTTATAAGCTCTAGAATGGATATTTTAGAGCTTATAAGCTCTAGAATTGATATTTCAGAGCTTATAAGCTCTAGAATGAATATTGTAGAGCTTATAAGCTCTAGAATTTATATTTTAGAGCTTATAAGCTCTAGAATTCATATTTTAGAGCGTATAAGCTCTAGAATGAATATTTTAGAGCTTATAAGCTCTAGAATTGATATTTTAGAGCTTATAAGCTCCAGAATTGATATTTTAGAGCCTATAAGCTCTAGAATTGATATTTTAGAGCTTATAAGGTCTAGAATGAATATTTTAGAGCTTATAAGCTCTAGAATTGATATTTCAGAGCTTATAAGCTCTAGAATGAAAATTGGAGAGCTTATAAGCTCTAGAATTTATATTTTAGAGCTTATAAGCTCTAGAATCCATATTTTAGAGCTTATAAGCTCTAGAATGAATATTTTAGAGCTTATAAGCTCTAGAATTGCTATTTTAGAACTTATAAGCTCCAGAATTTATATTTTGGAGCTTATAAGCTCTAGAATTGATATTTCAGAGCTTATAAGCCCTAGAATTGATATTTCAGAGCTTATACGTTCTAGAATTGACATTTCAGACTTCATGAGTTACAGATTTTTTTTTTGTAGCTCAGAAGCGCTAGAATTCACATTTCAGAGTTTATAAGCTCTAGAATTGATATTTCAGTGCTTATAAGCTCTAGAATTGATATTTTAGAGCTTATAAGCTCCAGGATACATATTTTAGAGCCTATAAGCTCTAGAATTGATATTTTAGAGCTTATAAGCTCTAGAATGAATATTTTAGAGCTTATAAGCTCTAGAATTGATATTTCAGAGCTTATAAGCTCTAGAATGAATATTGTAGAGCTTATAAGCTCTAGAATGAATATTTTAGAGCTTTTAAGCTCTAGAATTGATATTTTAGAGCTTATAAGCTCTAGAATGAATATTTTAGAGCTTATAAGCTCGAGAATTTATATTTTAGAGCTTATAAGCTCTACAATGAATATTTTAGAGCTTATAAGCTCTAGAATTTATATTTTAGAGCTTATAAGCTCTAGAATTTATATTTTAGAGCGTATAAGCTCTAGAATGGATATTTAAGTGCTTATAAGCTCTAGAATTGATATTTTGAAGCTTATAAGCTCTAGAATTGATATTTTAGAGCTTATAAGCTCTAGAATGAATATTTTAGAGCTTATAAGCTCTCGAATTGATATTTTAGAGCTTATAAGCTCTAGAATGGATATTTTAGAGCTTATAAGCTCTAGAATTGATATTTTAGAGCCTATAAGCTCTAGAATTGATATTTTAGAGTTTATAAGCTCTAGAATGAATATTTCGGAGCTTATAAGCTCTAGAATTGATATTTCAGAGCTTATAAGCTCTAGAATGAATATTGTAGAGCTTATAAGCTCTAGAATGAATATTTCAGAGCTCATAAGCTCTAGAATGAATATTTTAGAGCTTATAAGCTCCAGAATTGCTATTTTAGAACTTATAAGCTCGAGAATTTATTTTTTGGAGCTTATAAGCTCTAGAATTGATATTTCAGAGCTTATAAGCCCTAGAAGTGATATTTCAGAGCTTATACGCTCTAGAATTGACATTTCAGACTTCATGAGTTACAGATTTTTTTTTTGTAGTTCAGAAGCGCTAGAATTCACATTTCAGAGTTTATGAGCTCTAGAATTGATATTTTAGTGCTTATAAGCTCTAGAATTGATATTTTAGAGCTTATAAGCTCCAGAATTGATATTTTAGAGCCTATAAGCTCTAGAATTGATATTTTAGAGCTTATAAGCTCTAGAATGAATATTTTAGAGCTTATAAGCTCTAGAATGAATATTTCAGAGCTTATAAGCTCTAGAATTGATATTTTGGAGCTTATAAGCCCTAGAATTGATATTTTAGAGCTTATAAGCTCTAGAATGAATATTTTAGAGCTTATAAGCTCTAGAATTGATATTTTAGAGCTTATAAGCTCTAGAATGAATATTTTAGAGCTTATAAGCTCTAGAATTGATATTTTAGAGCTTATAAGCTCCAGAATTGATATTTTAGAGCCTATAAGCTCTAGAATTGATATTTTAGAGCTTATAAGGTCTAGAATGAATATTTTAGATTTTATAAGCTCTAGAATTGATATTTTAGAGATTATAAGCGCTAGAATTGATATTTCAGAGCTTATAAGCTCTGTAATTGACATTTCAGACTTCATGAGTTACAGAATTCTTTTTTTGTAGCTCAGAAGCGCTAGATTTTACATTTCAGAGTTTATAAGCTCAAGAATTATTATTTCGGAGCTTATAAGCTCTAAAATTGATATTTTAGAGCTTATAAGCTCTAGAATGAATATTTTAGAGCTTATAAGCTCGAGAATTTATATTTTAGAGCTTATAAGCTCTAGAATGAATATTTTAGAGCTTATAAGCTCTAGAATTGCTATTTTAGAACTTATAAGCTCCAGAATTTATATTTTGGAGCTTATAAGCTCTAGAATTGATATTTCAGAGCTTATAAGCCCTAGAATTGATATTTCAGAGCTTATACGCTCTAGAATTGACATTTCAGACTTCATGAGTTAAAGATTTTTTTTTTGTAGCTCAGAAGCGCTAGAATTCACATTTCAGAGTTGATAAGCTCTAGAATTGATATTCCAGTGCTTATAAGCTCTAGAATTGATATTTTAGAGCTTATAAGCTCCAGAATACATATTTTAGAGCCTATAAGCTCTAGAATTGATATTTTAGAGCTTATAAGCTCTAGAATGAATATTTTAGAGCTTATAAGCTCTAGAATTGATATTTCAGAGCTTATAAGCTCTAGAATGAATATTGTAGAGCTTATAAGCTCTAGAATGAATATTTTAGAGCTTATAAGCTCTAGAATTGATAGTTTAGAGCTTATAAGCTCTAGAATGAATATTTTAGAGCTTATAAGCTCCAGAATTGTATTTTTGAGCCTATAAGCTCTAGAATTGATATTTTAAAGCTTATGAGCTCTAGAATGAATATTTTAGAGCATATAAGCTCTAGAATTGATATTTTAGAGCTTATAAGCGCTAGAATTGATATTTCAGAGCTTATAAGCTCTGGAATTGACATTTCAGACTTCATGAGTTACAGAATTCTTTTTTTGTAGCTCAGAAGCGCTAGATTTCACATTTCAGAGTTTATAAGCTCAAGAATTATTATTTTGGAGCTTATAAGCTCTAGAATTATTATTTTGGAGCTTATAAGCTCTAGAATTGATATCTTAGAGCTTATAAGCTCTAGAATGAATATTTTAGAGCTTATAAGCTCGAGAATTTATATTTTAGAGCTTATAAGCTCTACAATGAATATTTTAGAGCTTATAAGCTCTAGAATTTATATTTTAGAGCTTATAAGCTCTAGAATTTATATTTTAGAGCGTATAAGCTCTAGAATGAATATTTTAGAGCTTATAAGCTCTAGAATTGATATTTTGAAGCTTATAAGCTCTAGAATTGATATTTTAGAGCTTATAAGCTCTAGAATGAATATTTTAGAGCTTTTAAGCTCTAGAATTGATATTTTAGAGCTTATAAGCTCTAGAATGAATATTTTAGAGCTTATAAGCTCTAGAATTGATATTTTAGAGCCTATAAGCTCTAGAATTGATATTTTAGAGCTTATAAGCTCGAGAATTTATATTTTAGAGCTTATAAGCTCTAGAATTGATATTTTAGAGCTTATAAGCTCCAGAATTGATATTTTAGAGCCTATAAGCTCTAGAATTGATATTTTAGAGCTTATAAGGTCTAGAATGAATATTTTAGAGCTTATAAGCTCTAGAATTGATATTTTAGAGATTATAAGCGCTAGAATTGATATTTCAGAGCTTATAAGCTCTGTAATTGACATTTCAGACTTCATGAGTTACAGAATTCTTTTTTTGTAGCTCAGAAGCGCTAGATTTTACATTTCAGAGTTTATAAGCTCAAGAATTATTATTTCGGAGCTTATAAGCTCTAAAATTGATATTTTAGAGCTTATAAGCTCTAGAATGAATATTTTAGAGCTTATAAGCTCGAGAATTTATATTTTAGAGCTTATAAGCTCTAGAATGAATATTTTAGAGCTTATAAGCTCTAGAATTGCTATTTTAGAACTTATAAGCTCCAGAATTTATATTTTGGAGCTTATAAGCTCTAGAATTGATATTTCAGAGCTTATAAGCCCTAGAATTGATATTTCAGAGCTTATACGCTCTAGAATTGACATTTCAGACTTCATGAGTTAAAGATTTTTTTTTTGTAGCTCAGAAGCGCTAGAATTCACATTTCAGAGTTGATAAGCTCTAGAATTGATATTCCAGTGCTTATAAGCTCTAGAATTGATATTTTAGAGCTTATAAGCTCCAGAATACATATTTTAGAGCCTATAAGCTCTAGAATTGATATTTTAGAGCTTATAAGCTCTAGAATGAATATTTTAGAGCTTATAAGCTCTAGAATTGATATTTCAGAGCTTATAAGCTCTAGAATGAATATTGTAGAGCTTATACGCTCTAGAATGAATATTTTAGAGCTTATAAGCTCTAGAATTGATAGTTTAGAGCTTATAAGCTCTAGAATGAATATTTTAGAGCTTATAAGCTCCAGAATTGTATTTTTGAGCCTATAAGCTCTAGAATTGATATTTTAAAGCTTATGAGCTCTAGAATGAATATTTTAGAGCATATAAGCTCTAGAATTGATATTTTAGAGCTTATAAGCGCTAGAATTGATATTTCAGAGCTTATAAGCTCTGGAATTGACATTTCAGACTTCATGAGTTACAGAATTCTTTTTTTGTAGCTCAGAAGCGCTAGATTTCACATTTCAGAGTTTATAAGCTCAAGAATTATTATTTTGGAGCTTATAAGCTCTAGAATTATTATTTTGGAGCTTATAAGCTCTAGAATTGATATCTTAGAGCTTATAAGCTCTAGAATGAATATTTTAGAGCTTATAAGCTCGAGAATTTATATTTTAGAGCTTATAAGCTCTACAATGAATATTTTAGAGCTTATAAGCTCTAGAATTGATATTTTAGAACTCATAAGCTCCAGAATTTATATTTTGGAGCTTATAAGCTCTAGAATTGATATTTCAGAGCTTATAAGCCCTAGAATTGATATTTCAGAGCTTATACGCTCTAGAATTGACATTTCAGACTTCATGAGTTACAGATTTTTTTTTTGTAGCTCAGAAGCGCTAGAATTCACATTTCAGAGTTTATAAGCTCTAGAATTGATATTTCAGTGCTTATAAGCTCTAGAATGGATATTTTAGAGCTTATAAGCTCTAGAATTGATATTTCAGAGCTTATAAGCTCTAGAATGAATATTGTAGAGCTTATAAGCTCTAGAATTTATATTTTAGAGCTTATAAGCTCTAGAATTCATATTTTAGAGCGTATAAGCTCTAGAATGAATATTTTAGAGCTTATAAGCTCTAGAATTGATATTTTAGAGCTTATAAGCTCCAGAATTGATATTTTAGAGCCTATAAGCTCTAGAATTGATATTTTAGAGCTTATAAGGTCTAGAATGAATATTTCAGAGCTTATAAGCTCTAGAATTGATATTTCAGAGCTTATAAGCTCTAGAATGAAAATTGGAGAGCTTATAAGCTCTAGAATTTATATTTTAGAGCTTATAAGCTCTAGAATCCATATTTTAGAGCTTATAAGCTCTAGAATGAATATTTTAGAGCTTATAAGCTCTAGAATTGCTATTTTAGAACTTATAAGCTCCAGAATTTATATTTTGGAGCTTATAAGCTCTAGAATTGATATTTCAGAGCTTATAAGCCCTAGAATTGATATTTCAGAGCTTATACGTTCTAGAATTGACATTTCAGACTTCATGAGTTACAGATTTTTTTTTTGTAGCTCAGAAGCGCTAGAATTCACATTTCAGAGTTTATAAGCTCTAGAATTGATATTTCAGTGCTTATAAGCTCTAGAATTGATATTTTAGAGCTTATAAGCTCCAGGATACATATTTTAGAGCCTATAAGCTCTAGAATTGATATTTTAGAGCTTATAAGCTCTAGAATGAATATTTTAGAGCTTATAAGCTCTAGAATTGATATTTCAGAGCTTATAAGCTCTAGAATGAATATTGTAGAGCTTATAAGCTCTAGAATGAATATTTTAGAGCTTATGAGCTCTAGAATGAATATTTCAGAGCTTATAAGCTCTAGAATGAATATTTTAGAGCTTATAAGCTCTAGAATGAATATTTTAGAGCTCATAAGCTCTAGAATTGATATTTTAGAACTTATAAGCTCCAGAATTTATATTTTGGAGTTTATAAGCTCTAGAATTGATATTTCAGAGCTTATAAGCCCTAGAATTGATATTTCAGAGCTTATACGCTCTAGAATTGACATTTCAGACTTCATGAGTTACAGATTTTTTTTTTGTAGCTCAGAAGCGCTAGAATTCACATTTCAGAGTTTATAAGCTCTAGAATTGATATTTCAGTGCTTATAAGCTCTAGAATTGATATTTTAGAGCTTATAAGCTCCAGAATACATATTTTAGAGCCTATAAGCTCTAGAATTGATATTTTAGAGCTTATAAGCTCTAGAATGAATATTTTAGAGCTTATAAGCTCTAGAATTGATATTTCAGAGCTGATAAGCTCTAGAATGAATATTGTAGAGCTTATAAGCTCTAGAATGAATATTTTAGAGCTTATAAGCTCTAGAATTGATAGTTTAGAGCTTATAAGCTCTAGAATGAATATTTTAAAGCTTATAAGCTCCAGAATTGTATTTTTGAGCCTATAAGCTCTAGAATTGATATTTTAAAGCTTATAAGCTCTAGAATGAATATTTTAGAGCATATAAGCTCTAGAATTGATATTTTAGAGCTTATAAGCGCTAGAATTGATATTTCAGAGCTTATAAGCTCTGGAATTGACATTTCAGACTTCATGAGTTACAGAATTCTTTTTTTGTAGCTCAGAAGCGCTAGATTTCACATTTCAGAGTTTATAAGCTCAAGAATCATTATTTTGGAGCTTATAAGCTCTAGAATTGATATCTTAGAGCTTATAAGCTCTAGAATGAATATTTTAGAGCTTATAAGCTCGAGAATTTATATTTTAGAGCTTATAAGCTCTACAATGAATATTTTAGAGCTTATAAGCTCTAGAATTTATATTTTAGAGCTTATAAGCTCTAGAATTTATATTTTAGAGCGTATAAGCTCTAGAATGAATATTTTAGAGCTTATAAGCTCTAGAATTGATATTTTGAAGCTTATAAGCTCTAGAATTGATATTTTAGAGCTTATAAGCTCTAGAATGAATATTTTAGAGCTTATAAGCTCTAGAATTGATATTTTAGAGCTTATAAGCTCTAGAATGAATATTGTAGAGCTTATAAGCTCTAGAATGAATATTTTAGAGCTTATAAGCTCTAGAATGAATATTTCAGAGCTTATAAGCTCTAGAATTGATATTTTGGAACTTATAAGCTCTAGAATTGATATTTTAGAGCTTATAAGCTCTAGAATGAATATTTTAGAGCTTATAAGCTCTAGAATTAATATTTTAGAGCTTATAAGCTCTAGAATGAATATTTTAGAGCTTATAAGCTCTAGAATTGATATTTTAGAGCTTATAAGCGCTAGAATTGATATTTCAGAGCTTATAAGCTCTGGAATTGACATTTCAGACTTCATGAGTTACAGAATTCTTTTTTTGTAGCTCAGAAGCGCTAGATTTCACATTTCAGAGTTTATAAGCTCAAGAATCATTATTTTGGAGCTTATAAGCTCTAGAATTGATATCTTAGAGCTTATAAGCTCTAGAATGAATATTTTAGAGCTTATAAGCTCGAGAATTTATATTTTAGAGCTTATAAGCTCTACAATGAATATTTTAGAGCTTATAAGCTCTAGAATTTATATTTTAGAGCTTATAAGCTCTAGAATTTATATTTTAGAGCGTATAAGCTCTAGAATGAATATTTTAGAGCTTATAAGCTCTAGAATTGATATTTTGAAGCTTATAAGCTCTAGAATTGATATTTTAGAGCTTATAAGCTCTAGAATGAATATTTTAGAGCTTATAAGCTCTAGAATTGATATTTTAGAGCTTATAAGCTCTAGAATGAATATTGTAGAGCTTATAAGCTCTAGAATGAATATTTTAGAGCTTATAAGCTCTAGAATGAATATTTCAGAGCTTATAAGCTCTAGAATTGATATTTTGGAACTTATAAGCTCTAGAATTGATATTTTAGAGCTTATAAGCTCTAGAATGAATATTTTAGAG
The DNA here is from genome assembly GCA_963942555.1 of Aleiodes leptofemur. Lineage (NCBI taxonomy): Eukaryota > Metazoa > Arthropoda > Insecta > Hymenoptera > Braconidae > Aleiodes > Aleiodes leptofemur. Next base: position 12,870,714 of record OZ012617.1, read on the forward strand.
CTTATAAGCTCTAGAATTAATATTTTAGAGCTTATAAGCTCTAGAATGAATATTTTAGAGCTTATAAGCTCTAGAATTGATATTTTAGAGCTTATAAGCTTCAGAATTGATATTTTAGAGCCTATAAGCTCTAGAATTGATATTTTAGAGTTTATAAGCTCTAGAATGAATATTTCGGAGCTTATAAGCTCTAGAATTGATATTTCAGAGCTTATAAGCTCTAGAATGAATATTGTAGAGCTTATAAGCTCTAGAATGAATATTTTAGAGCTTATAGGCTCTAGAATGAATATTTCAGAGCTCATAAGCTCTAGAATGAATATTTTAGAGCTTATCAGCTCTAGAATGAATATTTCAGAGCTTATAAGCTCTAGAATTGATATTCTAGAGCTTATAAGCTCCAGAATTGATATTTTAGAGCCTATAAGCTCTAGAATTGATATTTTAGAGTTTATAAGCTCTAGAATGAATATTTCGGAGCTTATAAGCTCTAGAATTGATATTTCAGAGCTTATAAGCTCTAGAATGAATATTGTAGAGCTTATAAGGTCTAGAATGAATATTTTAGAGCTTATAAGCTCTAGAATTGATATTTCAGAGCTTATAAGCTCTAGAATGAATATTTTAGAGCTTATAAGCTCTAGAATGAATATTTTAGAGCTCATAAGCTCTAGAATTGATATTTTAGAACTTATAAGCTCCAGAATTTATATTTTGGAGCTTATAAGCTCTAGAATTGATATTTCAGAGCTTATAAGCCCTAGAATTGATATTTTAGAGTTTATAAGCTCTAGAATGAATATTTCGGAGCTTATAAGCTCTAGAATTGATATTTCAGAGCTTATAAGCTCTAGAATGAATATTGTAGAGCTTATAAGCTCTAGAATGAATATTTTCGAGCTTATAAGCTCTAGAATGAATATTTCAGAGCTCATAAGCTCTAGAATGAATATTTTAGAGCTTATAAGCTCTAGAATGAATATTTTAGAGCTTATAAGCTCTAGAATTGATATTCTAGAGCTTATAAGCTCCAGAATTGATATTTTAGAGCCTATAAGCTCTAGAATTTATATTTCAGAGCTTATAAGCTCGAGAATTTATATTTTAGAGCTTATAAGCTCTAGAATTGATATTTTAGAGCTTATAAGCTCCAGAATTGATATTTTAGAGCCTATAAGCTCTAGAATTGATATTTTAGAGCTTATAAGCTCTAGAATGAATATTTTAGAGCTTATAAGCTCTAGAATTGATATTTTAGAGCTTATAAGCTCTAGAATTGATATTTCAGAGCTTATAAGCTCTAGAATGAATATTGTAGAGCTTATAAGCTCTAGAATGAATATTTTAGAGCTTATAAGCTCTAGAATGAATATTGTAGAGCTTATAAGCTCTAGAATGAATATTTTAGAGCTTATAAGCTCTAGAATGAATATTTCAGAGCTCATAAGCTCTAGAATGAATATTTTGGAGCTTATAAGCTCCAGAATTGCTATTTTAGAGCTTATAAGCTCGAGAATTTATATTTTGGAGCTTATAAGCTCTAGAATTGATATTTCAGAGCTTATAAGCCCTAGAAGTGATATTTCAGAGCTTATACGCTCTAGAATTTACATTTCAGACTTCATGAGTTACAGATTTTTTTTTTGTAGTTCAGAAGCGCTAGAATTCACATTTCAGAGTTTATGAGCTCTAGAATTGATATTTTAGTGCTTATAAGCTCTAGAATTGATATTTTAGAGCTTATAAGCTCCAGAATTGATATTTTAGAGCCTATAAGCTCTAGAATTGATATTTTAGAGCTTATAAGCTCTAGAATGAATATTTTAGAGCTTATAAGCTCTAGAATTGATATTTTAGAGCTTATAAGCTCTAAAATGAATATTGTAGAGCTTATAAGCTCTAGAATGAATATTTTAGAGCTTATTAGCTCTAGAATGAATATTTCAGAGCTTATAAGCTCTAGAATTGATATTTTGGAGCTTATAAGCCCTAGAATTGATATTTTAGAGCTTATAAGCTCTAGAATGAATATTTTAGAGCTTGTAAGCTCTAGAATGAATATTTTAGAGCTTATAAGCTCTAGGATTGATATTTTAGAGCTTATAAGCTCTAGAATTGATATTTTAGAGCTTATAAGCTCTAGAATGAATATTTTAGAGCTTATAAGCTCTAGAATTGATATTTTAGAGCTTATAAGCTCTAGAATTTATATTTTAGAGCTTATACGCTCTAGAATTTATATTTTAGAGCTTATAAGCTCGAGAATTTATATTTTAGAGCTTATAAGCTCTAGAATTTATATTTTAGAGCTTATAAGCTCTAGAATTTATATTTTAGAGCTTATAAGCTCTAGAATTTATATTTTAGAGCTTATAAGCTCTAGAATTTATATTTTAGAGCTTATAAGCTCTAGAATTCATATTTTAGAGCTTATAAGCTCTAGAATTTATATTTTAGAGCTTATAAGCTCTAGAATTTATATCCTAGAGCTTATAAGCTCTAGAATTTATATTTTAGAGCTTATAAGCTCTAGAATTTATATTTCAGAGCTTATAAGCTCTAGAATTCATATTTTAGAGCTTATAAGCTCTAGAATTTATATTTTAGAGCTTATAAGCTCTAGAATTATTATTTTAGAGCTCATGAGCTCTAGAATTGATATTTTAGAGCTTCTAAGCTCTAGAATTGATATTTTAGAGCTTATAAGCTCTAGAATTGATATTTCAGACTTTATGAGCTACAGAATTCTTTATTTGTAGCCCAGAAGTGCCAGAATTCAGATTCCAGAGTTTATAAGCTCTAGAATTATTATTTTAGAGCTCATGAGCTCTAGAATTGATATTTTAGAGCTTCTAAGCTCTAGAATTGATATTTTAGAGCTTTTAAGCTCTAGAATCGATATTTCAGAGCTTCTAAGCTCTAGAATTGATATTTCAGAGCTTATAAGCTCTAGAATTCATATTTTAGAGCTTATAAGCTCTGGAATAACAATTCAAGAGCTTATAAGCTCTAAAATAACAATTTAAAAGCTTATAAGCTCTACAATAACAATTCAAGAACTCATAAGCTCTAAAATATCAATTCAAGAGCTCATAAGCTCTAAAATAATAATTCAAGAGCTTATAAGCTCTAAAATAACAATTCAAGAGCTTCTAAGCTCTAAAATATTCATTCAAGAGCTTGTTGTTCCCCAACGTTTTTTTCTCATAGCTTTTCTTTCCATGGGGTTTTTTCCTATGGCATTGGTTTTCCATTGCCATTTTTCCCATGGTGATTCTTCCCATGGCGATTTTTTCCATGCCGTTTCTTTCCATTGCATTCTCTCCATGGTGAAACTTGTCAATGCGAAATTTTTCATGGAGAATTTCGCTATAACATAAATGCATGAAAGTCATGAAAAATTCATGAAAAAGTCATGAAAAGAATCGCCATCCAAATAAACGCCATGGAAAGAATCGCCATGAAAAAATTGCCATGGGAAAGAACTCCATGGAAAGCGGCAAATTGGTCATGACCAGCGCCATGGCCACCACCAATCGACCGAATGGTTTCCGAGAAAAAGGGAATTGTTGAAAAATCGTTCTTTCGAGTTTTCTCAGCGAAAAATTATTTCACAGCATCCATCCTCAGCGAGGAGATGCGCATTGATAAGGCGCACATTAAGCCTCGTAGGTGTCGAGCGCTCAAATTTTTGGTTTATCCGGTATTTTAACAAACATGTATTTTTTTGAAAATCTTGGGCAACACGATAACTAAAAAAATATTTGAGTTAGAAAATTCAAATTTCGTGGGTTCGTATATCTTATGAGTGAGACCTTTGGAATTGAATCTGGGTGAAATCGGTCCAGTGCTTCCTGAGATATCCTTGATAAACCATTAAATGATTAGACACTCTATCTCTGGAACTACTGGACCGATTTCGCCCAAGTTCAGCTTAAAATATTCGCTCAGACGAGCTTAACAAATGCTGATAATTTTAGATTTTTCCTTCGAATTCTCTGATAGGAGTGCTCAAATAAATAGTTTTTCCACAAATTCCAATTTTTCGCAATTTTTTCCTCGAGAACGCTAGTATTTTTTATTTAATAATTGAAAAGTAGACAATTTTTCCTAGAAAATGACCCCATTATCATTCTACTATGACAACAAGAAAGACTAATTAAAACCTGAAATTCAATTTTTTAATTTTTTAATTTTATTGTATGATCTAAATTTTCTTATCATATTGATTTTTTTCCGTGAAATGTCATTATTTAAGGGGGACAGATTATATTCAGGCGTCTTTTTTGATTTAGAAGTATAATTCATATATAAAAACAATGTTCTAATAGTACATTACACACCTAGGGAGGCAAGAATACATCTGGTGTGTGTATGCTTTTTTTTTCAACAAAGAGAGTGAAGAATTAAGTTTCTGACAGAGAGAAGTGAGGGAGGAAAGTGAGTTCTTCATCAACGGAATTCAGATGTATCACGGTAGTAATTAGCAGATTATAAAATTGAAAATTCCATTCGGAAGCTGTCCGCCAATTGCATTGGCAGAATATGAAATTCAAGCATAATACTGAAACTTTCAAGTAACGCACAAGAACCGGGCGCCTGCTTGTTTGAAGTTTTTTTCGGTTTTTATACATCCTCCTATGCATCTCCATTTCATAAAAACGGTTCGAGATGAATAATTGGACTTTCACTACATCTCTAGTGTATTTTAAATAACAATATTCCCGCCATTGACGTTTCCATGTAATTAATTGGATTAATGGTCACTATTTATCAGGTAACAGGCTTTTTTATGATTTGAAAAATTAATAGACATTCTGATGAGCAAGAATATATATGGTTATATAAGGAAGAAATAGGTCTGTGAACATGAATTGTCGCAATGGAACTGAAACTGAACCTCTCTTATGGAGTTCCAATGTTAGTTCAATTCCTTTCAAAAATTAATTTTGGCCGTATATGTCTGGTAACATGGGGTCAACAAAATTTTTCGAAAATCTCCCCATGCTACTCTATCGAATGTGACTAAAATTGTAAAGAAGAGATAGATTGCCTGAACCACTAAGATTACCCTAAGGAGTGGTCCAGCGTTCGAAAATTTGAAATATTTTTGCCTCCGAAAGGAAGCTTTTTAATGGAAAAAGCATCATCTTTGCTTCCGAAGGAAAGCTCTATTTTCGTCAAAATTTCCGACTTCCATTTTTTGACTCGGAATGACCTAAAATGATGTGAAAATTCCGAAAATCGTATTGAGAAAAAGAATCTGTGGGTATGTGTGTGTGTATGTGTGTGACAATACTTGTAACTTCAAATATGTTTCAAATAATTTAACCCTATTTCAGTCAGGGCGTTTCCCCCACCAGCGGTCCGGGTTGAGCGTAGAAGTAGTGGGGGTCATCGCACGAGAATAAAGTCAGTGCCGTATACTGATTTCAGAATTAAAATTGTTACCATTTCGTAAAATCCGTGAAAATATCTAAAGAAAAAAAACATTTCTCAGCTAAAAAAAATACATATTTATTTGGAAATATGAATGCAATTATATGGAAGATAAAAATTTTTATCATCATTGGAACTATTCAGTCTTTTTTGGTTATGATATCTAATGAGACAATTCACTCTACACACTGGTAAATCAGCTCCCAATTGGAAAAAATTACTATACCACGTGAATTTTCATATACTAATAAACTTTTTCTCAACTAATGATTCACATAAATTTTCCATAACCTCCAAACAATAACTATTCACTAGCATTTATTGCGTTTTCTCAATATTCCACACAGTTTTTCATGTATGGGTGGTTATTTACCGAATTGATTGAAAAACATTGTTCGTTCAAAAAATTTCGAAGGGAATATAAAAATTTCGAGACCCCGAAATTGTGCGTACGTTCTACTACGTTAGGACAAAAATAGGCTTCGAGGGTTTTTGAAGGTTTCATAGATTTCTATGAGAGTTCAAAATCTCTTCATCCACCTAATCCGTTTTTGTAGAGAATTTCAAGGACTTCAAGAAAGGTCTAAATGAAAATTGCGTAACCAATCTGGGTTAGTTTCTGAGATATTTCCAAAAAAAGAATGACCACAAGAAACTTTTTTCCTATTTTATTAATTTATAATTGAATTATTCATTGATTAGCCACCCAAGTATGTAGAATTTATGATTGTAGGGATGAGATTAATCAAAAATCCACGTTTATTGCTAAACTTATATTTATTTCGTAATTGAGATGGAAAATACACTTTGATTGAATTACATGTGATTCTTCCACGAGAATGAAAATTGTACGTGAAAACCGTTGGACGTAGAATAGAAAAGATGAATTAATGAGAACACCACAGTTGTGGGTGTCACCTCAGTCTTCCCGCCTGGGAATTAGGATTTGCTTTCACGGCTGCCGTTGAGGTAGAGAGCTTTCCTGAGTTGAATCAGGGCGAGTTTTTCATTTGAGAGTTAAGCTAACCTGCAGGTTACATTAACCTGCAGGTTAACTTAATCCTGGACTTCACTGCTAGCGCCACTGGTGAGATAAAACTGTTTTACAGAAAACTATGGCCATTTGAAATCAAAACTTCCTATTGTCACATTTTTTCCATTTGTTTCATATAATTATTAGCGATTACTTACCTGAAAACATTCAGTTTGCCAGTTTAATTTATATTATTATTTTTCTTATTGCCAATCGGGCACAATTCTCAATGGCGAACCCTTATTTCAGTACTTATGTTTATTTCTCATAGATGGCTCTAGTTGTTGAGTTAACCTGCTGGTTGACACAACCTGCAGGTTAGCTTAACCGTCAAATGAAAAACTCGCTCTCAGTCGGTGTGCAGATGGTGGCTATGCCGCCACAACTCGGACGACCGAATGCCATCTACCCTATGACGCGCAAAGTACGGCATTGCATGAGGTCTGATGGTGAATCACCTATCATCACTTCGTCGTTCTAATTATTGCCATCCCTACCTTACTGACCCATCATTCCCACATTACCAACGATTTTCGTTCAAATGTAGATTTTCTCGGAAAGTTATGTGGACTTACTTCTTCCTTCCTCATAGTTAGATAGCATGTTGATAGTTTCGAATTGAAAACAATCTTGTAGAAATGTGATATTGAGCGGTGACTGTCTCGTCCATTTGAATAATGCCCAATTTATATAGGACTTAATACACTACTCAAGTATTGATGTAAAGAAATAACTATTCATTCGTTCCAAGGCCATCGGCATTAAAAAAGTAATTACAATTGTAATAACAACTTTTTCAATATAATGAATTTTTTTTTATCTCGCGGCAGTCCTTATTACCAATTCTATCTCGTTCGAACAATTGCTATGTCCTAAATATCCTATTCTATGAGATCTACGTTCGAGAAACATTCAATTTTATTTGATAATTATTTATTGCATTCATGACTCTCTGTACTGTAATTCTCACATAGCTGAGAATGTTATTTTTTTTTATCAGAATTCCGAAACCTCAAATAAATATCAATCTAACGAATGTCATACGTTGAATAACACGAATTGTTTAGCATCTTTTCTCACTTCATTCATCATTCGTGGTACTACAAAGATTGAGCTTTGGATATTCACAGTTTTTGTTACTAAAATATACTCCACAATCTGCGCATTGATTGAGAAATAACACAATCATTCGGCATTTGCTAATCATTGAATATTTTTCGATTACAATCACTCGAGCTTCAATCATGTAGAAATTTGACGAATAAATTGTTCTGAAATATTCACAAGAAGTATCTCAAATACGATGGACAAATGATTTCTCGAAGACATATTTGATCCTTACATCAGTAATGTTATTAAAACGTTTTTCGTAATGGCCGGATGAATGATTTCAAATGGAGCGGTGATAGATTCATAGATCACTTACTCATACGATAACAAATTTTTCGCAGCTATTGCGCATAGGGCTATTTACGTTCGTAACGTTGCTCACTCTGACCATTTCACTGAAACAGACGTGGCCTCAACCCGGACAGGTTATATTTAGATGTCTATTCTGATTTAGAAGTAGAATTCAAATATAACAACAATGTTCTAATAGTACATTACCCACCTAGGGAGGCAAGAATACATACAGTGTTATGCTATTTTTTCCACCAAAGGGAGTAATGAATTAGGTTTTCAGAGGATTCAGGATTAAAGAATCACGGTAGTTATTAGCAAATTATAAAATTGAGAATTCTATTCGGAAGCTGTCTGCCAATTGCATTGGCAGAATATGAAATTTAAGCATAGTACTGAATTTTCCATCTAACGCACAAGGACCGGACGCCTGCTGGTTTTCTGTTTTATCGACCGTACCCTGGGATACTACCTTAACGAATCGTAATATCCCGAAAATTACGGTATTGCATGTAGACTGAGTCACTTACTGACTGGACTATTTTAATACGGAAAATGTATTCAAAAATCACTGAAAAACGTCAGAATTGGCCCGGTAACTTTTCCACCGATAACTTACAGATAGAAAATAAGAGAGAGAACTGCACTTCTAGTTCGTGCGCCACCGTCACAAAAATTACTCGTCAATAATTTTCCAACCACCTTGCCTGTCTCTCTCTCCATCTTTCTCTCATTATTGCCTTAGCACATCTATTGTCGAACTAGCCACAGAGGTAACCTCCGAAGTCAACCCGAAGCCGAAATTTACATGTTTTAGCATAGCAGCCGAATATTCCCGAGGTTACTTAATTGGCCAATACGGCTTCACTTTCCATTGTCTATGCTCAAAGAGACACAGAGGAGGCATTGTCGTACTAACGAAAGAATCGACATACGAAGCGTGCCGAAGGCGAAAATTTCCATGATGGGGCATGGGAGCCGAAGAAAGCCGATGTCGAGTCATTTGCTAGTACGACTATAGACAGTACTAACCATCAAGCAAACATACGTAAAACACATGTACAAACCTTGTAAAAAACATTAATTATCGTGTGTGCCCACCCACCAAGATGGCTCCGTTGCTGGAGCAGTACTCGATAACTGAAGTTGTAGTTATTTACATGTTTTCATCATCAAACTCAGCATTACAACAATAAATTGTACATCACTCAATTTAATTAAATATAATTTTTTTTTAATTCTCATGTTTATATATATATGTGTGTGTGTGTGTGTGCGTGTACGTGTTTCATGAGTTGAGATACACCGGTTTTTTTTTCTTTTCTTTCACATTTCAAAGTGGATAATATATAAAAGAGACAGTGACGGCCGGCTGGCGTGCCAGACAGGTCAGTATAGTAATATTGAACTTACAGAGCATCATCTTCTTTTTTTTTCTCAATTTTAAATCACAAAATATAGAAAAATTTCCGTAAAAATTAACGAATTATTTCAAATTAACTGGAAATCATTGATCTTTCAAAATATCCCAATTTTCTAATTTTTTTTCTCTTCGTTTCTTCTACTTTTTCGTAAATTATTTGTCAATAATATTTAATTTCGTTATTGAAACGTCCACGCTTGTGTACGATGCATATTGATCTATTCATACTCGTTAATTTTTTTTTTTTACTCCATTCAACTTTTCTCATTCATTAAATACTGAACGATGAAATTAACGTTAAACTTTAATTTTTTTAGTTTTCCACATTTTTATTCAATTGGAAAAAAATATTTTTTTTTTTTTAATTTCTCAATTACAATGTTTCATCATTTTTACACTTGACACATTGGATTTTCCATTGTTGTGTTGACAGATATACATTTCCAACCGAATGTGTCTATCATTATTGAATCAATAAAATATTTTTCAGTAATAGCGAAAAAAAAAAATTATGATGATAATAATCATAATTTTAACTGGTTCAATGAAATGTTTTATTTCCAGATTAAAACAGTGCCATTCCAAAATGTTGCTCACAGCCATGATCAATTGAATTGAAAATAAATAATAAAATAATAATTCTGACAATTTTTAATAATTGATTTAATTAAATATAAATATCAAATAAAAAAAACACCAAATGCAACGAATTTTTTAACAAAATACATTAACAGTGATGATTTATATAAAAATATAGTGATATCATTATTTCAATCCAATTATACAAATTAAAACCGAAAATGTGTAAAAAAATTGAAGTAAAATAGTTGAAAAAAAAATAATAATAATAACAATCAAATTAAGAATAATTCAATTGATTTAATGGAAGAAAAAAATTATGATAATTGGCACAAAATGTTGCCAAAAGAGAACTCTAATAATATTAATAAATTGTGTTAATTTGAATTAAATTGACCAAAGATTATTCAAACGAGACACTAATTATTATAAAATAATAAGTGTAACAAGGATTCATCATCTTCGCATGTGTCCAATGCTATTATTCAAGGTCACTCCAATCACTAAACTTCAAATTAAATAATAATAATAATAGTAATTTTGAAAATTAAAATTTCAATTTAATCGCTAATTCTGTTAAACTGACAAAATAATAAAAGAATAAATAAAATGGCGCGAAAAAACGATAATTTAAAAACAATGAATGTAGCAGTTGTTGGATTGTCTGGCACTGAAAAAGACAAAGGACAGGTTGGCGTTGGTAAATCCTGTCTATGCAATAGATTCATGAGATCATTGAGTGATGATTACAGTGTTGATCATATTTCAGTACTGTCACAGGTAAAAATAAATTTAAAAAATAATTTTATTGAAAATTAAAAAATCATGATGAATCATATGAAAAAAAAAAAAATTTCACGTATTTTCATGATTATTTCTTTCTCATTTTGAAAAGAAAAGAAGGAAAACAGAATTTGTTATTAATTCAATGAAATTTTGATTAAAATTTTCAGTCGGATTTTAGTGGTCGTGTAGTTAATAACGATCACTTTCTCTACTGGGGTGAAGTAATTAAATTAGCTGAAGATGGTACAGAATATCAATTTCAAGTTATTGAACACACTGAATTCATTGATGATGCATCATTTCAACCATTCAAAGGTGGTAAAATGGAGCCATATGGTAAAAGATGTTCAGCTACAAAAATTGGTAGTGCTGAAAAATTAATGTATATTTGTAAGAATCAGCTTGGAATTGAAAAAGAATATGAACAAAAAGTATTGCCAGATGGTAAATTAAATATTGATGGTTTTTTATGTGTATTTGATGTTAGTGTTGTACCAAATCGTACAATTGAAAAACAAATTGATATTGTAGCTAATATACTTAATAATTTGATTAAAACTAAAAAACCAGTGGTACTTGTTACAACGAAAAATGATGATGCTAATGAACAATATGTTAAAGAAGCTGAAAAATTAATAATGAGAAAAGAATATAAAAATTCAATAATTGTTGTTGAAACATCAGCACATGAAAATATTAATATTGATTCAGCATTTCTAGTCTTAGCACAAATTATTGATAAAACTAAAATACGTAGTAAAGTTGTACCATTTGCTGAGGCAGCTAGATCACGTAAAGAATTATTGGATGCATCAACAGAATCATTGCAGAGATTAATAAGAATACATGTTACTGATTATCGTGCATTGTGGTCACAGGCATCTAAAAAATTAGGACAACACAAAGAATTTCAAAATTTTGTTGAATTATTTGGTATTGATGCAACGCAAAGATTATTCAGGCGTCACATTAAAAAACTTAAGGATGAACAGGTTGCTAAAAAAATTCAGGGTTATTTGGACATGTTACCAGAGATACTTCACGAAATTTGTCCTGATATCTCGAGTCTCATTAACGAGTAAGTTTATTTAGTGAAATAGTTTTGGGGTCATTTGCAGCTAAATTCTCTATTTGTTTTCCATTAATGTCTTTCAGAGAATGGTCTACAGTTCAACAGTACATTAAGGAGCATCCAGACTTTCATCAACACTTTTACGAGTGCCCAGAGGACATTTCATGGATTGATTACGACTTTGGCGAGAATAATACAACTAAAATACCTTACGATGTTTTAGAGACACCTGAGGCTGAAACAGTATTTAAAAATCATATTAATGCACTGCAGCAGGAACAGAGAAGACTCGAGTACGTACATTATCATTTATTTTCACTTGTCATTTAATTTAATAAACACCAGTCATTTTGCTCTTTTTTTATAAATTAATTTTACAGTAGAATTTAATTTTAATACTAATATGCTTTTGCTTTATTCTGGGTGGCGTTTCTCTATGCAGACTTCCAAAAAGGTAACATAAATTAGCTTTTTAGAAATTTAAGGATACTCCAATGTGTATAGAATCATTTTACATTTCCATTCATTCTAAATTCAATTCATCTTCTTTTACTAATAAAATTTTCGTATTTTTTACTTTTCGAATAAATAATGCCATGTGAAAATGTCAATTAGATGGAAAAAACAGTTCAAACAACTGCTGGAAGAAACTGGATATGTCACGCCTGGAAAACACTTGTCAGAAGTACGTGTACTATTTATGGGGCGCGAGTGTTTTGAGGCACTTTCACATCACGATTGTCAAGATATTTACGATCAACATCAGAAGGAGATTATTGAACGTGCAAAGCATAACTTTCAAGTATAAATTTTTAAAATATTAAATTCGAAAAACTTCTTACGAAATAAGACTTTTCTTTCATTTTAATTAAATATTAAATTTTTTTTTTTTCTTTTCTTCAAGGAACTTTTGCTCGAGCATGCAGACTTATTCTATCACTTCAAGAGTATAGTCCCGTCTGGTACAATTACACAGGACGATATCAAGGAAATTACAGACGCCTTACTAGACGACTTTAGGTGAGAATTGTTTATTTTTCTTTTCACTGCATAATGTTTAAATGAAAAAAATTATTGAATGAAAATTCATTTAAAGTGACTTTGGATTGTGTTGCATTAGAATAGGTACTAGCATATAAAAAAAAAACTTTTCCAATCAGTGAAAAAACAAAAAAAAAAACAGAATCTTTTTCTTTTTTTTCTGAGTGGATAAAAAGCATTGATTGAAATTTATTAATTAAAAACATTCGAATAGGTACAAGGCTCTGGATAGATTGGACCAAGACCGTAAATTAATGTTGTTTCAACATTTGGGCTTTGTGCATTGTCCAATTCGCGAACACTGTCCAGCTTTTCCAAATTGTATGGATGCATTGATCGAACGAATATTGGGAACAAAAGCACACAGGTATGTAATCATACTTTGATATTAATTTACCGAATAATTTCAATTAATAATATCTCATTGTAATGTAATTGTATTAATAATATCGGAAAAAAAATTTTCCACAGACCCTCGTCATGGAATCACAGTAGCCAATGGCAATTAACATCAGAGAATAATCAGTTGAATTTAGTTATACTAGGGAGCAATGGATTGGGAAATGAATTTGCACATGAAATTAAAACACAAACTGAGGATGATGAAGTAGAAATTGATTGTCAGTTATATACACTTGGATACAGGGTTATTGATGGTGATGTTGGATTACCACACAATTCATTTACAACATCTGATTTTATGCCACACGGATCATTTTGTATTTATTCAAATGAGGATTCATTTGAGTACATACGTTCATCACTGGAAAAAACTTTGCTATCAAATCTTGAGCAAGAGGATAGATTACCATTTCAGGGTCTTCCAATAGTGATAATGTTTATTCCTGAATCGACAATTGATGAATTAGAGGCAATGAGATTGAGAGAAGAGGGACAAAATCTTGCTGACAGCTTGCAATGTCCATTTATTGACGTTTGCATTGAGGATTTGGAGCCTGATAAGCGTTTTCCAAATTCACTTGTTAAAGATGCACTGCAACAGCTCATACAGTCGATAAATCATCGAGCTGGATTCTTGAATATTTACCAGAGTGTCATTGAGTGTTTGGAGCCCGATATAAGAATAATTATGTGCATGTTCTGCGGTGATCCTTATTCTGTTGAAAATGTATTGGGCCCATTGCTTAGTCATCAATGCTGTTTTTTGAGCGGTGAAAAGTCAATAGTTCTTGAGACATTCCTCGGCGAATCAAAGAGAAGAGTCGAAGTCATAATATCGAGTTTCCATGGCGCTAATGCATTCAGAGATGAATTGGTGCACGGTTTTATACTGGTTTATTCAACGAAGAGAAAAGCATCATTGGCTACGTTGAATGCATTTTCAATGAATATACCTAATTTACCGATTCAAATAATGGCAGTTACTGATACTGGCGGTGCTAATGCGTTCTTCAGCAATGATCTTAGTCATTTACTTATCACTGAAGGAAATGCAACCGCAGATCGTTTGCAGGCGCACTTCATGACGTCTGCATCTAGTTGTCAGCAGAAAAGTAATGAGAAAACACAATCATTTAATGACTTTAATTTCTCTGTTTTTATTGTTAACTTATAGGATAATTTTTGGGATTTTTTAAATTTCAGCTGCATTTTATACTCCGTTCTTCAAAGAAGTCTGGGAGAAGAAACCGGAGATCGAACAGGCATTCAATATGGAGGAACCTGGGAATTTGAATGATAGTGGAGAGGGGACACTGGAGTACTCAGCACTCCATCCAATGCCACCACCGAGACATGAAAGTTATCATCTTCAGACACCAGATGATGGGTAAGGCATCTTAACATGTAAAATATTTGAAAATTGCCGATTTAATACTTTTTTGTGGAAATCCTTTCTGGAGAGTAGAACTAAATTCGGAGAGGAGGTTTCTATTTGAGAAAAAGTACGGGGGAGGAGGGGTGAAAAGGGCAGAAGGGATGAAATTTTGGTTTTGATTTTTTATAGGATGAAAATCGCTCAAAATTAGTGATGATATTTGAGATTGATTTTTTTTCGAATTTCTCAAAAATTCGCTTTTTTGGTCAAAATTTGGAGGTGAAACGTTTTCGTTTTTTGAAAAATTTCACTTTTTTGAAAATATTCTGGGTGCTATTGGTCGTAGCGGCTTGTGACTGCTCTTCAATGAAAGATGTGATAATTTTCCATCAATTTATACGATGATGGAAAAACAGATTCTCATAAAAGGAACTATAGTCATTCAAAAATTAGGAAAATGAATTTTAAAGTTACATAAATTAAGGGTTCAATGGCCTAGTTGTGTCAAAAAATTCGAATTTTCTACAAGATTAAAAGACTTCTGTCACATGTTTTCCAGCGGAAATTCACTCAAAGTTTCAATGAAATCCTTGAAAAAATTTCATCTCAAACCGTTTCATCAAAATCCTCATTTTACCCCATACCACTTCTCTCTGTACCTTCATTAACAATTTTTTCTCATAAATTAGATTACAAAAATTTCAATCTATACAATTGAAAAATCTAATCAAAAGTAGTATGTCTGTTACTTTTAGAAGTGGTTCAGAATCGTACGAGCAATTAACCCCAGACGGTGATCTTGGTGATCCTGGTCTAAACGAACAATTCAATGATCACAGAGCAACACCGAGTGATGACAGTGATATCTACAGTCAAGTGGATTTCCACAGGGAGGAGCGAGAGAGAGAGTTGCTGAAAGGTGGAGATTTCGCCAATAAATTGACAGGTAAAAATCGAAATTCATATTTTATTAAATAATTCACAAGAATTATTCTATCACTTCTACTATTAATATTTTTTTTTTCTATGAATATTCAGGATGGGTTAAGGAGACATTCATGCATCAGGATGGTGTTTCAAATACGTATTCCCACCGTGCATTTACAACTGGTCGTCGACACGTACCACAGATAAAACGACCCAAGGGAAATAGCCAAACATTGAAACAACCTGGAAAAATTAATTTGAAGGACTTTTCAAATGTAACCGATGCAATAGCACGAATGAATACAGGCGATAAAGTTGAGCACAGTTCGAAAATGGGTCATGCACCATTGGCAACACCAGAATTGGTTGATCTTGAGTATGCACATCCAAAGGACGTTGTACCGAATCTCTATCCATCATATGATGGAGAATATGCTTATGCACTAGTACAAGATTCAATATTAAATAATAAATCAAAATTACGTCATAGACGAGAAAAAGGACAGCCATCATACAGCGATTCAGATTCAGAGTGGAGTTCATTGGAGAGACAGAGAGTTGCTGATGTTCTTGCTAAAACAAATAAAAAACAATCTACACACAAGAGAATACGTAAGAAGAGAGCAGCTATTCCTGTTGCAACACCGAAAGTACCTTCCTTGGGTAGTATGACGAGTGGAGATGGAATTGTTGGGCTCAATTATAGTACTAAGGATGAAAAAAATTGGCGAATTGATTTGACTGAACGTGGTAAGACGCTTTATAACTTATTACTCATTTATTTCGATATTTTCATTTAAAATTTCCTTGTCCGCTGGCAATGGTTTTTATCACGAAGATGCTAGCCTTGAAAATCAGCAGAAATTTTCAGAATAAAACCATTGTCGATTCCCTTTGAATAATTAATTTAACAAATTTAATGAACTGGGAAATTATCACAAAATTGACAGATAGACTCTTTATTCGGATTATTTTCGTCCCTCGACAGTATTCAATTATTTGGAATACATATAGATTTTATGATTTTTTCAAAAATGCTAGACTTGTTGCTTTCTTTTTTTTCCGAATTTTTTGTTGATGAGATTGAAATGCTCAAAGTTAGTTAAAATTATTTGATAGTATCGAGTGAGACTCCGGATAGCTCGGAATCGAGTGAACCAGAGCACGGTACGAGATCAAGATTAAAAACTAATAAACACGCGCCGGTTAGTGTGAGAAAGAGATTTGGAAATTCAGCTGGAACACTACAGCATCCATTCAACCTGAAACACGTGACCCAGGATATGTTCAGCGTGTCCTGTGAGTCTTATTAATCTTACTTTAGCATTGAGGAATTATTAAAAAAGAAAAAAACAAATTATTTAGAATAGAAGAAAACGCTAGTTTTGCATGAATTTTGATAATAAAACATTGATCATTGATAATTAAGTTAAATTATTTATTCAAAATTATTTTTATGAGGCATTTATTAATGAAATATAAACCTTTTATTTTCAGATGATGAATCGAGTCTCGATGTCTCCTCGCCTCGTGAAATAAATTCACCTAGTGTAAGTAATTTCATAAAAAAATATAT
Organism: Aleiodes leptofemur; assembly: GCA_963942555.1. NCBI lineage: Eukaryota > Metazoa > Arthropoda > Insecta > Hymenoptera > Braconidae > Aleiodes > Aleiodes leptofemur. Next base: position 12,887,768 of record OZ012617.1, read on the forward strand.
AAAACATGAAATATTGGATTTTTTTTGTGTAATTTAAAATATTGCAGTTTGGAATCTTAACGAAGGGCAAGGACGGTGATAAATTAACGAGAAAGAAAGACAAGCAGAAGGCAAAGGAAGACGAAAAACTTGAAAAACGCAGGCAGAAAGAAGAAAAAATAAAGAAAAATGCTGAAAAAGAGAAGGAACGTGAAAAAAAGAAACAAGATAAAATAAAACAAACTAAAGGAACATCTGGCTCAACAATTACTGGACAATCACAGCAGTCATTGATTGAAGATTTTGCACAGAGTGAAACTAATAGAATACCACTGTTTCTTGAAAAATGCGTACGTTTTATTGAAGATGAGGGACTTGATTCCGAGGGAATTTACAGGGTTCCTGGTAATCGTGCACATGTTGAATTACTTTTTCAAAAGTTTGAGGAAGATGGTAATGTGGATATTCATTCACTTGATATACCTGTTAATGCCGTTGCTACTGCACTCAAGGACTTTTTCTCAAAGAGATTACCACCTCTGATTGACAAGGAACGTATGGCAGAATTGGAGGATATTTCTGGTATTAATTTTTTTTTTCAATTTTTTTAAAGAATTCAGGAACGACGAGTTGAAACAGCTCGTCGCCTCAGAAACAAAGTGGCATAAGTACTATGTATAAGCATAGCACTTACACCATTTCGTTTCCAAGCCGATGAACTGCTCTCTTCACTATTGAATTCTTTAATTATTCAAATTAATTCTTGAATTTATGCAGATTAATTCTTTTTAGTCTATAACTTTTCATCAATATTCTCATTTTGCAATCAGGTGCACGAGGTATCAGCAAACCAATGTCTGCAACTTGCATGAATATGGAAGGTGAGTGTTGAGATGAGAAAAAGAATTTATTGATAAATTTATAATTATTCTGATAATTCTTCTCACAGATCGAAGCTGTCGTCTTCTCGCCCTACGATTAATGCTCAATAAATTGAATCCAGTCAATTTCGACGTACTCAAGTTTATATTTCAACATTTTGTGAAGTGAGTTTACAGTTTTTAAATATTATAAAAAAAAGGATTTCTCTTAATGATGATGAAATTAGCACACATCTGACAATATTTAGGATTTTCGTTCAAACAAATAGATTATTATTTAAAAAATGAAAAAATTGTCAGATGTCTGCTATCTCCAGTATTATTTCTTCTAGAACATTTTTTAATATTAAATTATGGAAAATTATTTTTCAGAGTTGCTGAAAATTGCAAATTAAACAGTATGGATAGTAAGAATTTGGCAATATGCTGGTGGCCTACACTATTACCAATTGAATTCAATGACCTCGGTAGATTTGAAGCAATGAGGCCATACCTTGAGGATGTAGTTCAAACAATGATCGATCAATATCCATTTCTTTTTTGCGATAAGGAAGCCATTGTAATGGTTTAGTAATAAATACTCGAAAAAAAAGAAGGGAAAATCTGAAGAATGAAAAAATTACTAATAGTTGATCCATGGACTGTGACAGAAGGACCTAAAAATGGTGTATAAAGTAAGTGAATTTTTTAATCATTTTTCAGAAGAGGTACAGAGATTCATAATGAAAGAAAATAGAAAAATGAAAAAAAAAAAAATTACACAATTTAACAAAATAAGTAATGAATTTAACTGCATTATTAAAGCAATTGAGAAGAAAATAGTGCTTTGGTCCTACTCTTACATTGTAATGAATAATTAATAATAGAACGCGTTTTGCGTTAGTCCAGGTTTACATATTTGCATAGTAAAAACGAAATAAATGAGAATTAAATTTTTTCTCCAGTTTTCTTGGACGATCGTGCCACATTCGATGATTCAACATTTTTTTCCTTTTTTTTTCAAAAAGAATTATATCAGACGCTTTTTTTAAAATGAAATTCTCTACAAAAAAATTGTCTCGAAAATTTGCAAAGAAAAAAAAAGAGAATCAAAACTGTCTTTTACCGATTCATTATTAAATCAATTATAATTATAAAAAGTGTCTGATTAGGTACTACAGTGGAACGATCGTCAATACTCAAGTTTTCAATGGAAATAGAATTTCATAAATTAAAAGAAGTGAAGAAAATTTTTGTAAATTAAATGAACAATAGAAATGAGATTTATCCTCAAAGATTGAAGTGAAGAAAAATGAATTAATAAAATGAAGACAATTAGGTTGTGCCATGCCGATCGTATCCAGTTAACACTCGATCAATGCACGGCAGTGATATAATATTTGCTTACACCATTCCGTCTAATTCATTTGACAAAAAAAAATAAAAAAAATTATTCCAATGAAAAATTTTTAATAAAAAATTCAAAATCTCTAGCGTCATAAGCTAATTGTTTTATTGGTGATAAATCGAGCATGAACCAAAAAATTGTTAATCAAATGGAGGGTATTTGTACTCTGCTACATTTTAGACAATCCACAGAGGAAATACATCAATTGATCATGTACATTACTCAAATTATTCACAATTTTATCCTAAAGAGAAGAAAAAAAAATGGAAAATCATTCGATAATCATAATTCACTGATTTTATGATATTTCAATGAATTTCTGGCGAATAATTGTCCCGTAAATTAATTAGTATTCCTCAACGGTTTGTAATTGAAGGAAAACAAATTGCTCGATAATGCTCCATCATTTGAATCATTAAAAAAAAAATCATTGTCATTAATCCCGTCAATCAGTGGTCTTTGACGTAACGGCGCACAAATTACTGCCTCCAAAGAAAAAGTATTAATTAAAAAAAAAAGAAAAAAAAACAATTAAAATCAGTGTCCAGGATTCTTTGATTTTGCACTTTATTACTAAATTTTTTTCTAACAATTAGAAGTAAAGAAATTGAAAAAAATAAGAAAAAAATTGATGCATAGAGGAATTCCCTCGTGGTCTCGAAGACGTAAATTTGATGCAAAAAAAAAAAAAAACAGAAAAATCAGCTTTGCGTGTGAAAGTCAAATGTTTCGTTAAATGTTTTGTATTTTGGAAATGCCTAATGTCAAATTTTACGTCCTCGGGATTCCTCGTAGATGCTTTAATGCTTCATCAGTGTTGATATTTATATAGAAGTGAGAAAAAATGTTTTGAGAAAAAATAAATAAAAAAAAATGAAATAATGGTAATGGTAAGGTGAGACTCATTGAATCTCAAATTTTTAAAAAATTCCTTTTATTTCATTTAGAATTTCGTAATCAATGAAAGAAAGAAACAGATTTTATACATTCGTACGTATGAAATAATGTGTAACGATGTAATAGGAAGAAAAAAAAAATAATAATGAAAAATCAGTGATAAATCGATGTTTCGCGAATTGTGTATCTATGATGTATGGATCTCGATGCGGATGGAACGAATATTTCCCCTTCTTCGATCACTAAAATTTTCAAAATAAAAAACATTGACTATTGTCGCTTTTCTACCGAAATACAATAGATTTTTCATTGAATTCTTTTTGTTATTAAAAAAATAGAGTCATTAGAGAAACAGTAAAACGGGGGAAAAATTGATTTTCCTCGTATTTCATGATTAATTATCAAGAGAATATTCTACCAATGCCTAAGACACAATTTCCACTCAATAATCACATAAATTGGCCTCTTCTATAATTTAATTAATTTTTTATTGAAATTTTTTTTTTCTGAAATATATTTTTCACAAACCTCTAGATGAAATTGAGGGACCTACAGTGTATCTCCTATTATATTTTGGAGACTACTAAAGGAATTTTTCAAATAAAACGAAAAAATGAAATAAAAAAATGATTAAAAAAAAAAAGTGAAGAACCCGAGGGATCGATCTGAGCCTATAATGAGTGATTGAAATAATTTACTATATATCTTATTGCTCGAAAAAAAAATCTCTCACTCTGTTTAGAAAATAAATACTTAAGTGTGAAAAAAAATAAAATGGAATGAATGAATTTTTTTTCTTCAATTTTTCAATTAAATTAATGAATGATATTAAGAGTTTGGTAATAAAACGAATATTTAACCGGATTTCATCAGTTATTCTAACTCTTCAGTTTTTCGACGAGAAGAAAAGAAACGAAAATGAATGTATAGAAAAATAGGGTACTGTAAGAGTGTGTGAAAGTCGAGGCGAGATGATTTGATGTATAAAAGAATTTGTGCAGTATTAAGGATCTTTTTTTTTTAATGAAGTACATTAATAATTAATACTAATTTATAATGAATTTGTGTCCCCAAAATCTATTGATCTTGATGATTAAATTATTAATTGGGACAGTGAGAAATGGGGAGAGACGTCAATTTAATGAAGCACAAAGAATCGCCATAAAAAAAATGGAATGAAAAAAAAAATTGGATTTTTGTCAAATGAAAGAAAAAAAGTCAAATTATCCTTTTCATTAATTTATTTCCTTTTCACGCAAATGGCTCGAAAATGAATTTATTGAATGAAGAGGAAATGAGGAACGATCCAAATGCTAATTGATCGTAAACGAAAATATGCTTTTTAAATGTGTATATATTGTTGCTTACGTTCGGCCGTTGTGTGAATCGGGTTCAATGATATTATTCTAGTATTATTCATCAATTTCCAGTGTGCGCATGTGTGTGTGTGTGTGTGATTAAATAAAAGAGTGTGAGTTAAATTTTTAATGAAATGAAGAAAAAAAATGAGAGAAGGGAAAAAAAATTATATATATATACGTGTCATAACTTAACTGTGGGCCTCGGTCGAACGTGAACGTACGCATAATTTATAAATTAAACGAGAAGAAGAATTATGAGAGAGAATGAAACTATCTAATTTGTAATCATTCCTGACTTTGTATTTTTTTTTTCATCTTTTTCTTTTGTCTTCAATGATTTTATTATTCAGCAACTTGTTAATTGAATTTTATGCTGAATTATGAACCATAATTAAAAAAATATCACCAGCGTGAATAATTCCCGATCAGAGTTCATTATTAGAGGGGCTAATGTTGAAAAAAAGTAAACTTTTACAGTTTTACAGCTTAAAGTCCACTCTGATATTCTAAATGGCTTTAATTCATCATAAAGTTTGATTTAAAATTTTTCGTACACTGTTTGCTGGTATGATAGAATGAGAATAACAATTTTTAACGAATTAAATTGAAGAATAATCGATCCGCATCAAAGTCTGTACGCTGAAAGTGTCATTGTTAAAAGGGGAAAATGAATTTTTTTACCTAGAAAAAAAAAAACAATGAAAAAGTAAGAATTCTGCAATAGAATTTAATAATTTTCTTTCTTCCTTCCGTTTAATGTGAAATAAAAAGTTCACAATTTTTGGAGAAAGTAAAATGTATTTTCTCAACATTTCAAACATCTTCAAACAATAATGGTGAAGTTTGTGGTGTGACAGACAGAGGGTGAAAGAAAACTTGAATAAAGAAAAATAAAAGAACACTTTGAATGAAAAATTACAAATTCTCAAGAAAGAAAAAGAAAAGTATCGATGTCCAAGAAGTATTTAAAATAAAAATCGTCTTTATGTACAATTTGAAAAAAAATGTCTTGTTATTAATTCTGATTTTTTCCCTTGAGTGTGTGATAGAACATTTGCCTGTTTCCCTCCTTCCTCTTGTTCCTCCACTATTTACATTTACTTAGTCATTTTCAAGTCAAACTTTGGCGCAAAAGCCTGGAGCTTGTTATTGAATTTAATACAAAAGTTTTCGGATATTAGATCAAACAGAAAGATAAGCAAATATTGAAGTTTTGGGGTAAAAAGCAATAAATTTCTTTGAGGTGATTATTTTTTGACTAAGAATATGAATATTTGCAGACGAATTGATTTCATTTTGGCACCGGTTTTTCCGAAATATCTCGGAAACTAAACGATATAAAGCGATTTTACCATTACATTATTTTTCCGATTTTTCTCTACTTTTTTAGGGAAAATTTCGAGAGCTTCGAAAAAAGGATTTGGGCCAAACGCTCTATCTAGCTTACTTTTCGAGATATTCTCATAAAAGTAAAGTTCTCTTTTTCTTAACAAATAAATTATTTTTTGAAAAATAAAAAATATGGACAAGTCGAAAATTTAAAAACCCATAAGTGCAAGTTTTCTAAGTATTTTGAAAAAAATAATTTATTTGTTGAAAAAAAGCGAAAACTCGTCAAATGTGTGCTAATTCCACTTTTATTCAAAATTTTCTAGTCGTTCCTGATTTTTCTTTCGTGGAATCATTCCCAGATTCAGCGACTAACAAAAATGATCTTCTCATTCACTCACATCACCCCGTCATTAAAAACTCTGAATATTTCATAAGCTCAGCCACATCAAACGGTTCTACAGAAAAAAAGGTGCTTTGTTACCGATCTTCAAATTCCTGGCTTTTGTTCACAGGAAATATAACTGGACGTGGCCCTAGAGAGATTTCCCGTTTACATTCAAAAGATCAGTGGAATCGCGTGTATTCACATGCACCCGAGGCATTAAAACGTCGTAAAAGAAGAAGGAAGAGGATGTCATTCAGTAGTCCGATCGACACAGACCCCATTTCAATTTGCCGCGAGCTATTTTCTTTCGAAAGAAAAAAAAATCAAAAGAATTATCAAAGGAGAGGAGTTTAGCTGGAGAATTATTTAACTTGAATTTCTCTCTTTTCATTACGTCGTGAATAATTCGACACTGGGACAATTAAAATTGTCTTATCATTATTTCATGCAATGAAATATAATTAATGAGGATGTTCAAAAAATTCTATTAAAAAAAATGCAATAAACAAAAAATCTTTCACATTTGTCTCGCATATTACTTACGCCCTTTTCACTCTCGGACAATAATTTATTAATAAAACTGAAATGCAAAATCTAATGAATTTTGAAGTAACGCATTGAAAAAAAATTACAAAGTTTCATTATTAATTTTAGATCATGAAAAAAACGAAATGTCATTTAAAAAATGAAATCGAGTATCAAAAGCTTTTAGTATTAAATATAAAATCAAAACATAATCACAATAAATAAAAAAATCGAAATTAATTAAATATTTTACCATAATTTTATTCACAAACATCTGATAGTCTTGTGTGAAATCATTCTTCCAGCAGATGATTCAATTGTCGCAGAATTACTGCAAGAAATCTGTAAATAAGAAAATAAGTCTAAAAATTTTAAAATAAAAAAAATAAGAAAGTTATAGAGAAATATTGAAATGATATTGAAAATGACAGACATCTGAGAACATTTAGTTCTATTTTTCCTTATTCAACAAATGAATTATCTGAAGAATGCAAAATCTGCACACATAGAAAATTCAAAGAACAATAAGTGCAAATTTTTTGAATATTTGTTTTTTAAAATTATTTGTTAAAAAAAATTCAAAATATGGTCAGATGTGTGTTGAGTTCATTATCATATATTGAATTACATATACCAATTGATAGATTCATTATATCCTTGAGAAAGAACCAGCATATCAATGACTTCTCTCAAGACTTCAGTGCTCAATCCAGTCATGCCCCAATTTTCAGACTCTATGACTTCCCTCGAATGATCTACAATGTATTGAAGTACATACTCCTTCAGACTATCAGCATGATAAACATCAGCAAGCTGAAGGATTTCAGCAGCATTTTCTTCCCCAAGTCCCTCGTAAAGTGTCTTTTCGCACATGACTCTCAATCCATCCAGATCATACCTATCAGCAGCAACTAACAATCCCCCGGCCAATTCCTTCAAATTCGTGACTTCATCAGTGTAAATATACTCCAGCATTGCCTTGACAACAATTGCATCAATATTAACAATCTGCACTTCATTTTTCCGATTCTCCTCCATTTCTTCGTGTTGAAACATCGCAGCAAATACAGGACTGCGCTTGGCCAATATATTTTTGTGCGTTGGAAATTTTTGATCCCCAACAATTATTGTAAAATCACTGAATTTCGGATCTTCGAAAAGTGAACGAATATCTTCGATTAATGCATTCGCCTTTGAATGAAAAATCGGCGGTTCCTCCAATCGAGGAATTACTGCCTTCACTCGGATGTCAATCAGACAGCGGATAGTTAATAAATTGTCCTCAGATGAATTAAGTGTTAATAATTTTGATCTCTCGACGAATTCGACGAAACCGAAACCTTGCTGAGGATTATAATCATTGGAAAATGATTTCTTTCCCATTATCTTATTTGATTTCATGAGCATCAGTTCCACGTGAGCGAAAACTGACGATTTTCTCGGGGATTCACGTTGCAGGAATAATGATACGTAAGAAACAGTATTTGAATTCATTCCTCGAGGATAAAAATTGAGTCTCCATTTCTCACCGTCCTCCCCGCAATTGAACCATGATGAACAGACACACTGGCCATTGGCTCCAGTTAAATTGTTGAAATCCTTTATTGTCCATTTGTATATGGTTCTTTCTGTTTTAATCTCGGTGCCTTCAGGTAAAATAGACTGAATCCTTTCAGCGGTATTTGATGTCGCTAACGACATGACGATAGTTTGGTATATTATTTGAGATTTTGCCTTATTGAATTTTTAGAGGAAAAACCGTTTGCAGGTACTGGATAATGTTCGCGTCACGTTTCTCGAATGAATGGGGAATCGGGGGGGAAGTGTTTTTCATTGGCAATTGCGGTGATCAAGGCCAATACTAAACTGGCGAAGGAATATTGTTTTGATTGGGTCAAAGGTAATTAGTCGAAGGTATTTCGCGTTATATTTGTAAAGGTTTTTGGAGCATTTTCAAAAAGATGTAAATGATACAAATTCAAATCGTCCATTGGGCTGGAGAAGGAAAGATTTTTTGATTAATTTTTTGAAGGATTAAAAAAAAAAAATTTTATCCCTGATTTTTTTATTATATTCAGTTCAGTAGTCAATGAATAGTCGTAAAAAAATGAAAAAAGATAACATATAAAGAGAAATCATAATCAGAATAACAAAATTTTCAATCATGCTTTCGAACTTTGCGATTCATCATTATTAATTGCTTCTGGAAGTGCCAATTGGTCGATTAATTCCAGTAATAATTCAGGACCCCATCCAGTCTTTTTCCAATTATTTGATTTGACAACCTCGGGTGTATGCTCTGCAATGTACTTCATCACACATTTTTTCAGAGTATCAGCACGATGAAGATCAGCAAGCTGCAAGACTTCAGCAGCATTTTCTTTATTGAGTCCTTCGTAGAGTGTCTTCTCACACATAATTCTCAATTTCTCCAGATCATATTTATCAGCAGCTTCTAATAATCCACTTGCCAATTCTTTTATATTGGTGACTTGATCTGTATAGATAAATTCTAGCATTCCTTTTATAACATCTGGCTCGATATTTTCAATTTTCACTTCTTTTTTACGATTCTCCTCCAGGTCTTTGTGTTCAAACATCGCAGCAAAGACAGGACTACGCCTGGCCAATATATTTCTGTGTGTTGGAAATTTTTGATTTCCAACAATTATTGTAAAATCACTGAATATTGGGTCTTCAAACAGCAAACGAAAATCATCGCACAATTGATTTTTCTTTGAATCAAAGATTGCTGCATCAAATGATGAAGTTACTACCTCTGCTGGTATATCAATTATACAAGTTATTGTAAATTCATCATCAGAAGAAGAATTTTTGTTAAGGAGTTTTGCTCTATCTAGAAATTTTATATATCCTCGACATTCCTCAGGTCCATATTTGTGTGTATATGATCGTTTCACTAATACTTCATTAGATTTTGATATTTTCTTTTCTATGTGAACTCTGATTAGCGATTTTCCTGGGGAATCACGAGCAAGATATAAGCCTATATAATCAGTATTTTCAGAGGAACTACTACGTTGACCACGTGGATACAATTCAAGCCTCCATTTCTCACTATTATCTCTCGAATGGAACGAGGGTGAGCATAATTTTTCGTCAATATCTTCAGGAAGAAGATCGAACCTTTTTATTGACCAGATGTAAGTAATTCGTTCCGTCCTAACCTCCGTGTGACCATAGACAAGAGTTGATGATGACATTTATGATAAATGAATTCAAACGATAGCGTATATTAATAGATGAAAGAAAAAACGATTTTAACTTATATATAAGAAAAATGTAACTAATTGTTGCAAGTATGAAACGAATGTGATCCGGATCGATGTCAATATTTAACAGCTGATGTCCAGCTGATGACTGATGACGTATAACTCAAGGCAGATCTTTAACTCTCAGAGGAAGCGACCTTCCCGCGTCATTCATCGCTAATTATCTCGCGCAATTTTCAAATTATTTTAGAAAGTAAAAACATTTTTTTTGAGGAGCTAGTGTCTATGATGCTGATTTAGTGACGTCCTTATTTTCATATATTCAGTATTAATCAATTTGTACATAAAATAAAAGGAATAGTTTTTAATGGATTTTTTCAGGAGTGTAAAAAAAACAGTTATAGCAATTAAAATATGAAAATTTTGATTTATGCCTTCGAGCTTTGAGATTCTTCATTGTTAGCTACATGTGAAAGAGCCAACTGATTAAACAATTCCAGCAATAACTCAAAGGTTCCATCCAGTCTCCTTTTAGATATTTGATTTGACCAGCTCGGGTACATGATCCACCATGTATTTCAGTTGAGTTCATGTGTTTGAGTATCATAGATGAATCCATTTTTCGTAGATAAAGGTTGACTGTCTATTTCTTAGCATCCAAAAGAAACACAAATTTACAACTGAATTCGTATCCACATTCAACTCTAAGAACATCTCTAGAACAATGAAAAAATACATGAATTGATATAGGAATTGGAATATCACAATTTTGATTTATTTCGTTGAACTTTGAAATTCTTCATTATTAACAGCTTGTGCAATAATTCGGGAATCTATCCGGGGCATGAAAATGAAAGAGTTTCCAAAGGATTTTTTTTTTAGAATTAAAGAAAAAACCACAATTTAAAGCTGAATTTTTATTTATGGTTGACTCGAAGGATATTCGTAGAATATAAATAATAGAACATGACATATGAAGAGGAATAACAATTAAAATATAAAAATTTTCGAGCTTTAAGATTCTTCATTGTTAGCTGCTTGTGAAAGTGCCAACTGATCAATTAATTCCAGAAATAATTCAAGACTCCATCCATTCTTCTTCCAATTACTTGATTCGATCAGTTCAGGTGCATGTGTAACAATGTATTTCATCACATATTTCTTCAGTGTATCAGCACGATAAAGATCAGCAAGCAACAAAATTTCAGCAGCATTTTCCTTCTTCACTCTCTCGTAGAGTACCTTTTCACACATAATTCTCAAATTTTCCAGATCATATTTATCAGCCGCTTCTAATAATTCACTTGCCAATTTTTTTATATTGGTGACTTGATCTGTGTAGATAAATTCTAGCATTCCTCTTATAACATCTGATTCCATATTATCAATCTTCATTTTTTTTTTACGATTTTCCTCCACATCCTTGTGTTCAAACATTGCAGCAAAGACAGGACTACGACTTGCCAAAATAAGTTTGTGAGTTGCAAATTTTTTATCTCCAACAATGATTGTGAAATCACTGAATTTCGGATCTTCAAATAGCAAACGAAAATGATCGCTCAATTGACTTTTCTTTAAATCAAAGATTGTTGTATCACATGACATAGTTATTACATCCACTGGTATAGTGATTATACAACTTATTGTAAATTTATCATCATTAGAAGAATTTGTAGTAAAGAGTTTTGATCTCTCTAGGAATTTCGGCCATCCCGAAGATTCTTGAGATTGATATTCTTGTACAAATGATAAATGCTTCAATATTTTCTTGGATTTAGATATTTTCATTTCAGTATGAACTGTGATCAGTGATTTTCCTGGTGACTCGCGAGCAAGATATAAGGCTACATAATCATTATCATTGTCACCGTGTGGATGAAATTCAAGCTTCCATTTCTCACTCTTGTTTCTCGAATAGAACAACGGTGACAATATTTTGCCATCGGCATCTGGAGGAAGAACATCGGACCCTTTTATTGACCAGATATAAGTAATATGTTCATTTCTAACCTCAGTGTGAGCATCGGCAAGACTTGACAATGACATATCTGATAACTGTAATCAAACGACAGCGTATACCTGTAAATCGAAGAAAGAACGATTGTAATTGATGATAAAATACTTTAATTAATTGAATATAAAACGGATTTAATGCTAATCGAAGGAAATACCTATCAGCTGGAGAGCGATTTCGCGCGTTTCAATGTGCTGGTCGTAGTGATGGCCGATTCTAAATTGATTCTTTGGAGATCGATTTTTTTTCTTCGATAATCGAGCTTTTTTTGTCGCTTCTCAAAATGTACGATAGTCGATTCTCCGATTTTTTTGAGAGAATCGAATCAAATCACGGAAGACGAAATCAAAAACAATTTTGAAAAACAAATATCCAGAGGATGATAGTGGTAAGGTAGGATATATGGGTAGATAGGATAATAGTAGAAGAAAATAGGGTATGCAGATGAAATTTGTCAATTTTGCATTCGTTCATTATACTAGTGAATCCATAATTGACTATATACATAATTGACTGGAGAATGGATTATTTCAACTTCACTTCAGAATACTGAAGTGATAATAGTTTTAATTGATGCTTGAAGCGACTTGAAAGAGATAATCATAGCATATGTGTTAATTAAAAAAATATTCAGCATTTCAACATGATACTGGAAATATCAGACATCTGATAATTTTTAATCTTTTTCCTTCTTAACAAATCAATCATTCTCTAAAAAATTAAAATCAGTTGCGCTAAAGCGCGCGATCGGTTTCTCATTTGAAATGTTTGCACTTATGGTTTTTCGAATTTTCAACATTTGCATATTTTTCATTTTTCAGAAAATGATTCATTTGTTAAGAAGTAAAAAGATTAAAAATTATCAGATGTCTGATCTCTTCAGTATCATGTTGAAATGCTGAATATTTTCTTAATTAGCAAATATGCTATGATTATTTCTTTCAAGTCGCTTCAAGCATCAATTAAAATTGATGACACATGACCTAGGACTGGTGACTTTCTCTGGAATTTATATTACAAGAATAATGAGACGTAAGCTATATTATTCGAGTTTATGCCTCGGAATAAAGATTGAGTCTCCATGTCTCCGGTCGTTCCTATTAGATCGAACATGAGGCTTCAATGGGAAAGGGTTTTTGATTAATTTTCTTCAGAATTGAAAAATACCACAAATTTACAACAGAATTTTTATCTATATTTAACTCAAAGAATATTCTCAGAACAATGGAAAAAATAACACATGAAGAGAAATAGCAATTTGAATATTAATATTCTCTTCTTATGTCGTCGAACTTTGGGATTTTTCATAGTTAGCTGCCTGTGAAAGAACCAACTCATCGAACAATTCCAGCAATAATTCAAGGTTCCATCCTGTCTCTTTCCAATTATTTGATTTGACCAGTTCAGGTGCATGATCCACGATGTATTTCATCACACACTTCTTCAGTGTATCAGCATGGTGAAGATCAGCAAGCAGCAACACTTCAGCAGCATTATCCTTACTGAGTCCTTCGTAGAGTGTCTTCTCACATATATTCCTCAATGTCTCCAGATCATATTTATCAGCAGCTTCTAATAAACCATTTGCCAATTCATTTATATTGGTTACTTGATCTGTGTAGATGAATTCTAGCATTCCTTTTATAATGTTCGGCCCAATACCTTCAATTTTCATTTCTTTCTTACGATTTTCTTCCAAGTTCTTGTGTTGAAACATCGCAGCAAAAACAGGACTACGCCTTGCCAAAATAACTTTATGAGTTGAAAATTTTTGATCTCCAGCAATTATAGTGAAATCACTAAATATTGGGTCTTCCAATAGTAAACGAAAATCATCGCTCATTTGACTCTTCTTTGAATCAAAGATTACTGCATCGGATGATGAAGATGTGATCTCCACCGGTATATCAATTATACAACTCACTGTGAATTCATCATCATCAGAGGGATTATCGGTGAGGAGTTTTGATCTCTCTACAAATTCTTCAAATCCCCAATTATTTTGAGGCCCATATTTATGTGTAAATGACTTATTCTGCAATATTATATCACATTTAGATATTTTCATTTCGGCGTAAACTCTCATCTGCGATTTTCCTGATGAATTACGAGAAAGATATAAGCCTACGTAATCCATACCTTCCGAAGAGCTGTTACGTGAACCGCGTGGATAGAATAGAAAAGACCATTTTTCACTTTTGTCTTGTGAGTAGAAACGTGGTGAACATATCCTTTCTCCAGCATCTTGAGGAAGAAGATCAAACCTCGTTATTGTCCAGTTGTGAACAATGCGTTCTGTTCTAACCTTAGTGTAACTGTACCGGTTTTCTGCAGCATTAGCAGAGCTTGATGAGGACATTTTTTATTGATGAAATTAACCGATTAACAGATAATTTAGATTTTTAGAAATCAATGCTGGTTGTTGGATATGAAAAAGATTTGATCCAGATCGATGAAAACACTTGTCAGCTGATGACTACTGATGACGTATGACTAAAGACAAATAGTAAATTCTGGAAGGGAACGACCCTCCCGTGATAATTCATCACTGATTCGCCCGCGAAATGTTTGAATTATTGTGAAAATTAAAGACAATTTTCGTTGAGTAGTGCCCACGATCGCAATTTTCTAGAATTACCTATTTTCAAATTTTCACTATAGTTTCATTTATACATGGAAAAATTTCAAATAAGGACTCCGTCAGACATATATCAATTAAACCACGTATAGTCAATAGATTATCCTCGAAGGAATTAATTGTTGATAATTCTTATCTCTCTATGAATTTTGATAAAATTCTACTGTTGCTGCCGATTATAATTGTCGTAAAACGATTTCTTTGGGATCATCTTATTAGATCTAGGGAGCATCAGTTCCACGTGGGGTAAAATTGGTGATTTCCTCATGATGATAGAATTTACGCACATCTCACAATTGTTTGGATTTTTTTTGATGGATGAATTATTACTAAAAAAAATTTTCAGAAAATTGCACTCATAGTTTTTTAAGTTTTCATCATGTGCATATATATTTTCTAATTTTTGAATAATTTGTTTGCTAAAAAATTGAAAATAAAAAAAAAACTTGTCAGATGTTTACTATTTTCAGTATTTTGACTTCTTCAGGGATCCATGTTGCAAGAATAATGAGACATAAGCAGCATTATTTGAGTTCATTCCTCGTGGATAAAGATCGAGTCTCCATTTTTCACCGTTCTCTCTATTAAATCGTGCATTAGACATGAAAGGAAAGACTCGTCAATGTATTTCGCATTATATTGAAAAAATAGCTACAGCTTTACTGAATTTCTATTTATATTTAAGTATAAATGAATGTGTAGAATAATGGGAAAAGATAACATATGAAAAGACATAGTAATGAAAATAACAAATATTTCATTTACGCCTGTGAACTTTGAGATTCTCCATTATCAACTGCCTGTGAACAAGCCAATTGGTCGATTATTTCCAGTAATAATTCAGGTCTCCATCCAGTATTTTTCCAATCATTTGATTTGACCACCTCAGGTGCATGGTCAACAATGTATTTCATCACATACTTCTTCAGTGTATCAGCACGGTGAAGATCAGCAAGCTGCAAGACTCCAGCAACATTTTCTTTATTCAGTCCATCATAGAGTGTCTTCTCACACATAATCCTCAATTCCTCCAGATCATATTTATCAGCAGCTTCTAATAATCCACATGCCAATTCTTTTATATTGGTGACTTGATCTGTGTAGATAAATTCCAGCATTCCTTTTATAACATCTGCCTCAATATTTTCAATTTTCACTTCTTTTTTGCGATTTTCCTCCAGTTCCTTGTGGTCAAACATCGCAGCAAAGACAGGACTGCGCCTGGCCAATATATTTCTGTGTGTTGGAAACTTTTGATCCCCAACAATTATTGTAAAATCACTGAATATTGGATCTTGGAATAGCAAACGCAAATCATCTCTCAATTTATCTTCCTTTGAATTAAAGATTGCGGCATCAAGTGATGAATTTATGACATCTGCTGGTATATCAATTATACAACTTATTGTGATTTGATCATCATCAAAAGGAGATGTGGCGAGGAGTTTTGATCTCTCAAGAAATTTGTTAAATCCACGACTCTCCTGAGGTTTATATTTATATGTAAGTGATAAATCCTTCAATATTATATTAGATTTGGATATTTTCATTCCAGCGAAAACTTCGGTCGGCAATTTTTCTGGTGAATGCCGAGTAAGAAATAAGCTTATGAACTCAATACCATCCGAGGAACTATCGATTTCACCGCGTGGATATAATATAAAACGCCACTTTTCACTTTTGTCTCGTGAGTAAAACCATTGTGAATATATATTTTTGCCAACACCTTCACGAAGAAGATTGAACCTCTTTATTGTCCAGTTGTGAACAATGCGTTCTGTTCTAACCTCAGTGTAACTGTCCCGGTTTTCTATTGCATTTGCAGAGCCTGATGTTGACATTTCTTATTTATGAAATTAACGGATTAGCAGATCGTGTAGATTTATATAGATCAATTCTGATTGTTATATATGATTAGATATGAAGAGTATTCGATACAAATCGATGAGAATATTTATCAGCTGATGACAAATAACCCAAGGCGAATATGGAACTTTGGAGGGAAAAAACAACTTTCCTGTGATTGGTTCGTCGCAGGTCTTCCCGCGCAATATTCAAATTATTTTGGTAATTGAAGATACTTTTTTTTGAGAAACTAATCTCCATGATGGTAATTCCGTGACTTTTCTATTTTCACTAGCAATCAATTTCTACATAAAAATAATTGTGAATCAGGAATTAATCAGTCGTATTTCAACTAAACGGCGTATACTCAATTTAATGTCTTCAGAGAAATTAATAGTTAATAATTTTGATCCCTACGAATTCAACGAATCCAGAATTTTGCTGATGATTAATATTGTTGCTGAAGGATTTCTTCGAAATCGTCTTATTACATTCGGTGAACATTAGTGCCACGTTGCAAGAACAATTACACATGAGCAACATTATTTGAGTTCATTCCTCGTGGATAAAAATTGAGTCTCGATTTTTTTCCGTCCTCCCTATTAATTTATACATTGTGCATGGGAAGGAGAGAATTTTTAATGAATTCTTCCAGGAATAAAAAAAACAGAAATTCACGACTGAATTCTTATTCATAATTAAGTCAAGAAATATATGTAGAACGAAGAGAAAAAATAACATGAGGAGAGAAATAGCAATTGAAACATCGAAATTTTGATTTATGCCTTCGAACTTTGAGATTTCTCATTGTTAGCTGTCTGTGGAAAAACCAATTGGTCAATTACTTCCAGTAATAACTCCAGTGTATCAGCACGTTGAAGATCAGCAAGCTGAAGATCAGCAAGCTGCAAAACTTGAGCAACATTTTCCTAATTCAGAGTCCTTCGAAAAGTGTTTTCTCACACAGCCCTCAATTCCTTCAAATCATATTTATCAGCAGCTTCTAATAATCCATTAGCCAATTCTCTCAGATTGGTGACTTGATCTGTGTAGATAAATTCCAGCATTCTTTTTATAATATTTGGCTCAATATTTTCGATCTTCACTCGATTTTCGCAATTTTCCGTCATATCCTTGTGTCCAAACATTGCAGCTAACACAGGACTACGCCTTGCGAAAATAACTTTATGAGTTGCAAATTTTTCATTTCCAACAATTATAGTAAAATCACTGAATATTGGATCTTTGAATAGCAAACGAAAATCATCACTCAGTTGACCGTTTTTCAAAAAAAAGCTCGCTGCATCAAATGATGAAGTTACGACCTGCACTGATAAATCAATTATACAAGTTTTGTGAATTCATCATCATTAGAAGAATTTATTGTATGGAGTTTTGATCTATGGAGAAACTGAGGATAACCGACAACCTGCAGTGGCTCGAATTCATGTGTAAATGATAAATCATTCAATATTATATTAGATTTAGATATTTTCAGTTCATTAAGCCAACATACTCAATATCTTCCGAAGAACTATCAAGTTTACCGCGTGAATAGAACAGCAAATAGTATATAGAGAAGATTTCACTCAAATCGATGAACATACTCTTCAGATGATAGTGTACAATCAAATTATTGAGCATGAAAATAAAAGTTTTCATTAGATTTTCCTTAGGAATAGAAAAAAAAAATTATACTTGAATTTTTAATTATATTTAGCTTGATGTTCAATGAATGCTTGCAAAAAAGTTGAAAAAGATAACATTTGAAAATAGATAGTGATCAAAATAACAAAAATTTTACTGATTCCTGTGCAGTTGGAAATTTTTCATTATTATTCACCTGTGGTAGAGCCAATTGGTCGATCTTTTCCAATAATAATTCATGGCTCCATCTTTTCGTCTTTCAGTTCAACGACTTTACCACCACCACATGCTCCACAGTGTACTTCATCACATACTTTTCCAGTGTATCAGCAGGGTGAAGATTAGCAAGCTGCAAGACTTCAGCAACTTTTCCTCATCGAGTTCTTCACACATCAGAGAGTCTTTCCACACATAGTCCTCAATCTCTCCAGATGAGATTCATCACCGACTCCTGTAATCCACTCGTCAATTCTTTTATATCGGTGACTTGATTTGTGTACATGAATTCTAGCATGCTTTTAGAATATCTGGCTCAATATTTTCAATCCTTACCTCTTTGCATTTAAACATTGCAGCAAAAACAGAA
This sequence comes from Aleiodes leptofemur, assembly GCA_963942555.1. Lineage (NCBI taxonomy): Eukaryota > Metazoa > Arthropoda > Insecta > Hymenoptera > Braconidae > Aleiodes > Aleiodes leptofemur. The sequence continues at coordinate 12,906,478 of OZ012617.1, forward strand.
CTGCTCCCAGTCAATATATTACTGTGTGTTGAAAATTGCTGATATCCAACAAATATTGTAAAAGTACTGAACATTGACTGTCCGAATGACAAGCAGATAGTATAGATTTTCATAGATTTGATCCAGATGAATGAAAATTCTAATCAACTCATTGCGTATGACTCAAGACCTCAAGAATAAGTATTTCCTCAAATAGTTCAACTGTATTGAATTCTTGAAGGCAATCACTTTCCCGTGCCTGGTTCATCGCTGATCTTCCCGCGCTATAACAACATTGTTTGGAAATTAAAGATATTTTTTCTCGAGAAGTTAGTGTCCATTATCATAAATTCGTGACATTTTCATCTTCACATTTCATGCATAAAATAATTGTAAATAAGGGATTCATCACGCGTATTTCAATTGAACCGCGTAGGGCAACATGACTAATAGATGGACGGTTAAGGAAATATTAAACTTTATTAATTGATATGAAATAGGCAAATCACGTTAAAGAGTTGCAGAAAAGAATGATTTACAGAAAAATATACAGTTAATCGACTAAAAATCAATTAAACTTGAATAATGTAGAAATAATTAAAGAAAATCAAGGAAAAACTAGAAAATAACTTAAACACCCAATAGTTGCATATTTGCAGCGGTATGATTTTAAATTTCGATCAATCGGTATGTAATAAATAGTTTATAAATCTATATGAATGTAATAATCAGGAATTGACGTGAGAAGTCTAAGAATCATTCATTTAATTATGAAAATCCTCGATAATAGAAACCGTTCATCTTTTGGTCAGTGTCCATCTATTGGTCGTGTGATCCTACAGTAGAAAGATTATCCTGGAAGGGATACGAAAAAACCAACTATTGCTGAGAATTATTATTGTAGCTGAACGAACTCTTCGCCATCATCTTAGCAGATATAGTGAGCATTATTTCAACATCAGCTAGGACTGGCGATTTGATCAGGGATTCATATTGCGAGAATATTGGTAAGCTGTATTATTTGAGTTCATTCCTCGTGGCTAAAACTTGAGTTTCCATGTCTCCCTTCATCCCTATTGAATCATACCTTGGACATAAAAAGGAAAGAGTTTTAAATGAATTTTCTTCAGGATTGGGAAAAAAAACGAAAAATTTACAACTGAATTCTTATTTATATTTAAACCAGAAAAATATTGGAGAGAAATTGATATAATAGAATATTAAGTTTTTCTTTTTATGTCGTTGAACTTTGAGATTTTTCATAGTTAGCTGCTTGTGAAAGAGCCAGCTGATCAAACAATTCCAGCAATAATTCAAGGTTCCATCCTGTCTTTTTCCAATTATTCGATTTGACCAGTTCAGGTGCATGATCCACGATGTATTTCATCACACACTTCTTCAGTCCATCAGCATGGTGGAGATCAGCAAGCAGCAAGACTTCAGCAGCATTTTCCTTATTGAGTCCTTTGTAGAGTGTCTTCTCACACATATTCTTCAATTTCGCTAGATCATATTTATTAGCAGCTTCTAATAAACCACTTGCCAATTCATTTATGTTGGTGACTTGATCTGTGTAGATAAATTCTAGCATTCCTTTTATAACATCTGGCTCAATATCTTCAATCTTCACTTCTTTCTTGCGATTTTCCTCCAAGTCCTTGTGTTCAAACATCGCAGCAAAAACAGAACTACGCCTTGCCAAAATAACTTTGTGAGTTGCAAATTTTTGATCTCCAACAATTATAGAGAAATCACTAAACATTGGGTCTTCCAATAGCAAACGAAAATCATCGCAAATTGTACTCTTCTTTGAATCAAAGATTGTTTCATCGCATGATGAAGGTATGGTCTCTGCTGGTATAAAAGTAACACAACTTATTGTGAATTCATCATCAGCAGACGAATTCGTGGTAAAAAGCTTTGATCTTTCTAGAAATTTGTCATATCCAAATACCTCCTGAGGTCCATATTCATGTGTAAATGATAAATTCCGCAATGCTTTATCAGATATAGATATTTTCATTCTCGTATAAACCTCAATCGGTAATTTTCCCGGTGAATCCCGAGCAAGATATAAGGCTACATAATCAATACCTTCCGAGGAACTATCAAAGTCACCACGTGGATAGAATTGAAAGTGCCATTTTTCACTTTTGTTCTGTGAGTAAAACCATGGTGAGCATATCCATTCACCAACACCTTCAGTAAGAAGATCGAGTCTCTTTATTGTCCAGTTGTGAGCAATGCGTTGTGATCTAACCTCAGTAAAAGCGTACTGATTTTTTGCAGCATTAGCAGAGCTCGATGATGACATTCCTTATTTATGGAATTATTCAAATAACAGATAATGTAGATTTATGTAAATCAATGCTGGTAGCTGAATATGAAGAAGATTTGAGCCGGGTAGATGAAAACACTTATCAGCTGGTGACTACTGATGACGTATGACTAACGACAAATAGTAAATTATGGAAGGGAACGACCCTCCCATGCTGATTCGTCACTGATCCTCCCGCGCAATATTTGAATTATTCTGAAAATTAAAGACAATTTTCCTTGGGTAGTGTCCACGATCGCAATTTTCTTGAATTTCCGGTTTTCAAATTTTCACTATCGTTTGATTTATACATGGAAAAATTTCAAATAAGGGCCTCATCAGACATATATCAATTGAACCACGTATAGTCAATAAATTATCCTCGAAGGAATTAGTTGTTGATAATTCTTATCTCTCTATGAATTCTCTGACAGAATCGTAATCTCGCTGACGATTATAATTGTTGTAAAACGATTTCTTTGGGATCATCTTATTAGATTTAGTGAGCATCAGTTTCACGTAAGGTAAAATTGATGATTTCCTCATGATGATAGAATTAACACACATCTGACAATTGTTTGAATTTTTTTGACGAATAAATTATTATTAAAAGAATACCCCAAAAAATGGCACTCATAGTTTTTTTAAATATGCAACATGTGCATATTTTTCATTTTTTGAATAATTTGTTTGCTAAAGAATTTAAAATAAAAATAAAAATTGTGAGATGTCTACTATTTTCAGTATTTTGACTTCCTCAGGGATTCATGTTGCAAGAACAATGAGACATAAGCAGCATTCTTTGAGTTCATTCCTCGTGAATAAAGATTGGGTCTCCATTTTTCACCGTTCTCTCTATTAAATTGTGCATTAGACATGAAAGGAAAGATTCGTCAATGTATTTCTCTCTATATTGGAAAAATAGCTACAAATTTACTGAATTTCTATTCATATTTAGCTATAAATAAATGTGTAGAATAATGAAAAAAGATGACATATGAGAAGACATAGTAATCAAAATAACAAATATTTCAGTTACGCCTGTGAATTTTACGATTCTCCATTATGAACTGCCTGTGGAAGAGCTAATTGGTCAATCACTTCCAATAATATACTTCATGGCTCCATCCAGTCGTTTTCCAGTTATTCGACTTCACCACCGCAGGTGCATGTACCACAATATACTTCATCACATACTTCTTCAGAGTATCTACACGGTGAAGATCAGCAAGCTGCAAGACTCCAGCAACATTTTCTTTATTCAGTCCATCATAGAGTGTCTTCTCACACATAATCCTCAATTCCTCCAGATCATATTTATCTGCAGCTTCGAATAACCCACTCGCCAATTCTTTTATATTCGTGACTTGATCCGTGTAGATGAATTCTAACATTCCTTTTATAACATCTGGCTCAATATTTTCGATCTTTACTTCTTTCTTACGATTCTCTTCCAGGTCCTTGTGTTCAAACATCGCAGCAAAGACAGGACAACGTTTGGCCACTATATATCTGTGTGTTGGAAATTTTTGATTTCCAGCAATTATAGTCAAGTCGCTGAATACTGGGTCTTCAAACAGCAAACACAAACCATCACTCAATTGTCTTCTCTTTGAATTAAAGATTGCATCACATGATGAAGTCATTATATTTACGGGTATATCAATTATACAACTTATCGTAAATTGATCTTCATGAGAAGAATTTGTGATAAGGAGTTTTGATCGCTCTAGAAATTTTGGAAATCCCAAAGATTGCTGAGGTTCATATTTTTGTGTGAATGATGAAGACCTCAATGTTTTACTAGATTTAGATATTTTAATTTCAGTCTCAACTGTGATCTCTGATTTTCCTGGAGAATCACGGGCAAGATATAAGGCTATATAATCGCCACCCTCCGAGGAGCTATTACGATGACCGCGTGGATAGAATTGGAAATTCCATTTCTCGCTTCTGTCTCGTGAGTAAAAGCATGGTGAACATATCTTTTCACCAACACCTTCAGAAAGAAGATTAAATCTCTTCATTTTCCAGTCGTGAAAAATACGTTCTGCTCTAACCTCCGTGGAACTGTACCGGTTTCCTGCGGCTTTAGCAGAGCTCGATGGTAACATTTCTTATTTATGGAATCAACCGATTAGCAGATAGTATAAATTGAGACAGATTACTCCTAATTGTTGAATATGAAGAGCATTTTCATACAGACAAAAATGTGCAACCTGTATCACTCAAGGAAAATATTCAATTCTCCAAGGAAACGGCCTTCACGTAATGATTCATGGCTGCTCTTCCCGCACATTATTCAAATTATTTCGAAAATTGTTGACACTTTCTCTTGAAAAGCTAGTGTTTACGATCGTAACTTCCGTGACTTTCCTATTTTCACTATCTATCAATTTGTACATAAAATAATTCTGCACTGGCAATTAATCGATCATATATCAATCAAACGACATATACTCAATAGATTGTCCTAGAAGAAATCCGTGCTCAATGATTATGATCATCCTACGGAGTCGACGAAGCTGTAATTTTGCTCAGGATTACAATTGTTGCTGGAAGATTTCGCCGCAATCATCTTATTGAGCATCGGTTCCACGTTGCAAAGATAGTGATATGTAAACAACATCATTTGAATCCATTCCTCGGGGATGAAAATTGACTCTCGATTTCTCACTGTTTCTCCTATTGAATCGTGGAAGGGAAAGAGTTTTTAATGGATCGTTTCCGGATTACAAAAAAAAACATAAATTCACGACTAAATTCGCATTTAGATTTGACTCAGAGAATATTTGTAGAACAATGAAAAAAAACATATGGGAAAAATAGCAATTAGAGTATTAATATTTTTATTTATGCCTTCGAATTTAGAGATTTCTCATTGTTCGCTGTCTGTTGAAGAGCAAATTGGTCGATCGGTTCCAGTAATAATTCATGGCTCCATGCAGCCGTCTCCCAGTTATTTGACTTTGCCATCGCAAGTACATGCTCCACAATGTACTTCATTATATACTCTTTCAGTATATCAGCACGGTAAAAATCAACAAACTGCAAAACTTGGACATGAAGAGGAAAGAGTTATTAATGAATATTTCTCAGGATTAAAAAGAAGCCAGAAATTTACAACTGAATCCTCATTTATATTGAACTCAGAAAATATGTGTAGAACAATTAGAAAAGATAACATGTGAAGAGAAATGGTTATTGGAGCAGAACTTTGAGATTTTGTTTCTTTAGCTGTCTGTGAAAGAGCCATTTGATCGAACAATTTCAGCAATAGTTTAGGATTCCCTCCAATCTTCTTCCAATTATTTGATTCGACCACCTCAGGTGTATGATTCACAATGTATTTTATCACACATTTTTTCAGTGTATCAGCATGGTGAAGATCAGCAAGCTGCAAGACTTCAGTGGCATTTTCCTTATCGAGTCCTTCGTAAAGTGTCTTCTCACACATAGCCAGCAATTTCTCCAGATCATATTTATCAGCGGCATCTAATGATCCATTTGCCAATGCTTTTATATTGGTGACTTGATCTGTATAGATGAATTCCAGCATTCCTCTTATAACATCTGGCTGAATATTTTCAATCTTCACTTCTTTCTTATGATTTTCCTCCAAGTCTTTGTGTTCAAACATCGCAGCAAAAACAGGACTACGGCTGGCCAAAATAACTTTGTGAGTAGCAAATTTTTTATCTCCAGCAATCATAGTGAAATCATTAAATTTTGGATCTTCAAAAAGCAAACGAAAATGATCGGTCAATTGACTTTTCTTCGAATCGATGATTGTTGAATCACATGCTGAAATTGTGACCTTTACTGGTATATTAATTATACAATTTACTGTAAATTGATCATCATCAGAAGAATTTGTGGTAAGGAGTTTTGATCTCTCTATGAAATCATGATATCCCAAATCACTCTGAGGCGCATATTTATATGTGAATAGTGTCTCCATCAATACTTTATTAGATTTAGATATTTTCATTTCGACTTGAGCTCTGATCGAGGATTTTTCTGATGAATCATAAGCAAGATGTAAGGCTACATAATCAATATTGTTCGAAGAATTTTTGCGTTTACGTTGACCACGTGGATACAATTCGAGCCTCCATTTCTCACGATTATCTCTCGAGTGAAACCACGGTGACCATATTTTTTTGCCAACATCTTCAAGAAGTAGATTGAACCCTCTTATTGACCAGTTATAAGTGATTCGTTCAATTGTAACCTCAGTGTGAGCATCAGCAAGACTTGATGCTGACATCGCTGATAGTTGAAATTAACCGATAGTGTATACTTACGGATGAAAGGAAAAATACTTTCAATTTAGAAAAAAATACTTTAATGAATTGAATATAAAACGGATTTAATCGAGATCGATAGAAATACCTATGAGCTAATGACGTATGACTCAAAGCAAATATATTGTCGTACTAACGAAAGAGTCGACATCCGAAGTGTGCCGAAGTCAAAATTCACGAGATGAGGCGTGAAACCCGAAGAAAGCCGATTTCGATTCTTTCACCAGTACGCAGTAGCTTCTTGTCCTTTTTCTAGCTCTGACTACACGGAGAGAAATTCTGAAGAAAATATAATGCAAGATCTGAGTAAAAATTACTGAACCTTCCGGAATCGTGGGACATTTCATGGAGTATCCAAAATATTGAAAAATTAAGTGGTAACTTTTTACAGGAGTTCATCAAAAAGCCACAGGAGTACATGGAAAATGGCACAGTTAGCGCACCAAAAATTGCTGAACCATGTTCGTCAAAATTTCGACGAATTCATGAATTTGTCCTATGTGCTCATTAGTTTTTCGACGATTCTTATTATTTTTTCATACACCTAGTGAAATGTTCCGCGTTTAGTAAACTAAAAAGTAAAGAAAGTTCGGTACTTTTTCCTGAGAATTTTCTTCCATGTATAGTTAGGCATCCGGCCGTACAACTAATGTTCAATTCCCAAAAGAATAACTCAGCTTTGAATACCCCTCAGGCTTCTCGAAAAATTAATTCTTCAGATAATTCGTCTCTATCCAATCCCTGAAGAAAATGAATTCCCCATGACTCTTCACAGTTGATTCTCCCGAACATTAGTTAAATAGTTTTGCAGATTGAAGAGGTTCACGCGCATCTCATGTTAAATCATTGGACTTGGAAAGGAAAGAGTTATCATTGGGTTTTTTTCAGTATCAAAAAAAAAGCAAGTTTATACCTGAATCTTTGATGATGTTCAAAAAATATTTGTAGAGAATACAAAAAGGATAATATGTGAAGAAAAATAGTAGTCAAAATAATCAAATTTTCAATCATGTCAGTGAACTTGGAGATTCTTTAGTATTAACTGCCTGTGGATGAGCCAATTGGTCGACCAATTCCAGTAATAATTCAGGTTTCCATCCAGTCTTCTTCCAATCGTTTAATCTGACCACCTCAGATGCATGATCCACAATGTATTTCATCACATACTTCTTCAGTGTATCAGCACGATGAAGATCAGCAAGCAGCAAGACTTCAGCAGCATTTTCTTTATTGAGTCCTTCGTAAAGTGTCTTCTCACACATAATCCTTAAGTTCCCCAGATCATATTTATCAGCAGCTTCTAATAATCCACTCGCCAATTCTTTTATATTGGTAACTCGATCAGTGTAGATGAATTCTAGCATTCCTCTTATAACGTCTGGCTCAATATTTTCAATTTTCACTTCTTTTTTACGATTCTCCTCCAAGTCTTTGTGTTCGAACATCGCAGCAAAGACGGGACTGCGTTTTGCCAATATATTTCTGTGTGTTGGGAATTTCTGATCTCCAACAATTATTGTAAAATCACTGAATATTGGATCATCGAACAACAAACGCAAATCATCTCTCAATTTACTTTTGTTCGAATCAAAGATTGCAGCATTAAATGATGAATTTATGACCTCCATTGGTATATCAATAACACAACTTATTGTGAATTGATCATCAACACAAGAATTTGCAGTGAGGAGTTTTGATCTTTCTAGAAGTTTCTTGTATCCCCAAGTATCTCGAGGCTTGTATTCACGTGTGTGTGATGAATTCTTCAAAATTGTATTAGATTTAGATATTGTCATTCTAGTGTGAACTACTGTACGCAATTTTGCTGGTGAATCACGAGTAAGAAATAAGTCTACATACTCAATACTGTTGGAGGGATTATCATCCATACCACGTGGATATAATATAAAACGCCATTTCATACTTTTGTCTTGTGAGTAAAACCATTGTGAATATATCTTTTCGCCAACACCTTCACGAAGAAGATTGAACCTCTTTATTGTCCAGTTGTGAACAATGCGTTCTGTTCTAACCTCGGTGTAACTGTCTCGATTTTCGGCAGCATTAGCAGAGCTCGATGATGACATTTCTTATCTATGAAATCAATCGATGGAGAGATAATGTAAATCTATTGTGGATCAATTCTGATTTTAGTGATTATTGAGAAAAATTGAGGAAATTACTTACCAGTTCGATGAAAATATTTATCAGCTGACGTATGACTCAATGCAGATGTTGACTTTCTGAAGGAAAGGACCTCGCCGTGATGATTCATCACTGATCATCCCGCGCAATATTTGAATTATTTTTGAAATTAAAGACACTTTTTCTTGAGAAGCCAGTGTCTACGATCGTCATTTCTTGACTTTCCTATTTTTACATTTTCATTATTAATCCGTCTATACATAGAATAATTGTGAATCACAAATTAATCACTCGTATATCAATTAAACAGGTCAATGAATTGTTCTCGAAAGAATCAGTTATTAATCATTTTAACCTCTCTATGAATTCGACGACACCGTAATCTTGTTGAGGATTATGATTGTTGCTGAATGATCTCTTCACCATCGGCTTATTAGACTTGGTGAGCATCAGTTCCATGTTGCAAGGATAATCAAGCATAAGCAACATTATTTGAGTTCATTCCTCGTGGATGAAAATTCAATCTCCACTTATCACCGTCCTTTCTATTGAATTATATATCGGGCATGAAAAGGAGGGAGTTATCAATGAATTTTTTCAGGATTGCAAAAAAAACACAAATTCACAACTGAATTCTTATTTATATTCAATTCAATCAATATTTGTACAGTAATGAGAAAAATGATAGTGAAATTAGCACTATGTGCTAAAAAAAGAAGAATTATCAGATGTCTTCTATGCTCAGTATCAGTGAAAAAAAAAATATAAAGAGAAATAGTAATCAAAATGACAAAAAATCCAATCTATGCCTTCGAACTTTCAGATTTCTCATTGTTAGCTGCCTGTGAAAGAGCCAACTGATCAAACAATTCCAGCAATAATTCAGGATTCCATTCAGTCTTCTTCAAATTATTCGATTTGACCAGTTCAGGTGCATGATCCACAATGTATTTTATGGCATACTTCTTCAGTGTATCAGCACGATAAAGATCAGCGAGCTGCAAGACTTCTGCAGCATTTTCTTCATTGAGTCCTTCGTAAAGAGTCTTTTCACACATAATTCTCAATTCCTCCAGATCATATTTCTCAGCAGCTTCTAATAGTCCACTTGCCAATCCTTTTATATTAGTAACATGATTTGTGTAAATGAATTCTAGCATTCCTTTTATAACATCTGCCTCTATATTTTCAATCCTCATTTCTTTCTTACGATTTTCCTCCATGTCCTTGTGCTTAAACATCGCAGCAAAAACAGAACTACGGCTTGCCAAAATAACTTGATGTGTTGCAAATCTCTTATCTTCAACAATTATGGTGAAATCACTCAATATTGGGTTTTCAAAGAGCAAACGAAAATCATTACTCAATGGATTTCTCTTTAAATTAAAGATTGCTGCATCAAATGATGACGTTATTACCCTCGCTGGTATATCAATTATACAACTTATTGTGAATTCATCATCATCAGAAGAATTTGTGGTAAGGAGTCTTGATCTCCCTACAAATTTGTTGCGTCCGCGAGCTTCCTGTGGTCCATATTTAACTGTGAATGATGCTTTCTTCAATATTACATTAGATTTAGATATACTAAGTCTAGCGTCAACTGTTATCGGCGATTTTCCTGGTGATTCACGAGCAAGATATAAAGCTATGTACTCAATACCTTCCGAGGAATTATCATGGTGACCGCGTGGATAGAATTGAAAATTCCATTTCTCACTTTTGTCTTGTGAGTAAAACCATGGTGAACATATCTTTTCATCAACACCTTCAGGAAGGAGATGGAACCTCTTTATTGTCCAGTCGTGCAAAATACGTTCTGTTCTAACCTCAGTGTAACTGTACCGGTTTGCTGCATCTTTAGCAGAGCTTGATGGTAACATTCTCTATTCGTGAAATTAACCGATTGATAGTCTAGATTTATTATAGATTAACTCTGATTGTTTGATTATAGGGCGGATTTTTATAATCCAAATAAATGAAAATACTTATCAGCTGATAGTGTATGACTTTTTTTTTCCTTTATTGGCTAGACCCACACTTTGGTGTATGTGCCAAGTGTATGATTTAAGGCAAATATTTAATGAAGTGTTGAAGGAAACGACCTTCGCGTGATTGGATTTCGCTGATTCTCCCGCCGAATATTTAAATCGTTTTGGAAATTAAAGACACTCTTTCTCGCGGAGCAAGTGTCCACGATTGTAATTTCATGACTCTTCCATCTTCACTAGTAATCAATTTTTATATAAATAAATTCAAATAAAAAATAAATCACTTGTATATCAATTAAACAGTGTATGTGATCTTGCTCGATGATTATAATTGTAGTTGTATTGCTGAGGAGTCTAATTTAGTATCAGCCCCACGTTGCAATAATAATTACAAATCAGGAATATTATTTGGATTTATACCTCGCAGATAACGGTTGGGTCTCGACTTATCATCGTCCTTCGTACATTGAGCATGAACAAGGAAGAGTTTTCAATGAATTTCTGTCAGAATTGGAAAAAAACACGAATTTACAGCTAAAACTTTGCTATTTTGAACTCAAAAAATATTTGTAAAACAATGAAAAAAGATAACATGAAGAGAAATAACAATTTAAATATCAAACCTTCGATTTATGCCTTCGAACTCTGAGATTTCTCATTGTAAGCTGCCTGTGGAAGAGCCAATTGGTCGATCACTTCCAGCAATAGTTCATGGCTCCATCCAGCCATCTTCCAGTTATTCGCCTTTACCACCACAGGTGCATGATCCACAATGTACTCCATCACATACTTCTTCAATGTATCGGCATGATGGAGATCAGCAAGCTGCAAGACTTCAGCAACATTTTCCTTATTGAATCCTCCGTAAAGTGTCTTCTCACACATAGTCCTCAATTTCTCGAGATCATATTTATCAGCAGCTTCTAATAGTCTACTTGCCAATCCTTTTATATTTGTGTAAATGAATTCTAGCATCTCTTTTATAATATCTGACTTAATATCCTCAATGTTCACTTAGTTTCTACGATTCTCCTCTATCTTTTGCGTTCAAACGTTGCCCCCAGGACAGAACTACCTCTGGCCAAAATAACTTTGTGAGTTGAGGATTTTTCATTTCCAACAATTATAGTGAAATCACTGAATGTTGAGTCTTCGAATAGCAAACGAAAATCATCACTCGATGGACCTTTCTTCGAGTTAAAGCATGTTGCATCAAATGAAGAAGTTATGATCTCTGCTGGTATATCAATTAAACAAGTTATTGTGAATTCATTATCATTAGAAGAATTTGTGTTGAGGAGTTCTCATCTCTTTAAAAACTGGTGATATCTGACAATCTCTTGAGGCTTGTATTTATGTGTAAATGATAAATTATTCAATATCATATTGGATTTAGATACTTTCAGTTCGGTGTAAATTGTGATCGGCAATTGGTGAATGACGGCAAAGATCTAAAGCAACATAGTCAATACCTCCCAAGGAACTATTACGTCTACCACGTGGATGGAATAACAAACTCTATTTCTCACTTTTATCTCCTGAGTAAAGCTATGGTGAACGTATGGATTCGCCAACACCTGGAGGAAGAAGATCGAATCTCGTTATTGTCCAATGGTGAACAATGCGTTCTGTTCTCACTTTAGTATAACCGTACCGATCTTCCCCAGTAGTGGCAGAACTTAATGATAACATTCCTTGTTTATAAAATTAACCGATTAACGGATAGTGTAGATTTATATAGATCGATTCTTATTTGTTGATATAAAAAGGATTTGGCTCAGATCGATGAAAATATTTATCAACTGATTTCGTACAAGTCAAGGTAAATATGCAATTTTGGTAGGAAACGATCTCTTCGTGATTGGTCGTTGATTCTCCCACGCAATATTTAAATCAATTTGGAAATCAAAGACACTGTTTCTCGAGAAACTAGTATCCACGGTCATACTTTCATGACTTTTCTATTTCAACATTTTCTACTATAAATCAATTTATACATCAAATAATTGTAAAGAAGCGATTCATTACTCAAATACAAATTGAGCAGTATACAGTCAGTGGATTATTCTCAAAGGAATTAGTTGTTACTGATTTTCATGTCTCAGCGAATTCAACGATGAGACTCAGTGAGCATTGGTTCCACTTGGGCCAAAGCAACGTATTCTTCAGGGATTCATGCTGCAAGGATAATGACACACCATCAATATTACTTGAATTCTGTCCTCGTGTATAGAGTGAGTCTTGTTTTCTTATCACCCGTCCTATTAAATCGTACATTGTTATGAAAAAGGAAAATTCTTCAATGGATTTTTCAGGATTGGAAAGAAGTCACAAACTTATAACTCAATTTTCATTTATATTTAGCTGCAAGAATATTTGTAGAACAATGGACATAGAGAATATCTAAAGAAAGAATAGCAATTGACATTTCAAAGTTTTGATTTATGCTTTCGAAATTTGAGTTTTTTCATTGTTTTCTGTGGAAGAACTGACTGCTGGAACAATTCCAACAATAATTCAGGGTTTCTTCCAATCTTCTTCCAATTATTTGATTCGATCACCTCAGGTGCATGATCTACGATGTATTTCATCACACACTTTTTCAGTGTATCAGCACGGTGAAGATCAGCAAGCAGCAAGAGTTCAGGAGCATTTTTCTTATTGAGTCCTTCGTAAAGTGTCTTCTCACACATAATCCTCAATTTCTCCAGATCATATTTGTCAGCAGCTTCTAATAATCCACTTGCCAATTCCTTTATATTAGTTACTTGATCTGTATAGATGAACTCTAGCATTCCTTTTATAACATCTGGCTCAATATTTTCAATCTCCACTTCTTTCTTACGATTTTCCTCCATGCCCTTGTGTTCAAACATTGCAGCAAAGACAGGACTGCGTTTTGCCAATATATTTCTGTGTGTCGGGAATTTTTCATCCCCAACAATTATTGTAAAATCACTAAATATTGGATCATCGAACAACAAACGCAAATCATCTCTCAATTGACTCTCCTTTGAATCAAACATTGCTGCATCAAATGATGAAGTTACGACAGCCATTGGTATATCAATTACACAACTTATCGTGAATTGATCATCAGCAGAGGAATTTGCGGTAAGGAGATTTGATCTCTTTATAAATTTAGGATATCCATAATTATCCTGAGGCTCATATTTATGTGTGAATGACGAAGACTTCAATATTATGTTAGATTTGGATATTTTCATTTCAATGTGAACTTCGATCTGCGTTTTTCCTGGTGAATCACGATTAAGAAATAAGGATACATAATCAATTTCTTCCGAGGAATCGGAAGACTTTCGGTTACTGCCTGGATAAAATGAGAATTTCCATTTCTCACTTTTGTCTCGTGAGTGAAACCATGGTGAAGATATCTTTTCGCCAACACCATGACGAAGAAAATTGAACTTTTTTATTGTCCAGTTGTGAATTATGCGTTCTGTTCTAACCTCAGTGTAACTGTCCCGGGTTTCTGCAGCACTAGCAGAACTTGATGACGACATTTCTTATTTGTAATATTGACCGATTAACAGATAGTATAAATCTATATTGATAAATTCTGATTTTGTTGGATATGAAGAAGATTTGATCCAGTTCAACGAAAATACTTATCAGCTGATGACGTATGACTCGAGACAGAGGTTAAATGTTTGAAGAAAACGACCTACCCGTGATTGGTTCATTGCTGATTTTCCCGCTCAATATTCAAATTATTTCGAACATTAGGGGAATGCTTTTTCCCGCGATACTAGTGTACACAATCGTATTTCCCCAATATTCCTTTCTCCACTATCAATCAAATTATGCATGAAATATTTGTAAATTATAAATTAATCATATATCAAATGAACAGCGCATAGTTGATAGATTATTTTGTTGGTGATCGGCCATAGATTAATAGTAATATTGGTAATAGTTAATAGATTGTCCTCAAAGGTATCAGTGGTTGATAATTTTGATCTCTCCATAAATTCAATGAAAACGTATTCTTGCTAAGGATTATAATTGTTGCTGAACAATCTCTTCGCTATCGTCTTATCAGATTCAATGAGCATCAGTTCCCCGCTGCAAGGATAATGATACGTAAACAACATTATTTGAGTTCATTTCTCGTAAATGAAGATTGGATCTCCATTTCTCACCACTCTTCATATTAAAGAATAGACTAGATATGAAAAAGAGAATTTTTGATCAATTTTTTCAGGATTGTAAAAAAAATACATATTTATCACTGAATTCTTATTTATATATAACTCAATTAATATTTGTATGATGATGAAAAAAAAATTATAATAATGTATGAAGCGAAATAGTAATTCAAATATAAAAATTTTGATTTATGTCGTTGAACTTTAAGATTCTCCATTGTTAGCTGCTTGTGAAAGAGCCAACTGATCAAACAATTCCAGCAATAGTTCAGGATTCCATTCAGTTTTCTTCCAATTATTTGATTTGACCAACTCAGGTGCATGATCTACAATATAATTCATCACGCATTTCTTCAGTGTATCAGCACGATGAAGATCAGCAAGCTGCAAAACTACAGCAGCATTTTCCTTATTAAGCCCTTTGTAGAGAGTCTTCTCGCACATAATCCTTAATTCCTCCAAATCATATTTATCAGCAGCTTCCAATAACCCACTCGCCAATTCTTTTATATTGGTGACTTGATCCGTGTAGATGAATTCTAACATTCTTTTTATAACATCTGGCTCAATATGTTCAATCTTCACTTCTTTCTTACGATTCTCCTCCAGCTCTTTGTGGTCAAACATTGCAGCAAAGACAGGACTGCGTTTGGCCAATATATTTTTGTGTGTTGGAAATTTTTGATCCCCGACAATTATAGTGAAATCGCTGAATATTGGGTCTTCAAACAGCAAACGAAAATCATCACTCAATTGTCTTTTCTTTGAATCAAAGATCGTTGCATCAAATGATGAAGTTGTGATCTCTACTGGTATATCAATGATACAACTTATTGTGAATTGATCATCAGCAGGGGAATTATTGGTCAAGAGATCTAATCTCTTCATAAATTCATGATATCCACGATTTTCTTGAGGCCGATATTTATAAGTGAATGATGAGGACTTCAATATTATGTCAGATTTGGATACTTTCATTTCAATGTAAACCTCGCTTTGCGTTTTTCCTGGTGAATCACGAGCGAGATATAAGGATACATATTCAATCGCTTCCGAGGCTGGTGAGAAGTAACGAACAATTACACTCAATTTCAAGCTGTTCTGAGTCCAAGGTTGTTGAGATACTGCCACTGAGAGACTGGAAGGGTCTGGACATCGGGGCTCCAAGCCAATCAGAGAAAGAGCAATGGGAAGAAAAAGCGATTGCACTAATCGAGAATTCACCATCTCTTGAAAAATTTCGGGCTTTCGATTGGACGCCGAGGATATCAACAGCTATTTCAAACTGTGAACAATTGAAAAAAATTGCGTTTCCAATCCATGATGATATAGCAGCAGATGAATTAATGTTGGACACTTGTTTGCTGAATCGTCTAACTTGTTTGGAGGTGACCATACATGGACAGTATGGTGAAGATCTCATAGTTAACCTACTCCGTTACTGTATAAATTTGGAAAACCTGTACTTGGAGTTTTGGGATTGTAATTATGTTTTATATATTATTTTAACATATCAGTTGTGAAAAAGTAAAACACGATAAGTTGATTTTTTAATGAGGGGTGGATAGGAGGATTTGGAATTTTCTTGAAATTCTCTGAAAAAATTCAGACAATATCACCCTATTTCTTCTACTTTTCGAGATAGCGCTTCAAACGAGTAGAGAGAAATGAACGTATCCTCTTTACTAATGACTCGTTACTTCAACTTATTTCAATAATTGTTTATTATTTAGGTGAATTTTCGCATGTGGTCCAAGAAGCTGTGTTGGCTCACCCAAAGTTGGAGTCCCTGCAACTCTACGATTCCGAATTCACTGATGCAACTCTCATTCGTTTGCTGAAATTCAAATATTTGAGACTCACGAATCGTTTTGATCTCACCAAGAAAGATGGGATATTCGAGATGATAGCAAATTCAGAATGTCTTGAGAAATTGGAAATTCCTGAAATGATTACTACAATGGAATTTTTTGAGCGACTCGCTCAGGACACCAGAGAGTGTCGTAAAATTCTGAAAATGACAGTTAATCCTAGCATTTATGAAGAAGCGTTGGCAATATGTGAAGGTTCTAGGATACTTATAACTACAGAGTTACATTATCTTGAGAGTGACATGGAAAATTGGCTGTCATGATGCGACTGGTACACTGAGAAAAAAATCCGCTACAAACCAATGAGGGTTCCCTCTGGAAATTAGTGTGCTACTCACCAACGATGGGACATATCGGGGAGTACGTGAATAACCAAGATGTCACACTTCAATAAATGGAGGAAGTAATTCAGTAATTTCTAGGTGGCGCTGTACAAATTAGTGTCCTCAAGTTTTCAAAAATTAGGGTGCCATACGCAAGAATATATGGGAAACTCGCACTCATTTTTCAGGGAAAGTTTTTAAATTTTTTTGTTTTTTATTCTAATTCAGTGGCAAGCGAGGCAAATAAGAGAATTTATAAATAGTGATGGATTGAAAAAACTAATAATAATGGAATTATATTTACCTCGTTTCGTCTTTATGATTGCAGAAATAGAATTTGATAGAGGGATGATTCATTGAGGAAAATATAAAAATGAATGGAATGACTTTTATTCATTTAGAAACATTTTTTATTCAGTAACAAAATTATTAACTAATTACATCCATTTTTTGAAGAGAAACTTGCCAATATTAGGGATATCGACTGAATGAGTCATTACGATTCCCTGTAATTGAGAACATTTTAGCACTTTCCACAAGGGGGGAGTAGCCATATTGGAGAAAAAAATATGGACTTGATGGAAAATGGTGATCTCCCACTACAAATTAGGCTACTCCATGTTGGAAACTGGAAGGTTGGGTTATTAACATTTTAATTGTCCTACCAATCGATTGTTTAGATCACAGAGGTCACCACTGACTGTTGAGCGGTTTATGAAAATTCAGTCAGTGGCACCCTAAAATTTAAAGAAGGTCTACCATATTTCCATGTCCGGTACGATGAAATAACGGCTCCTCATATCAATTTTTAAAGAGCTGACAAAAGTAGGGTGCCACATACGAAAATTTGTAGAGAGGTAGTTCGGATAGCAGTTGCTGGACTCCAATTTGTGCAGAATGCTCGCTACTTTTTAGGCCCCCCTCCAATACGTCCCATGCGTTGGTGGGAAGGCACACTAATTTGTAGCGGATTTTTCTCTCAGTGTAAATGACGATTTACACTGAACCAGTTTACTTTTTTTTTCATGTGTATTAAAGAAAAAATGAAGGAATGATAGTAGGCTTATTACGATGAGATTGCTGCAGCAGCCAACGTATCATTATTTCCACCAGTAATTTGTGATTATTGGCATGAGAGGCGTGGATTGGAATACACTGTTTTGACTGGCAAACTTCTTCAAGCTGGAATGTAAATTTTGTATCATTACTTTTCATAATATAAAAAAAAACAAAAACTTTTCATAATAAAATTGGAATATCAACTCTTATTTCTACGTGATCATTGCATTTCATGATGTGAATTCTGTCCTGAACGAATGAAGGGAGAATTCTCCACTCGGATCTTTCTCATGAAATGGGATAAATTGTGGGCTTGGACGGGACTTTTCCTTTGATTTTTACATATCCATAATTTTGTGAATGGATTCTGAATTTTCGAAAGTTACAGATAAAGGAGATTTTTTGATGGGCCGCGATTTCCACAAGTGACGCCGATTCACATGTAAATCAGCCTCAAGATTCGTCGACAATACAAAAATCCGCAAAACGGTTATTACTTCATTCAGTCAAAAATAATTTGCTCATTTGCTTCTTGTAAATTATTCCTTCTCTATTAACTGTGGAATCAACAGGTGAAGATTTCAGCCAAATGGAATTACTACCGACAGAAATTTTGCAGAAGATTCTCAGTGATCTCTCACTTCGTGATAGAGTTCGTGTCGAAAGAGGTATTGCAAAAAAAATTCAGTAGGGAAAATATGAAACAGAAGGATTAGATCCTTTTTTGAAGAATATCTCGGAAATCGAGTAAGATAGAGTGATATTCAATTTACTTATAAAAAATGATTCTGGTAGAATTGATCTATCTCGCTTAATCCCCTAGATATTCTCCGAACAAAAATAATGACCAAATTAAGTTATCTTCTTTTACTTCTTCATGATTGAATAATTCTTATTCCATAAATTTCATGAATTTGCTCGTTACAGTTTGTAAAAGATGGAAGAATGTGTCTACCTCAAGAATATGGAGAGATGTACGAATACTCACAATTGCATCAAGACTTGAGAATTATGACCTATTTTTTCACCCATTTGAAGACTCAAATAAGTCCAGTCAAGTCAACACAATGAAGAACAACAAGCTCTACATTGATATTAAAGAACTCGGAGTTATTCAGAGCTTAGTTTCCAGAGCTGGACAACATGTTAAAGAATTCATCCTTGATCCTGATGATTTTAATGATAATACCAAACCTGTCCTATCAATTATCGCTACATACTGCCATAACATTGAAAGTATACAATTAGGCGCTGTTCATAACTCCAGTATCGAAGTGATTTCAACGCTATTACAAATTAACACGCAGTTACACTCAATTGCGTGCTGTTACATGGAAAATTTCATTGAAATACTACCACTGAGAGACTGGAAGTCACTGTCCATCGGAGGCTTCCTCTACTTTGAGAGAAAACTGTGGGAAAACAAAGTGGTTGCACTCATTGAAAATTCGCCGTCTCTTGAAAAATTCTGTGTTCACAGATGGACACTGAATATAGTAAGAGCAATTTCAAAATGTGAACAATTGACAGATTTGTTTTTTCCAATCAGCAATAAAGTAGCATCGGATAACCTGATGATGGACGCCTCTTTGCTGAATCGTTTAACTTGTTTGAGAGTGGAACGGGGATATGATGAGGACGATCTACTCATTAATTTACTACGTCAGTGTAAAAATTTGGAAAGCTTGCACTTATCATATCGGGATGGTAATTATGATTCAAATATTATTTTAGCATATCAGTAGTAGAAAGCGGAAACAGAGCAAGTCGTATTTTTATGTTAATTGTTTGTTCAAAGTTTTTCAAAGAATGAAGGACATAGGACAATTTTTACTCCATTGTTTCCATGTAATTCTTGAAATTTTATATTATAAATTAAAAAAATTTCCCAGAAAAAACTGCCCTATCTTGTTTATTTTTTGTATATTACTAGGAATAAGTGACAAAAAATGGACGTATTCTCTTCACTGATGGCTTGTTCCTTCGATCCATTTTTGATAAATCCTCATTTTTTAGGCCACCTTTCGGATGAAGTTCAAGAAGCTGTATTGGATCTTCCCAAGTTGGAGTCATTGGCTCTAGATGATGCAATCATAGACGATTTTTTGAATCGTTTGCTGAAAATCAAAGATTTGAAACTCGTAAATTGTTGGGCTTCCTCCGGAGATTATGAGATATTGGAAATGATAAAAAGCTCAGAATGTCTTGAAAAATTAGAAATTCTCGATATGAATGTTTCAACGAATTTATTTGAGAGACTCACTGAAAATGTCAGAGAGCGTCGTAAAATTTTGAAAATTAGAGTTGAACCGTACATTTATGAAGAAGCGTTGAAAATATGTAAAGGTTCTGGAATACACATAATTACAGAGTTGGATGATGTCGTGAGTAACATACGACATTGGCTATCATGATGTGATTGATGAATAACCATCTCTCTACCGGGAAATTCTGTTTTTTCTTCATGTATTAACAAAAAAAAGAAGAGAAGATGATAGACGTATTGCGATGAATAATCAAAGGAATTTATGATCATTCCCAAATTTGTCAGTACAGGATCGTTGATAAAGGAAATTACTCTGTTTGTACTGAAAAACTTTACCGAGTTGACCTTCCAATTTTTAACTATTAATTCTCATAATACAACTGTAATATCAAATTGTAATTCTACGTAATCACTGTTTCATAATGTAAACGCTGCCCATAATGAACGAAAGATGAATTCCCAGTTCGTATCTTCCTAACGAAATGAATGGAATTGTGTGAATGGATGGGTTTTTTCCTTTAATTTGCTCGTTTTCATGATTTCTTTCATCAATTCTGAAGTTTTCAAAATTGGAGATAAAGGGAATTCCCCGATATCCTGCAGTTTCCACATGCAACGTCAATTTACATAAGAACCAGTCTTATGGACTGTAGACTTATGTGCAAAAGATTGAAGATCGAGTCCCGACTGGATAGAAAAATTCGAGTAGCTCAAATAACAAAAGGAAAAACTTGCTGAGCACAGTTTGTGTCATAGAGATTAATACAAATTGGCTGTATAACTCAATCGCTGAAGACCAAGTGCTTGAACAGCATAAATATCAAACAAAATCATGCTTTGTTCTTAATCATGAAGAAACAATTTTTTGAAAATATCTAGGGTATTATCAAAGATACGCCCTTTTTCTCTCCTCCTTTTTCTTAGTAGTTAAAATTTTTCACAAAGAAAAATTGTTATGGAAGAATTAATTTGTCCTGTTTCACCTTTTCTACTCAATTTAATTCTCTTTTTTTTACTTGCCTCCAATTTCAACCGCAATATATTCACTCAGCTATCTTGATAGATTTCGGTAAGAAAGTCCCTCATAAAAAAAGTGTTATGAATTTTTGGCATTAGGAAAACTAGGATTTTCCAAGAAATACTTCTGTCACGCGGTTTCCGAGTTTTTTTTTAGGAGAAAAATTGAAATATCTTGAAAACTAAGCAGGGTGGTGGAATTTTGCTTGAATTTTTTTTTGTAGCCCCTAAAATGCTCTCCGAAAAAGGCTCAAAACAAAATCAACCTTTCGATTAATTTCCGAGATATTCTATCGAGAATGATCATCAAGTCCATTAATCCAACTTGACCTCTTCGCTACTAAAGTAATTTCCGTAATAAAGCTGACATTTTTGAAAAAGCATCTCAATCACATCTTTACAATACAATGAAATAAATTGCATGCATAAATGGTCGCATTTCTTCTTCAATCCACATAAATTTATAATTTTTCAATGGATTCTGAATTTTTGAAAATTACAGATAAAAAGGATTCCTTGATGGCCCACAGTTTCCACAGGCGACGTCGATCTACATGAGAACTGGCTTTTAATATGTATCAACAATGGCGTACCCACGCAACAGTCATCATTCCATCCAGTGAAAAATTAGTTTCATTTGCTTCTCGTACATTATTTCTCCTCTATTAATTATGGAATCGACAGGTGAAGATTTCAGTCCAATGAAGTTACTGCCAACGGAAATTTTACAGAAGATTCTCAGGCCGCGGTCCGAATCGCGCTCACAGCGCGAACACTGTACAGTTTCTGTCACGGAAACTGTAGAAAATTCGCACTGTGAGCTGCTTTTAGCGTAATTCGGACCGCGGCCTCAGTTATCTTCCAGCCCATGATAAAGTTCGTGTGGAAAGAGGTATTATTGCAAATAAATTCAGTAAAATATGCTTATACACAGCACTTACGCCCCTTTAACTCTAAGGCGACGATATATATTCTGTATAAATCATATATAATTATGAAGAAATATATATAATCTTTTTTCCCCGGGATGGTACACTGAGAAGGAAAATATCTGAAAAGATATAGATAATCAATCCTTTTTCGAAACCAATCTTTCATATTTATTAGCGCAAAAGACATTCATTTGAGACCAGAATTTTCCTTCTCAGTGTACCATCCCGGGGAAAAAAGATTATATATATTTCTTCATAATTATATATGATTTATACAGAATATATATCGTCGCCTTAGAGTTAAAGGGGCGTAAGTGCTGTGTATAAGCATAGCACTTACGCCCCTTTCACTCTAAGGCGACGATATATAATTATATTCAATTATGAATAATTGTATATAATTATATATAATACAGTGAAGAAATAAATATGTGATTATATATAATTATCCCGATTATCTTTACTTTTCCCCAAGCCACGTCATATAAATTATAAAGAGGGGGAAAGGGACTAACGGGAGTGAGTATTTGGTGTTCACGTGACGTGGCTTGGGGAAAAGTAAAGATAATCGGGGAAAACCCCAATAGAAAGGAGTAGGTTCACAACAATAGAACAAATTTTTCACCGAATGGAATGACCGTTGCGTAAATCAGACCTGGGCAGATTTCAGGTAGTCCGGAGCTCCACGCCTTAATCCAATTACCACTCCTTCTACCTGAAGCCTAATCCGGTCATAAACCGTAATCCCCTCCAGTTCTTCAATTGAAAATATTTCGGAGCACCGACATTATGAAAAGGGAGCTGAGTGCGAGTACGCGCATAATTACAAGTTTTTTAGATGAATTTCCATTCAACACGCCTAAAAAATCCGTGATGATAGTTGTGCTATCTAGCTTAATTCAAAAGATATTCTCCGAGAAATGGTGGCAAGGAATTATTCAAGTTTTTTTTCAATTAGAAGATGTTATTTTCTAATTATATTTTTACCTACTCTTGGCTAACATTTTATCAATGCTGATGTTCCTGAATTTTCTCCAACGATCTTCGGCCAAAAACTTCCTCTTGCAACAGCTATTACTCTGATATCTTGGTTATCTTTAAAACAAGGGACTTCATGAAATAATTCCATCGGATTTACTGGGTGTGATTTGAGTATTGATTCCATTATGCCTTGTTCATTATGGTGACCAATGGGACATTGTAAAAACTTCAAGATATTATACGTTTCGTTGATATCAATGAATCTTTTCTCCATATGTCCAAGATTCTTCTCAGTAAAATTCCTCCCAATTTTTCAAAATCGAAGAAATATTGTGAAAAAAAATTGCGGAAAAGAAATATTCGGTTTTCTTACTTGATGATTGAATTGGATGAATTAATCGCGCCTCAGGATATTTCTCTTCCTCTCGATTTATTGAGAATATTTCGAGAAGTAGGTGAGAGAAGGACATTTCGTCCTGATCTTCCAGTAGCTCCTGAAATTCTTTATCGAAAAATTTCTTTTAGGAAATCGCGCTACCGCACTCAGCTTCGGCCATGTTCTCGCAGAGAAATGGTAATCAAATTCACTAATGGAAATTTGGTTAAAAAACGGTTTTCGCAAAAAGAAAAAGATGTTCTCGGCTCTAGTTTCAATGAAAAGAAATTGATGGAAAAGTGAAGAATCGACGGTCCCTGCTCATTACTGGAGAAGAGGGGTGAATTGGACTGACCCAAGTAACAGGATTACCGTTCAGCATTGTCCGTACTAATAAAGGTCGAGAGCACCAGGAGCCCAAAGATCTCGATTTTCCCGGGCTTGCCGTAGAGTACGAATTCCCTTACTAATCGTTTTATTGCACCCGCTGGTCCCTAATTCCTAGTACAAGCAGTTCCAATTTCCCCGGGTTTTTCCTACTAATTACCATCAGTTCCCCAACTACGTAGCGGGCCTTACCCCCTATTTTCCTCACACCTAACCATTACCACCCTCTTACTATGATATATAAACCCCTAAAAATACCTCAAACACCTCAATAAGACCTTAGCAGAGATACTGCTACTACCCGAGTTAGAATACTATCTACTTTTCAAGTCGTTGTTTGTAAGAAGTACCAAAAGTCAACTCGAGTTTGACAGTTTGTGTTAATAAAGTTAGATTTCGAGAAATAGCTATTTTTAATAAATTCAACCCGGAATCCAACACCATTTGCTTCTTGTAAATTATTTCTTCTTTAATAATCATGGAATCGAGAGGTGAAGATCTAAGTCCAATAGAATTACTGCCCACGGAAATTCTATCGAAGATTTTCAGTAATCTTCCACTTCACGACAGAGCTCATGTGGGAAGAGGTATCACACACAAATTCATTGTCGGAGACGTCAAACAAGTGAAATTGATTCCTTTTTTGAAGAATATCTCTCTTGAAACCCAAGCAAGATCAAGGGCGTGATTCGAAATTCACTGTCAGTACTGAAAATGTACATTTTCTGTCACTAAAACTATACATTTTCAGTACTGACAGTGAGTGGCTTCGCCCCCACTCTTTTTTGTGGCTCTTGAAACTTTCTACAAAAAAGGATTCGGACAAATCGTCCTTTAGCACTTAGTTTGGGAGATATTTTTTTCAAAGAAGAATCAATGATGTTCTGATCCTTTGCAGAATCTCAGAAAAAAAATTCAGGACATTGTTATTTTTTCTTCCATTTCTCAAAAATACCAGTAGAACATCCTTAAAAAATTGAGTTATCCTGTTTTACTTTTTGATTATTGAATAATACTTCATGTACCATTAATTTCATGAAATTACTTATTACAGGTTGTCAAAGATCCAACAACGTGTGTATTGAAGAATTATGGCGACATGTACAAGTACTAATCATTGCACCAAGGATGAAAGCAGATTCAGTCAAAGACTCAAATAAGTCCAGTGGATCCGTCGCGATGAACGGCAATCAACTCTATATTGATGTTGATGAACTCGAAGTTATTCGGAGCTTAGTTTCCACAGTTGGCCAAAGTGTTAAAGAATTCATCTTTGATCCTGATGACCATGATAGCGAACCTGTGTTAACAATTATCGCTACACACTGCCATAATATCGAAAGTATTCAAGTGCATCGTGTTGATGACTCGGCTATCGACATATTTTTGAGACTATTAGATGTTAACGAACAATTACACTCAATTGCATGCAATAATGCGGCCAATGTTATTAAAATACTGCCACTGAAAGATTGGAAATCACTGTGCTTTTTGGGGATGTACAACGTTCCGGAAGAGCAGTGGGAAAGAAAACTGGTTAAACTCATTGAAAAGTCATCATCTCTTGAAAAATTTCAAAGAGAAATTTTAATGTCCACGATTGGAAACCGAATATGCTAACAGCTATCTCAAAATGTAAGGAATTCAAGTATTTGCATTATCCAATTTGGAATGAAATAGCAGTGAATTACCTGATTCAAGACACTTCTTTGCTGAATCGTTTAACTTATCTGAAGGTTGCGGCTAAAGAGCAAAACAGAGATCTGATAATTAATTTACTCAGTCACTGTGTAAATTTGGAAAGCCTGATATTAAGATATTCGGAGGGTAATTATAGTTTTCATATTATTTTAGTATATCAGTAGTGAAAAGGTAAAACAGAATAGAAACGATTTTTTCCGTCAATTGTTTGTTGAGAGTATTTCAAAAAATAAGAAAGATAGGATGATTTCAGGAAAAAGATTCGGACAATATTACCCTATTTCTTCTACTTTTTGAGATTATGGGTGATCATAAACAACAAAAAATGGAACATCCCCTTCACCTATCACTTTTTCTTTAAAACAATTTCAATAATTGCTCATCTTTTAGGTGAATGTCCGGCTGTAATTCTGGAAACTGTGTTGGCTCTCCCAAAGTTGAAGTCCCTGGACCTGAATATTCATCATTTCAGTAACGAAATTCTGAGTCGTTTGTCAAAATTTAAACATTTGAGACTTTGGGATGGTTCTCATTCCATTCGAGATGATGCATTATTAGAAATGATAATTAACTCAGAATGTCTTGAAAAATTAGAACTTGCTCGTATCAAACCTACAACAGAGTTATTTGAGAAACTCGCTCAAAACCCCAG
Source organism: Aleiodes leptofemur (assembly GCA_963942555.1). Classification (NCBI taxonomy): domain Eukaryota; kingdom Metazoa; phylum Arthropoda; class Insecta; order Hymenoptera; family Braconidae; genus Aleiodes; species Aleiodes leptofemur. The sequence goes on from OZ012617.1 coordinate 12,932,951, forward strand.
GAAGTTTAGTAAAATTTTGAAGATTAAAGTTGCTCCCTATCTTCATAAAAAAGTGTTGAAAATATGTGAAGGTTCTAGAATACATTTAATTACAGAGTTAGATGAACAGGTGAGACAAAAACGAAATTGGATATTATACGACTGGTGAATTACTATCTCTGCATTGGAAAAATTTGTTTTTTTTTTCATGGATTAGAATAGAGATGATTGGAGGGTAATGGGCGTATTACAATAAAATTGCTGTGTGTGTGTACAGTTGTTACTGACCCATCCGAATAAAAGATAAATGGATTGAATAAAATGATTAAATTAATATTTAAAGATTATTTTATTCAAAAAAAATCTCTTCTTTATTCATTTCACGGTTTTTTCTTATTTTCCATCAACATGAGATATGCACTCTGACCGGATATCGATGACGAACACAAAAAGAGAGACAAAAAGAGGCTTATGATGAAAAAAATCGAAAGAAATAATTTTAGAGAGAAAAATTATTTCTTGGGATTTATTTTTAGAAATATTCTAAGAAAATAATTTTGGAGAAAAAAATTGTCTCTTGAATTTTTTTTTAGAGGTAAAAAAAAAGTGGACGCTGAGACGTCCGCTAATCCCCCCCCCCCTCTCCTTCGATATTGCCACCTTATCAACAGCCAAGATGGCCGCCAAAAAAGATAGCCAGTTTCGGACAATGCATCACCTGGAGAAGGGGCAATCACGTGATCAGATAATTCAACCTATATAATCTGCTCCGTTTTTTGGAAACGGCGCCTTCAGAAACACGTAGTCCGGTAGCAACGTTACTCTACCTGAGTTTAAATCTCTCAATTAACTAATAGTAGATGAAGCACATTACTCTGTTTAAAAGTCAATTGAAATACTTTAACTTTTGAGGAAAATTTAAATCTTAATCAAATCAAAGCATTTTTGAGATAAAATATATCGAGTCAACCAGCATCAAGCCAACTCCAAACGTCTGATTCATCTATCAAGGTCCAGCATCCAGCATCAAGCCGATTGCGCAACCAAAAAATCATCTACATCACCAGCAATATTCACTAGAATTCCAACAGCTGAACTTCAATTATCAACCGTTGTTAGTTTCTTTCAATTCCAACTGTAAGTTTTATTTATCCCTGGAGTGATTACTTTTTCCTTATATTGTCTTGACTCAATTTAGAAGTTTGATTTATCCTCAAATGAATTAAATAGTGTCGTATGGAAATATATATATGTTTTAAAGATTTAATTGTGTGTAAATAAATTTCTTTAAAGAAACTTCTGCCCTTCAGACATCGGTACACTTCAGTGTTTTGCCGTGGCAAGCCGATCCCTAAATCTTTATCTTGGGTGCAACCGCAACCGTGTTTAATACGAATAATCTCACATTTTCTTCACTGAAAAATCATTTAAATTGACGCGTTTTTCGGGTTGTAACCATAACACAGTCAAGTGGAAAAGATATAGGATTACAGTAGTACATTATCAACACATGGGGTGAAGTCTCAGAGCCAAAACTTTTTAACTGGACGGTAGGAAGGCAACTACGTTAAGCTATGACTATAAAGGAGTGCCTGGGGGAAGGTTCAAAATTTCACGAAAAAATGCGTTTCAGGTTATAACTTCTCTTGCCCATATTCTGGAAGGCCCTAAGTAATTTTTGGAGCAAGAAAAAAAATCGATTTTCTGAAAATTCTACGGTGGTGTAATTCCTAAAATAATAACATAAACAACATGCAATAATAAGAAACAAAAAAAACATCAACGACGTCGCCGAAGGCGACGGCGGTGCTCGCCTGCTATATAAAAGATATGAGTTGGAAATCTCGAAAATGCAAAATTGAACGTTGCCATTCTGTAAATCAAAACGAGAATCGAAAATTCGAGATGAGAACGTCGTCATTTCAAAAAGGTGAACTGGGCATTCAGAATTAGATACAAAACTGTCACTTGACTTTTTCTTCAACATCGGACTTTGAAGATGGCAAAGAGTAATGTTAGCAATTCACTCTGGACTATTATATTTGTTTGTCAGGATTTATTGAATAATTACTCGGGTTGTAATTAAGAAAAATGATTTAAGTTTATTTTAACGTAATAAGTAACACTTGGCATATAGGTTATGGATAAGTCCTCAGCACTTTCTTTCACGCTCACTCTGAACCGACTGCCGAACTTTCTTTACTCTCTCTCCCTTTTATACTCTCCTCTCTTCTCGAACCTTCTAGGACTCTCTCCTCTCGCATTCTTTCTCATTCTAACATTTCTCTTTCACTCTCTCACTCGTTCTTATGCATTTAATTCACTATCAGTAATGTTCGTGATAATTTGAAAGGAATCTAATGTGTATTTTTGGAAAGTACAACCTATTTTCTTTTTAAATATGTACAGAAGATGTACTTCAGGTCAGTCTAGAATGAGCCACAAACAGATATCTCTTCAAATATCGGCGCGAGCTAATTTTAATGAGCATCACCAAAATGAGCAAAAACTCATGTGTGTATCTCTGCGAATTCGCAATGAAATTAGCTTTTGTCATGACGATAAACGAATTAAAAGATAAATTTCCGAGAAAGTAGTATCGATCGGAATTAATCCTGAACGCAGTGTTTGTTTAGGAACATGGACAATTATAGGTCACGTTATTTCACATGCGTTCACTGAGTTATCATGGAATTCATTTGAAAGACCAACAAGGCGACAATGTCGTAAAAAATTATAGATGTACAGAATTATTCATTTACGTCAATTATCTGTAATTATTTCGGAAAATTATATGATTATGCGAATTAAATATTGAATTTTATTTCTCAGTACGAATAATAAAAAATGAAATATTATGAAGAAAGCGATTGTAATAATCAAAAATGCAAAAATAAATGGTAATTGCAATATTAATTTGATCAACGAGTAAATCATTTAAACAAAAAAAAATATATTGAATGAACTTATTATGCCACCCATAAAAAGAAAATCAATAAAAAGAAAAAGGAGAATAATATAAAAAAAAATAGTCAAGATTAAAATTCAATTGTAAATTTAATGCGAATTGGCCTCTTATAGTACATGAGGGTGTCTTTTTTTTTTTTGCACGATTTCAAATATTTAATTGATTAATTTAAACTAATGTCATTACATTTATATAAACGGTTTTATTTTATTTCTTACCACTAGCACACACATTCATTCATCCATACATACCAAATATCGTTTGTTCTCGTATCTTTTTTTTTGTAGACAATTATCAAATTCTTATTCTTATTTCTTAATGCACAAATGAAGTGCTTCGTCAGTTTATCTTCTTTACAAATGAAGATTTTGTTGTCAACTTAAACTTTAATTATATAAATAGTGTAAATATCACAGAAAATTCTGGTGAGACAAAAAGAACGAATTATGAAAATATATTTTCGTGTACTTTAAAATGGCTCGTACTCAATAAAAAAAAATAGTCGGTCGACCGAATTGACGCATCAGTGTCCGAGTTACGAGTGTCCTCTCTTTTGTCTCATTGCTTCAACTATCCCCTCTTTTTCCTTTGATGATGACTCCTTCTCCTGGTCACTGGTCTAGGCTTCGTCTTGGCGGTTTTATTTGAATGAATGATTTTGTTACAATTATCCCCCTTTTGACTCATTGAGCAGTGGAGATGAGTCAAAACTAATTGCCCGTTGTAATTCCTTATTCGATAGCTCAATTAATGTCATTACTCTCATCGTTGAGGAAGCCCATCGTAGATGGTTATAGTGATGATGAGATGACTATTACTTAATTAGCATCCATAAGAAATCCTCGGGAACGTTTCATCTTATTCCTCTCCAGCTTGATTGTTGGATTTTATCCTTAATGTCATCATAATATAGTGGCGAATGAATCTTGATAAGCCATCGTGACTCGTTTGGGTGATTTGCAGGATAACTTTATACATATTGTCAATTTGATTAATATACATTCCATTAAATAAATAGTACGATACTTGTTTTGTTTACACACATACTTCCATACAGCATTCTCACAATTTAATGTTTCCTTTACATACACATTATCATAGCTTCGCCCTATTATTTATGCATAATTATAGCATTGATCGAGGTGAAAGACGCTAGAATGACTCGTGATTATGATTATTGACGTTATGAATTTTTTTTTTTTTTTTTTTTTTTTTAATTTTCTTCTCGTGTCTCGTCAGGCAGCTCAGTCCGCTTCAAGTATTTTCTTAAACTAGTTCTGTTGTAGGTACCTTTTAACTCTAATTGATTACTCTCGTTCTCCAGAATGAACGCATTGGATCCAATTACCTTCTTTATTCTATATGGTCCCTCATACAAATGGAAAAACTTATGGATTACGCGATCAGTGTTGCTTGACAAGTGAGGTACTCTGAGTAGCACTCTGTCACCTTCGCTCAAATCAAATGGTCGTGGACATTTCTGCTGTTTTCTCCTTTGCTCATATGCTCTCTTTAATTTTTCCCTAGCTAATACTATCATCTGGTCATGGAGGATACCTGGTTTGGAATGAGGATAGGGTACCAATTCCCTGATTTTCTCCTTAATAGGTTTACCGAAATGTAGCTCGTATGGCGTGAAGCCTGTGCTACTGTGGGTTGTTAGATTGAGATATTTTTCCATGATAGGCACATACTTTGCCCACGACGTATGCCGTGATGAGGTCAACATTCTAAACATTCGTCCTAATTCTCGCATAATCCTTTCGGTTGGATTGGATTGGGGGTGCCGTATGGAACAAAAACTGGTTTTGATATCATTTGCATGTAATTCTTTACTCCAAGCATCGGCTCTGAACTGCGTGCCATTATCAGCGAGTACCTTTTTTGGCTTATTCACCTCCTCACCATAATCAACAATAATCTTTCTCAAAACCGTCTTCGTGTTGGCTTTTTTAATCGGGTACAATTTTACATATTTTGAGAATATGTCGAGAACAACAAAAATGTATTGGACGCCACCAATTGAAGTGGGCAATGGCCCATAAAAGTCAACCGTTACCAATTCTCCTGGATTGTCTGAGCTAACCCAACCGTATTCTCCTTCGACTGCCCTATTCAAATGTTTGATGCGTTGGCACATGTCGCAATTAAGTACAAACTGCTTAACATCTTTTGCCATATTCTTCCACCAACAATTACGTTGCAATTGAGACAGGGTTTTAAATACTCCCCCATGTCCTATACGCTCATGCTCCGATATGACCATTAATCGCTGTAATCTTTGTGGAATAAATAATCGCCATGACCCTGAGTTTTGGGCTCTGTGAAACCACACTTCTTGATGCTGATGAAACAAATCATCTTTTCCCGAATTTACCATATTCTCCATGAATTTAACACCATTAATATCAGTTTTCTGCTCATTTTTCATATTTTTCAGGTGTTGACGAATTTCTTTACATAACTCTAAATAGCTTAGGGATACCAAGACTGCATTTTGACCTGAATCAACTAAATTTTCACAACATAACATTGCGTTTATTGTTAGTTTTGTGGACGATTGTACGTGAAATTTTCCATCAGGGTTACGACTCAGGAAATCAGCGGCAACGTTTTCAATGCCTTTACAATGCTCTACTTCAAAAGTGAATTCCTGAAGGAATAAATTCCAGCGTGAAAGTCGAGATGTATGATATGGCGAACAGTTCAAGAAAGTGAGAGCCTTATGATCTGTCACAATCTTGAACTTTCTCCCAATCAAATACACCCGACACTTCTCCACTGAATACAATACGGCCAATAACTCCTTTTCAGTAGTAGTATAGTTAATTTCCGCGCTAGTTAGGCAACGACTCACTACTGAAACTACCCTGTGGTATCCTTCATCGTCCACCTGATACAATACGCCACTGATGCCTGTATCGGATCCATCCGTTTGAAGAATAAACGGTTTGTTTAAGTCGTAATGGCTCAGTTGTATACAATTTACGAAGTTATCTTTCAATTCTTGATAAGCTCTATCATGGTCACTTGTCCAATCCCACTTTACGTCCTTTCGTAATAGTTGTCTAAATGGATTAACGTAATTAGCATGTGATAAACTGAATTGTCGGTAATAATTGCAAATACCCAGGAATTGTTGCAATTCTACACGATTCCTAGGAGTTGCGAAATCTCGTATTACTTGTAATTTCCCTGTATCAGGTTTTATTCCATCAGCTGATAACACAAAACCCAAGAATGTGACTTCATCGCAACAAAACCTGGCCTTGCTGAGCTTCACCGTAAAATTAAATTGTTTCAAACGCGTAAAAATCATCTCCAAGTGCTTCCAATGTTCATCTTGATTTTTTGATGCTATTAATAGATCATCTATGTAATATGTTAAAAAATTATCGAATTCGTTTCCAATTGCAAGGCTCAATGCCCGGATAAAGCCACTACCGGCGGTCTTCAATCCAAATGGGATTCGTGTGAATTGGTACAAGTTGGACCCATGAAGAAAAGCAGTGAATTGTCGAGATTCAGGAGATAATGGGATTTGCCAGTATCCACTGGTCAAATCGAGTGTACTGAAGATGTTACAACCTTTGAATTTTTGCATGAGTTCCTGAATTCGCGGCGGAGTTTCATTATCTCCTTCAATTACGGCGTTTATGAATCTAGCATCTAGACATAACCTGATACTACCATCTTTTTTCTTAACGACTCGGATTGGGTTACAGTACTGGCTGGAAGACCGCTCGATGATTCCCAATTCAAGCATATACTGTATTTCCCGATCAACTGATTCACGCATAGCAAAGGGTACTGGATATGATCTTCGTACTACTGGTTTTGTAGAATTTAATTTTATTACATGTTGGTACACTGATGTGCAGCCTGGTTTATCAGAAAATAAGGTCTCATGTTCTTTTAGCAAATGATCAAGTTCGTCCGGCTGGTGAATAGCAGCGGTCGCGTCATCAACAGCGACAGAGCCAGACTCTACAGGCACACTGTTATCTTCCGGTCCAATAATCAAGTCATTAACAATATTTTTGTCATTAAACATAACATTTCCAATGACTTCTTCTTCATTATTCAACTCATTAATTCTGAAAATAGTGTTACATTTAATATCCCCCACTCTAACACGATTCAATGTACCTGACGAGTCCCGCTCAAATGACACGACCCCTGCCCCCAGCCTAACACCTCGAACACTCAAACAATTAAATTCATAGTCCAATACAGCTTTGTTATGCCTGCACCAATCACTTCCTAATAATAATTGCTGGTTGAGACCAGGGACAATTAACACCGGATGTCTCAAAAGGATTTGATCAATGACCAATGGCAGAAGTGTTTGTTGCCTAACCGTGGTGGATTTCTGTGTGATTGCCAAAGTGATTTGAATACCGGTTACGGGGAAAACGTCCAGATGATTAGTTACTTTCAATTGTTTAAAGAATTCCTCAGAAATTGCCGTTATTTGGCTCCCGGTATCTAATAAAGCTTTGATCTCTTGATCAAAAACTTTCACGTGTATGACTGGACATGCCTCAATGACAGCACGTGTTCCTCCATGACCTATCACTTGACCCTGAATCTCATCTCTAATCTCGTCTAAAAAATCGTCGAATCTACTATTTTTTGAGAAATTAGTTAATATGGTATTACTGTTATACTTAGAGCACTCAGCTGAAGCCTTAACGCGTTCATGTCCTTGAATATGGTTTATCGAATAAGGACGGTTAATATCGAGATTATAATTATCATTAGTATTCTGGGGTAGCGCGGGAGGTGGAAATCTTATGTCAGGAAGAATAATAGGAAAATTTTTGGAAATATTTTCTATATTTGCTCTTTGTGTATGGTATCCCCCATTACCCGACTCCTTTCTTCTATTATTTTGCCCAGAGCCATTATTTTGATAATTGTTATGGCCATGGTAAACTGATTGACCTTGTGCCACCCAACCTTGATTAGGGTAAATTTGATTGGCCATCATTTGATTATTTCTAACTTTACAATTAATCTGGGCAATATCTAGTTGAGCAAGAGCTTGGGCCACAACTTTCGTGTCTGAGTAGTTAATTGTTGACATTGCGATTTGCGTATTTAGTGGTAATTGCTGAATTATCGAAAAATTCACCTCGTACTCCGAAAGTGGTGGCTCAAAATGTTTGGATTTATTTAACTGAGAATAAAAAAAATCTTGCATGGTACCGTCTCGCTCAGAGTACCTCCGGACCAACCATTGACTTTTCCACGCCACTTGAATAGGAATGGAGTAAAACTGATCGAGAAAACCCTTTTCGAAATCATTAAATGTCATAATTGTTTCCTTATTGGCTTGAAATCAAGTTTTTACTTGTCTCTCTAACATATTCTCTAGAAAAACCAATTGAAAATCTTCGCGCACATTCTTGAGTCGAAAGTAATCTTTGATCTCCTGAATAAATTCTTTGGGATTTATTTTTTCATTGTATTGAGGTATTTTTGGGTTTATTTGAAGGTAAGGGATTTGGCTAGCCAAACCGCTTACGATCTGATCACTCACGTTGTTATTGTTTTGACGATCTGTTATACTTGAAGCTCGCTGATTCACCTGCTGAGCCACGCGAAGATTCTCTTCAACTTTTTGTTTTTCTTGCTCTAATTTCTCCATTGCTACCAACAAATTTTCAGCCTCTTTTCGACGTCTTTCAGCCTCGTCCATCGCATATTTAACTTTCGTCTGCTCCTCTTGCAATGCTTTCTTCAAATTCTCAATTTCCAGTTCCATTTTCCTATGACGCAATTTTATATTAATATTGGATTTATTATTAGGTGTCAAGGTTTTTTCTATTACTTTCTTATTCGTTTGTTTTTCTCGTTTCGAATGTTTTGATAATGGACTAATAAGAGGGCCTTGAGGATGAGCGCGAGTGCTCCTTGGAGAATTTTGGCTTGTTGACATAAAATTTTACACAAAAGAAATTCTTATTAACGTATTCTGGTCGAGGATTTTATGCCTCTAGTTGGGCGCCAATGTAATTATTTTGGAAAATTATATGATTATGCGAATTAAATATTGAATTTTATTTCTCAGTACGAATAATAAAAAATGAAATATTATGAAGAAAGCGATTGTAATAATCAAAAATGCAAAAATAAATGGTAATTGCAATATTAATTTGATCAACGAGTAAATCATTTAAACAAAAAAAAATATATTGAATGAACTTATTATGCCACCCATAAAAAGAAAATCAATAAAAAGAAAAAGGAGAATAATATAAAAAAAAATAGTCAAGATTAAAATTCAATTGTAAATTTAATGCGAATTGGCCTCTTATAGTACATGAGGGTGTCTTTTTTTTCTTTGCACGATTTCAAATATTTAATTGATTAATTTAAACTAATGTCATTACATTTATATAAACGGTTTTATTTTATTTCTTACCACTAGCACACACATTCATTCATCCATACATACCAAATATCGTTTGTTCTCGTATCTTTTTTTTTTGTAGACAATTATCAAATTCTTATTCTTATTTCTTAATGCACAAATGAAGTGCTTCGTCAGTTTATCTTCTTTACAAATGAAGATTTTGTTGTCAACTTAAACTTTAATTATATAAATAGTGTAAATATCACAGAAAATTCTGGTGAGACAAAAAGAACGAATTATGAAAATATATTTTCGTGTACTTTAAAATGGCTCGTACTCAATAAAAAAAAATAGTCGGTCGACCGAATTGACGCATCAGTGTCCGAGTTACGAGTGTCCTCTCTTTTGTCTCATTGCTTCAACTATCCCCTCTTTTTCCTTTGATGATGACTCCTTCTCCTGGTCACTGGTCTAGGCTTCGTCTTGGCGGTTTTATTTGAATGAATGATTTTGTTACATATCCATCCATGAAAATACTTCAAAAAAGTACATTTTTCACAGAATACAAATAATTTGTGCACTCATTTTGAGTTCCAAGCCGAAAACATAAAAACCAAACTCATGTAAATTTGGGATAAGTTCCGAAAAGAATAATTCCTACAGCTGTTGAATTGTGAGGATTGACAATAAATAACCGTAATATGTTATTAGCTGTTTGAGACCAGAAAAAGGAATACTGATTATGATCATGTTATCTTTGCAATCTCTCCGAATCATTTCGTAATGCATAGTATGCTGAAAATAAATTCCCGAATTGAAGTATGATTATGCTACGACTCTAAAAAATGGGAAGTGATTTTAAAGTAGAACCAATTGTGAATGTAGTTACTTGCAAATACCATGATCAATTCAATAGAATTCTACAATAGCATTTGTTACCATGATTTGTCAACACAGTTCATGAATGGCAGATCCACCTTAATTATCTTATAATGCAGAAAACTGATTGTGCCTGTACAGATCAACAGAAACAATGCAAGTATTTACTGGCAAAAACAGCTTATGAAAGAAAACAGAAAACTGTGAGGAACTCATTATAAATTCCTCCCTCTAATGAGGAGAGTTTTCTAAATATAATTTATCAGCATATGACATATTCAGTTATTTACATATTCAATCTCATTGGATTCAACGAAGAGAAAAATTTTCCATGCTAATAAAATTTTCATGTGAAAAATAATATACAGCTTATAAGAATTTAACGTCTTTTGTCCAAGTAATTCCAATTAGCTACATATAAAAATTGACTGCTCATCATTAACAGGATATACACATCAATTCCGATTCGATTCAATGAAAACCGTATTACGAATGAGTATATGCTATTTAAGTCCTGAGCAGGTATTTTCTCATAAATACCCGCAAAATGTTGATGATGGAGGAGCTATTAATATCTCATAACTCTACTAGGTTTGTAATTACTTATTCCTGACTATCGACTAATTCATGCCAAGATGCACGTAGCATCGTATACGAAAATGGAATCCCATAAAAGAAGATAAAAATTGAAAAAGTTCTAACTCATACCAACTTATCATTTCACTATTCTCATGAATACTTATAAAACCTACATGCACGATTTCTTATGACTGTGTTAATCTCATAAATTCGTATAAGAGCATCTACCATATTTCCAACCGAACTTTCAGCAGGGAAGTTCATTAAAGGGGAGTGAATGTCAAGCAAAACAATTGCTCATTCTCACTAGTATTTAATTTAAAAAAAGAACATGTCTTTAGGTATAGTAATATTTAGAAAATATAGAAGTAACGGAGATAACTGTGACTCTCCTTCAACATTCGAATCTCAAAAACAGCGGTGATCAACGGCGCCGCCGGCGCTAGTGTAATAAATTGCGTGCATGAATGGTATTTCTCCTTCAATCCGCAAATATTTATTATTTTTTAATGGATTCTGAATTTTTGAAAAAATAATAAATAAAGAAGATTCCGTGATAGCCCGCAGTTTCCACAGGCGACATCGATCTACATATGAACCAGCCCCCGGACACGGAGACTATTCTCCTTATGACAAACGTGTCCCCACTATAGCCCAGGAAAATAAGGATTTCACTGCGGAATTTGAGATAGTAAGCTGAAAATTTGCAAGGACCCTTGTTTTGACATTATATAAGCTGTCTCAAAAATCGAATATCATATCGCACCGGCGTCTTGAGATATTCAAGGTCAAAGGTCGTGAAAATCGGTTTTTTCCTAATATCTCGTTTCCCTCACTCTCAAAACTATTTTTGGTCATCACAAAAGTTGTAGAAAATTAAATTCTCTACAAATTTTGTCCGAAGCAATTCTCTGTGTCATGAGCCGTTCTTGAGATACAGCGCGGAGGGTGGGGAGCGCTCCGTCTTATCAATGATAACGTAACTTGAACTGTGGAATCAGCCCTTATTGCAGCCATCAGGTTAATTGTTGACTAATAATGTTATTATTATCAATAATGCTTGATTATTCATTAAATAATTGATATTATAATTGATTTTTATTTTTTATTTTTATTAATTTATTGAATAGGGGAGGGTGGGGCAAAGTGGAACGGCGGGGCAATGTGGAACGCGGGGGCAAGGTGGAACGGGGGCTATTCGGGAAGTGGGATGCAAAGTGGAATAATTCTTTAATATGAAATATTGCATAAAAGTGAATAAAATAGGATATCTCGGGAATTTTCATGTGATTGTGTGAATATTTGTCTATATTATATACAATAGGGGAGAGTGGGGCAAAAAGGACACTGTAATGAAAGAGTTGGAGATGGATTTTTCCGATGATTCCATCGAAAAGCTGAGGAAATTTTAGCCGGAAAACAAGTGTCAGATATATTTTTTCCGATTTTTTTCAAAAATTCGATATTTTTGGCTCTGTTGAGGGGTACAGGCCTTCCCTTCTTTGGAAATTTTCAATTTTTTCCAAATATCTCTGGTTCTATTGCTTGCAGCAATTCGGGGCTGTTCTCAAATGAAAGGTGGGCTCATTTCCCATCGATTTGTAGGGTTTTGCTTCCGAATGGATGCATTACTATCGTGAAAATTTTCGATCTGGAATTTTTTGTTGGGAACTACTTAAAATCATCCGAAAAGTCCAAAAATCATATTTAGAAAAAATGTCTGTATGTATGTGTGTGTGTGTGTGTGTGTGTATGTCTGTGCACACACACATGTCTCAATAATTTCTGGAGTTTTATATGTAGGATTCTGAAATTTTGTCAGTATATTCCGGTCATTGAACTCTTCATTTTAAGCTTTTTTTTTATTGGAATCGGTTCAGTAGTTTTTGAGATATTAGCAAATTTCGAATATTTGTATTTCACCAAAATTTTGAAAACTTCTGAACCGATTTCGCTCATATTTATAGGTTGTGCTGACAATCATATGAGCCAGCTTGCTCCCAATTTTTATCTCTTTATTGATGATAGTTTTTGAAAAATTTTGATTCTGATGATTTTTTCAATGGAGTTCTTGTTAGCACGATAACTGAAAAAATATTCGAACTAGAGACTCCCAATTTGTTGGATATAGGCTTCTCATAACACTGATGCATGGGATTGCTCATGGGCATAATTGATTGAAAAGTTTTTGATGGAGGAAATTTTTTAGGTTTTGAAAAATTTCAGTTTTTCAGAAATATCTCCGGTCCTATCAGTCGTAGTGGTTTGGGATCGATCTCAAATGAAAGATGAGTTCATTTTCCATCGATTCATATAGTTCCAAGAAATTTTTTTTCGATTTTTCCAATAGATACAACGTAAAAATTGATTTTCAGATAATGGGCTATGAGTAATTGAAAAATCAATAAAATAAAGATTTGAATGATATAAATTGATGAGAAATGATCTCCCCTTCCATTTAATATAATAACTAGGCTGCTACGACTGATAGAACCGAAGATATGTCCGGAAAAGTGAATTTTTTCAAAACTGAAAAAATTTCCTCCATCAAAAACTTTTCAATGAATTATGCCCACAAGCAATCCCATGCATCAGTGTTATAAGAAGTATAGATTTATCAAATTGGAAGTCTCCAGCTTGAATTTCTTTTTCGGTTATCGTGCTAACAAGATCACCATTGAAAAAATCATTAGTATCAAAATTTTTCAAAAACTATCATCAATAAATAGATAGATTATCAAGAATAACGTTGATTAGAAATCGGTTACCAAGGAAACATTGAAAATCGTATGAATTAATCGATATCCGCAAAACATAAAAAAGGTATTCACAATGAAATAGCAATTCGAATGAAAGCATTGAATATTAATTCAAATTAAATTATTGAATACTCTTCTCCTTTTAAATTTGAACAAAAATGGAAATTCATGTTAAACGATTTAGTGAAGTGGAGGAAAAGGAATCCATTCGGAAGCGACTTGCTAATAAGTTAGCAGATAAAGCTATAATTATATAGAGAATGATGCAAGTTTCCACTTGTTTAATTCGAAAATATCAATTTTTCGGAGAGTTGTAGGCCAAAAACTGTTTTACGGAACTGTTTCACAAAAATGCCCATATATACCTCGAAAATCGATATTTTTAAATTGAAAACCTTATGAATCGATGGCAAATGATCTCACCTTTCATCTCTCATCAAAATTTTTACGCTACGACGAATAGAACCAGAGATATTTCCAAAAAACTTAAAATTACCAAAAAAGAAAAGGCTTTTACCCCTCAAAAAAGCCGAGAAATATGGAATTTTCAAAAAAAAACCTTTTTCGACGCTTAATATATATAGGTATATTAGAACGATTTCATCCGTTTCAACGCAGAAATACTCATTTTATTTTTGATTTAGAAATCATAATGATAGAATAAAAATGCATAAATATTATTTCATTTTAATATACCATAATTTATATGAATAAATTGAACAAATATCTTATTTATCAATATGAGCGATAAATATTCATTAATTAATGAATAACTAAGCATTATAAATAATAATGACATCTTCAGTCAATTATTACTTGGTAACCGCTTTTATGGGTTGTATTTCATCGTCTACGTAGCGTTATCATTGATAGGACGGAGCGCTCCCCACCCTCCGCGCTGTATCTCAAGAACGGCTCATGATATATAAAATTGCTTCAGAAGAAATTTGTAGAGAATTTAATTTTCTACAACTTTTGTAATCACCAAAAATATTATTGAGAGTAAAGAAAACAAGATATCAGGAAAAAAGCGATTTTCACGACCTTTGACCTTGAATATCTCAAGACGCCGGCGCGATATGATATTCGATTTTTGAGACAACTTATATAATGTCAAAACAAGGGTCCTTGCAAATTTTCAGCTTACTATCTCAAATTCCGCAGTTGACCCCTGTTCTCGCCTTATGTTCCTGGGCTACTAATGTTACCACCGTTACGCAGCGCTGGCAGTCTTCTGGGCACCCCGAACCGCGCTCAATTCATATTCGGAGTTTCAAACTGCTCTAACCTCCTCCAGTGTTGTTAATATCGCAAATGTTGCTCAGCTTGTGTTAAAAATTACAAAATTCATCAAGAACTTCAAAAAAAAAAAGTAAAAGTGATAAGCGTCATTTCTTTCAAATACGCCAAGAAAATCTCCTAAACTGGTAACGGGGTATTGACCGTGAAAATGATGACATTGTTACCGTGAAAAACTTTGTTAAGGATGGAAAATGTACCATTGAAGGAAATAAATTCTATTCTATTCTAATATTCGAGTGAAAAAATCTAGTTTTTTCAATACTTTGAAAATGTCAAAATAACAATCAAGTAAATTGTTTGATTCATTTAATTGTAATTTTTGTATTATTTCAATAATTTGATGCCTTTATCTGATGGCTGTAAGTTCAAACCTCGCTTGCGCATTTTCTATTTCTTTCCGAAATTTGATTCTAAGATTTTCAAATTTTATAAAAAGGCCCTTAATGGTGAATATGTAGATTGGCGGGCTTTTCAAAATAAAATTAATTTTCTGATGCTTTCATGCATGGGTCTATCATTCACCCCAAAGGACATTCGTATCGCTTGTTTCTTTTCTTAGAAGAGCGATTTTTATTACACCGTCACTCATCCCATGTTTTTGAAAATATTATTAGAGATCAATAGTGTTGTTCATTTCCATATTAATAAATTTAGATGTAGGGATCATGGGACGTTGGAATGATTAAAATATAACAATATTAAGTAATTGTCAATAGAACGACGTTTCGCCTGTTTAATTCAGGCTTCCTCAGGTTCTTGACATCATCAATATGTAGTCACCATAAAGTTAATGTTATCCAATCGGAAACTAAACATATGCACAAATATAATAATTAACATTGCAGTGTGCTCTTTTTTCGAGAAAAAAGAGCACACTGCAATGTTAATTATTATATTTGTGCATATGTTTAGTTTCCGATTGGATAACATTAACTTTATGGTGACTACATATTGATGATGTCAAGAACCTGAGGAAGCCTGAATTAAACAGGCGAAACGTCGTTCTATTGACAATTACTTAATATTGTTATATTTTAATCATTCCAACGTCCCATGATCCCTACATCTAAAATTATTAGAGATGTACATAAATATCCAAAGCTGTCTTTCCCCTGTCGTGAACATACGTGTGAAATACTTTCGCAAATTATCAAGTATTTTGGAACCACAGGTGTGCAAGACTTTTGCTCTCTTTTCAATGCTGAACAACGGAAATTGGCACAAAAGAGGAGAAAAATCTCTAAATTTTGTAAAACTTGATTGTTGTTACTCGAAAAATACATATGTGTTAATATTCCCAGGTGGAAATATGCATGACATATTCTGACAAAAAATGTTATAATGTAACAAAAAATGGCAAAATATGACAAATTATCAGGGTGATGGTAAATTCTGTCATAATGTTTCCTTTTTTGACATATTATGACAAAAAATGTCATTTTTTTTCTGACCAATAATGACCGAATATGCTAGATTCGGTCATCGATCAAAAATGACAAAAATTGTTAGAAATTGACATTTTTTGTTAAACATATGTCAAAAAATGTCATTTGTTCTCGAAAATTTCAGACTGTTTTCTGATATTTTATGACATATATTGATTTGTCATAAATTGACAAATTCTGATAATCAATGACATTTTCTCATGAAATATGTGATAATTTTTCAGGCATTATCTGTCATATTTTTCATGGGCATAAAGTGTAAGAATATGACAAAATATGTCATAAAGACATATTATAACAAATTTACATATGTCATAATTAGCCATATCCTGATCAATTCGGACAAATATTTTAGAGAAAATGTGGATATCATAATTTGACAAAAAAAGTCATAATATAACAAAAATGATAAAATATGACAATTGAAGAGAATAATGTCAAGTGTTGTCATTATATTTCATTTTTTGACATATCACAATAGAAAATATCATTTTTTTTCTGACCAATAATAACCGATATGTCAGATTTTCTCATTGACCAAAAATTATATAAATTGTAAAAATTTAACATTTTTTGTTAAACATATGTCAAACAATGACATTTGTTCGAAAAAATTTATGACTGCTTCTTGACATTTTATGACATATTCTGATTTGTCATCAATTGACAAATTGTGAAAATCAATGAAATTTCTTCATGAAAAATATCATACCCTCTCAAACATAATCTGTCATAATTTTAGTAGTCATAAAATGGGGAAATATGACATAATATGTGACAATTTGTCAGAAAATGACTGAAACTGGTAGTTCCGAAGGCGCCGCTAGAGTGCGCATTGTCGAGAACTAGTCCCTAAGCCCGCTATCGTTTTAGAAGTCATAAATTCAAACGGGCGAGCCAGTTTTCTTCGTGAATCTGATCGGGCAAAGATAATGCTCAACAAGATTACCGCATTTTTGACATTATCCGTATGGGTCGTTCCCGTACGGCATAAAAGAATAGTACCCGTTTGTGTTGGCCTTCCTACTTGTGTCATGCAATGCCATGTCCAATCCCTTATTCTTCATCAAGGTGTACGCCAAATTATGACATGAAATCTTATAGTATATTTGGATAATTCAAAGAATGGCACAAATGCCGAAGGAATATATTGAAATTTGTCCGATAATGACAGTTTATGAGCAATTATGTCAAATTCTGACATAAGTTCTCGCTAAGATTCAGTTAAAATTTGTCATATAATAATTTTGATAGAATTTGACATTTTTCTACTGAAAATAACAAATTCGGAGAACGAGTTTGGAAATATTTTGTAATTACATGTTAAAAGGTCTCATATGATGATAAAATTTGTCGTTCCCTGTTATTTTTTCTCATTTTTTTGACGTTTTTGTCAGAATATGTCAAATTCACCAGAATTGTGTGTCACACAATGAAATAAAAAAAATGACACATTCTGTCATAATTTGTCAAATTATGACAGAAATTTTTCTGGGAAAACTTGACAAATTATGACAGAAATTTTTCTGGGAAAACTTGACAAAATATAACATACTGTTCCAATTGATGGTCAAAAATGCACATATTTTGACAAAAAAAGTCAAATTATGACATTTTATGATAGATTCTGTGAAAATACGTCAAATTATGACGGATTTTTTTTGAAAATTTGTCAAATTTGATCAGAATTTGACATTTTTTGCCAAAATTTGACATTCATATTTCCACCTGGGTTACAATAACTATCTTTCGATAGTCTATTATCATATATTTCAAGTGATAAAGATTTATATACAATGTGTAGATATTTGACATTTGATATTTCAAAGTTCCTCTCTTCCTCGTCTATTCAAATATTGCTCTGAAACCGCCGAAGGCGTGTGGTGGGGGAAGTGCCCAGAAGACTGCCAGCGCCACTCTCGGCGGTAACACTAAGGGGACACCAAAATCTCACAGTGTCAGGGGGCTGGCAACACGTACGACGGTCCTGATGTGCCAGGAGAAAAGGTAATAGTCACGTGACTATTTTTCACCAACACATCGCACGGCGTGCTGTGATTGGGCGGTTTTACACCGATATGATTTCGTGCAATTTCGAGGCAGAGGATTAATCTGTGTCAACAATAAACACACACAACAGTCATTCCATCCAGTGAAAAATTAGTTCTATTTGCTTTTTGTAAACGGTTTTCCTATTTTGATAATGGCATCGACAAGTGGAGAAGCAGAGGGTCCCAATCCATTCGCGGTATTGCCGGAAGAAGTTTTGGAGCAGATTTTCAGTTATCTTCCAGTTCGTGATAAAGTCGTTGTGCGAAAAGGTATTACGGAAGAATTCAGTAGGAAAAATATGAAACAGGAGAATTTGTTTTTTTTTCTGAAGAATATCTCAAACACTAAGCAAGATACAGTGACAGCGAGCAGTATCGAATTAGCCTTTTTTTTTAATTTGGAATTATTTATAGAATTATTTATTTAGAAGAAAAAATTATCCAATTCTCCAAAAATTTTTGAAAATGATGAAAAAAATCACGAATTATTAGAGTGAAAATTTGATTGGGAGCTGAAATTTCGGCTGGCTGGATATTTTTTTGTGTATAAATACGTAGACGGGATTATTTGAAGTTTTTTCCCCAATTCTCTTCATTTTTTCTAGATTCAGGAACTAAAATTGAAGGATTTCTATGAAATGGAGAGCGATGGAGTTTTTTTGATGCTTCCAGTGAAGAGCTGAGGAAATTTCACGTAGAAAACATGTGCCACAAGTGATTTTTGTTTTTTTTTCTCGGAATTTCGAAAATTTGGGCTTAATTTTTTCAAAAAAACCTGGAATTTTTGAAAGAAACCTTAAAAACAATGCGACATATGGTTTCCATGTCAAATTTCCTCAGCTCTCCAATGAAATCATCTAAAATACCCCATCTCAAATATTTTCCCCAATTTTCATCCTATAGAACCTAAGAAACCTAAAAAACCACCGCATACCCTGGTGGATCACTCGATTGGGGGCAGTCGACTTGTGCGCTCACCTGATCACTAGTCGATGGTAATATGAATAACGAGATGACCAGCGATCAACTGAACATTGGGTCGACTGTCGGTCGATCCCAGGTGGAAACCTCGACTCGACTAACGATCGACCATGAACATTTTTTGAGCACTTTTCGATCATGTATGATAAAGAGCTTCATCAATCCGCGGCTGACTATGTATGGAGTCGATTGTTAGTCGATACATATATCCAATCGACGACTGATCGAATGATGAAATTTCTGGAGTGCGTGTCGATTGTAGGTGATGAAGTGGCCTATCGACCAGCAATCGACTATGTGTTGAGTCGATCGCTGGTTGATGATATCGATGAAAGCATCGAATCGACTCTTGACTGACCACTGAAATTCCTTAAGTGCAGATCGATTGTGGGTCATGAATTGCTTCATCGACCCGCAATCAATTGAGTATAGAGTTTATTGTTTGTCGTTTCAGATTCATCGGATATTATTATTCATCGTAATGAGTTACTTTACGGGTTCCCTGAGAAGTTCCTCTGGAAGTTCCCCTAAAAGTTCCTCTAGAAGTTCCCCTGAAAGTTCCTCTGGAAGTTCCCCTAAGAGTTTTGAACGCTCATAAAATCAGTTTGACGTTTATAAATGTCAATTTAACATTCATAATCATTCAGAATGTATTTGATTCATAGTCAACTTCAGCCTAGATCAAACCGTACACCAACGTCTCGGCCCTACATATGGATTATAAGCAATAGAGTGGACTATCGAATCTACATTAAGAGAATTTCGAGTTGACTGCCAGTCAATTTGCGTTGATGAGAATCTTCAAACGACTCAAGGTGGCGATTGACCTGGAAAAGTCAGGGAATTTTTATCTTAGTCAAGGAAATTTGTAGTTTATTTCTGTTTATCCCAATGTCTTTTGAAATTCTAGATATTTAATTGGAAAAAATTAAACTTTTCGATTAGTCAACAATCTGCAAAAAGGTTAACAGAAAATAACAGTTCTGAAAATTTAACGCAGTTTAGGGTCTTATTGTCAAGTTCTAATAAAAAAAAATGATTTTCAAGAATAACTAAGAATTTTAACATAGGGAAAGATGGGGTCAAATGAACACTTCAATTGAATGGTTCGAGATGGAAATTTTCTAATGATTCCATTGATAAGCTGAAGAAATTTAGGCGGAAACATGTGGCAAATCTTTTTCTCAATATTTTTGGAAGAATTTTTTTTTGTCCAAGTATTGAAAGGGTTTCCCTTTTGGTGTACGGTTTGATCTAGGCTGGAGTTGACTATGAATCAAACACATTCTGAATGATTAAGAATGTTAAACTGACATTTATAACCGTCAAACTTTTATGAGCGTTCAAAACTCTTAAGGGAGCTTCTAGAGGAACTTTCAGGGGAACTTCCAGAGGAACTTTTCAGGGAATCCGTAAAGTAACTCATCGTGATAAATTATAATATCCGATGAATCTGAAACGACAAACAATAAACTCTATACTCAATTGATCGCGGGTCGATGAAGCAATTCATGACCCACAATCGATTTGCACTTAAGGAATTTCAGTGGTCAGTCAAGAGTCGATTCGATGCTTTCATCGATATCATCAACCAGCGATCGACTCAACACATAGTCGATTGCTGGTCGATAGGCCACTTCATCACCTACAATCGACACGCACTCCAGAAATTTCATCATTCGATCAGTCGTCGATTGGATATATGTATCGACTAACAATCGACTCCATACATAGTCAGCCGCGGATTGATGAAGCTCTTTATCATACATGATCGAAAAGTGCTCAAAAAATGTTCATGGTCGATCGTTAGTCGAGTCGAGGTTTCCACCTGGGATCGACCGACAGTCGACCCAATGTTCAGTTGATCGCTGGTCATCTCGTTATTCATATGACCATCGATTCAGGCTCGACAAGTGATCAGGTGATCGCACAAGTCGACCCCCGAACCGAATGGCGATCGAATAGTAATCGATGGATGCGCCAGGGTAATTGTTCATGTAAAAGAGGGGAAATAAGAGAAATTCTCCACCAATTTTCGGATGATTCAGTCTCCAAAAAACGTATCAGCATATTTTACTCAACAGAAGCAAAATATTTTCAACTAAATTGTGGAAATGTATGTGTCTCTTGGAATACTCCATTCACGTTGATTCTGAAATGTTTTGAGAAAAAAACAACCCAAAATAAGAAAATAAAAATGAAAGAAAATTAATCTTAATAATTAAGGATGTATGATCGAGAGAGTGGGGGAAACGGTGGTGGGGTTGGGCCCGGGAGGTTGCGGGGCTCTCCTCTGTTTCTCTTATTGGCCGGCTGTGGCGCTCATGAGAGCAGAAAATGGCGAGAAGAGAAGCATTAAATGAAATAATTTGAATTTCAATTGGATTTTTCTTCTCAGGATGGATGGATGCATAGTATTTTGAAAATATTATCAAGTTACTACACTATCCATCTTTCTTATGCATAGTAATTTTTCATACTACGCAAACTTGAACATTCAACATTTATTTAATTTATGGCCGTAACCCCTATTTCTCCATAAGAAACCATGTATTCTCTGTCAATTTTCAATAATTTTTTTCTTTCTTATATGCATGGATAGCTACCCCGGACTTTTTACAATAAAATTCTTCGAGGAATAATCTAACTAGAAAAAAATTTTGACGCCCCAAATCGAAAATTTTTGTCATGATCATACATCCTTAAATCGACTAACGTAAGGGTCATTATAGTTTATTCAATTACAATTGAATAATTAACTCTTGAACGATTCTATGCGAATATCTGTAAACTACAAACAATTTAAGAGTAAATAAAAAAAAACGATAAAATTTCATTGTTTTTGGAAAACTTAGCGGCTAATATCACTTTTCAAAACAGGCTATTTGTTTTTAATTAATTTTAATTAAGCCGTTAACTCTTAAACGTTTAATGAATATATTCGGAAACTCCATACGATTTGGCACAAAATAAAAAAAAAAACAATTAAATATCATCAATTTTAACAATATCTACGGCTAACTTGGTGCTCATTATATTTTATTTAATTACAATTGACCAATTAACTCTTAAACGATTCTAACAGCACTACAATCACTCGCAAACGAAATACTAACGTTTTAGTAAGTGCAATTATAAATAATTCAAAATTGAAAAAAAAGGCTAATTGGATACTGCTGTGACAGCGCCTCCATCCTTTTTTGTAGCTCTTGAAATTCTCTGCAAAAGAATGATTCAGACAAAATCGCTCTATCTCGCTCAGTTTCCGAATATTCCTGATTCACATCTTCATTATCGAATAATTCTTGTGCCATAAATCTTATGGGATAACTCGTTACAGTTTCTAAAAGATGGTGGGAGCTGGCTACCGAAAAAATATGGAGAAACAAACAAGTGCTAATCATTGTATCAAGTTCTGACATTTACTATCAGCAATTTTTTCACCCGTTGGAAGCCTCAAATATGCCTCAAACATTCAACAGGGTGGAGGACAATAAACTCTATATTGGTGATAATGAACCCAGAATTATGCGGTTTTTACTTTCCAAAGCTGGACAATATATTCAAACACTCATCTTTCTTCGTGGATTAAACCAATGTGTGGATGCGCTATCGATTATCGCTGAATACTGCCGTAATATTAGAAGAATTCGATTGTACGATATTGGTGAGTTGGATGCCGAGAGATTTTCGAGGGTAGTGGAGAGCAACGAACGATTACACTCAATTTCAAGGTGGTGTGTGCCCGAGTCTATTGAAATACTGCCACTGAAAGAATGGAAATCACTGGACATTGGGTGTCCAAACTCATCAGAGAGAGAGCGATGGGAAGTGAGAGCGATTGCACTAATTGAACATTCACCATCTCTTGAAAATTTTCGTGCTGTCAATTGGACGAGGAGAATAATACCAGCTATTACGAACTGTGAACAATTGAAGAAGATTAACTTCCCACTCCATCATCCAATAGCAGTGGCTGACTTAATGTCGGACAATGCTTTGCTGAATCGTTTAACTTGTTTGGAGGTGAAAATGAATGAACAGTGTAATGACAATATCATAGTTACCCTACTCGATCACTGTGTCAATTTGGAACACCTGTACTTGAGCCTTGCCCATCGTAATTATGTTTTATATATTATTTTAACATATCAGTTGTAAAAAAGTAAACCAGGATAAGTTGATTTTTAATGAGAGATAGATAAGAGGATTTGGAATTTTCTTGAAATTCTCTACAAAAAAAAAGTTTCATGCAAAATCGCCTTATTTCTTCTACTTTTTGAGATATTGCTCAGAATGAGTAGAGAAAAATGAACGTATCCTCTTTACTAATGACTGGTTACTTCAACTTATTTTAATAATTGCTTATTATTTAGGACGACTTCCGGAGGCAGTCGAAGAAGCTGTGTTGGCTCACCCATTGTTGGAGTCCCTGCAACTCAATATCCCCAGACTCGACGACGCAAATCTGAGGCATTTGCTAACATTCAAAAATTGGAGACTCAATAATAATCTTGGTTTCATGACAGAAGATGGGATACTCAATATCATACAAAATTCAGAATTTCTTGAAAAATTGGAAATTCCTCAAATGATTCTTACAATGGAATTTTTCGAGAGACTCGCTCGGAATACCAGAGAGCGTGGTGAATTCCTAAAAATCACAGTTAATCCTAGCATTTATGGAGAAGCATTGGCAATTTGTGAAGGTTCTAGAATACTTATAACTACAGAGTTGCATTACCTTGAGAGTGATATAGAAAATTGGTTGTCATGATGCAACTGGTGAATACCAGAAATTGCTGCAACAGCCAACGTATTATTATTTTTACCAGTAATTTTTGATTAATTCCATTTCATACTTTTCATAATAAAATAAAAATATCAAATTGTGGTTTCACGTGATCATTGTGCTTCATAATGTACATTTCGTCCTAAACAAATGGAAGAAAAATTCCAAGTTCGTATCTTTTTCATAAAATGAATCAGATTATGTAAATTAATGGTATTTTTCCTTGAATCTGCACTTTTACATAATTTTTTTGGATCCATTCTGAATTTTTTTCAAATTAGAGATAAAGGGGATTCCCCTATAGCCTCTAGTTTCCACATGCACCGTCGATTTACTTGAGAGACAGTCTTATTAACTGTAGAGTCTATGCGATCCGCCCTTTCGGCTCTCAACCTTTTTTTCAGCTCTTTAAATTCTCTACAAATGAGCACTCAGTGCAAGAAAAGCGTGTATCTCCATTATTTTCCAAGATATTTAATTGAGCATGATGAAAAAAATGAGTTAATTCGTCCAATGTCAGCATTTTACTGCATTTCAGAATATTCCGGACATATAATTTAAAGAAAATTCATTTTTTCTATGGAATCGTAAATAACACAACGTATACAAGCTAAATATCTCAAAACTGATTCAGTAAGTATTAAAAAAAATGTTATAAGTAATGAAATAAGCCCTAGAAACAAGAAATTAATTGAAAACTGAAATTTTTATACATTTTTTAAAAAACTTCAAGATTCAAAGAAATGTAAAAAATGGTACGAATCTTTAAGTTTTCGATTAATTTTGTGTTTCTAAGGTTTATTTCATTCCTCATTATATTTTTCACAGATTCACTAAATCAGATTTGAGAATTTCATTTTTTATGAGTTGATATTAACGATTTTATACAAAAAATTAGCTTTTTTGCAATTATATCTTTCAAACATCCTTAATTCACCTCAATTTTTTAATTGCCGCCAATTTCAATTGCAATATATTCCTTCACGGACTGTAAAGTCTATAAGATACGCCCTTCTTGCTCTTAGCTTTTTCTTCGGCTCTTGAAATTCTCTATAAAAAGGATCAAGGCAAAAAAGGCGTAAAGGAAAGTGGAGTAGAATAGACATTGTAATGGAACAGTGGAAGATAGAGTTTTTTCTAATGATTTCATTGGAAAGCTGAGGAAATTTGAGGCGGGAAATAAGTGTCAAAAGTAATTTTTTCGAATTTTTTGAGAATCTGATTTTTTTTTTGTATTTTTTATGAGGCAAGTCCTGTCGATTTTTGTGATAATTCAATTTTTTCAAAATACCTCCGGTTCTATCAATCGTAGCGATTTGGGACCGATTTTAATGGCGTTTTCGATTTGCTGCACTGCACCGGTGTAGTGTAGAAAACTAACCTAATGTGAGCGCCCTCACGCGCGGCTCTTTTAAAATTGTTCGGTTTGAATAAAATAGTCTACATTATTTTTGTTAAAAAATTAGAATAAATTGCCGTCAATTGAATGAAGCAATGATGACGGATTACTGAATTTTTCAGAATCGAGTCGTGATGACAACGAGCAAATGGCAGCATTAATGGAAAATGATTTAACGACATGAGGTCAAGACAATCTGAACACCAAAGATTTCATTGAAAATATTGTTAGCAATTGTTCAGATGCAAAAATAAGTATAGTCATAATTAATACCCACACCTGTGCATCTGCACAATTGCTCACAATATTTTCAGTAAAATCTTTCATGTTCAGAGTGCCTTGACCTCATGTCGTTAAATCATTTTCCATTAATATTACCGTTTTTTCTTCGCAATCATGACTCGATTCTGAAAAAGCCTGTAGTTCGTGAATCATTGCTTCATTCAATTGATGACAATTTGTTTTAATTTTTTACTAAAAAAATGTAGACTATTTTACTAGAACCGAATAATTTTAAAAGAGCCGCGCGTGAGGGCGCTCACATCAGGTTAGTTTCCTACACTACACCGGTGCAGTGCAGCAAATCGAAAATGCCATAAATGATAATTGAGAACATTTCCCATTGATTTATGACATTTTTAATTCGAAAATATCGATTTTTCAGATAACTATGAACACTTTTGCGGAAAATTTTTATCATCGCCTTTTGCGGTATAACTATGTGAAAAATCGATGATTCCAAATGGAAAACCTCATAAATTGATGGGGAATGATGTCATCTTTCATTTAACATCGGTCCCAGGCTGCTACGACGAATAGAACTGACGATATTTCTGAAAAACTGAATTTTTACAGAAATGGAAGGGCTTTTACACCTAAAAACAATCCAAAAGGATCAAATTCTCAAAAAATCAAAGAATTACTTCTGACACTTGTTTTCCACCTCAAATTTCCTCAGCTTTCCAATGGCATCTTTAAAAGAAAATCTATCCCAAATATTTTTATTCATTTTAAGATTTTTTCATGATATATGCATAAAATCTCAAATATGTCCATTTTACTCCTTGTGTCCGTTCCGCCCCACCTACCCATATCTCTATTATTTTCCAAAATATTTGATTGCAACAGAATGAAAAAAGAAAAAAATGAGGGAATTTTTCACTGTTTTACTTTTTTGCTTCCGACCGGAAGCTATGTATTCGAAGAATTTAATTTCTCTCTTAATTCGCAAATATTTACTATTTTTCAATGGATTCTGAATTTTTGAAAAAAAAAACAGATAAAAAGTATTCCTTGATAGCCCACAGTTTCCACAGGCGACGTCGATCTACATGAGAACTGGCTTTTAATATGTGTCAACAAGAGTAGTGTAGAAAACTAACCTAATCTGAGCGCTCTCACGCGCGGCTGTTTTAAAATTGTTCGGTTTGAGTAAAATAGTCTATATTTTTTTTCAGTAAAAAATTAGAATAAATTGCCCTCAATTGAATGGATCAATGATTTACGAATTACAGAATTTTTCAAAATTGAGTCGTAATGGCAAAGAAAAACCGGTAATGTTAATGGGAAACAATCTAATGGCATAAGGTGAGGACTCTGAACATGAAAGATTTCACTGAAAATATTGTGAGCAATTGTGCAGATGCACAGGTACGGGTATTAATTATGACTATACGTACCTTTGCATCTGAACAATTGCTAACAATATTTTTAATGAAATCTTTCATGTTCAGAGTGCCTCATGTCGTCAAATCATTTTCCATTAATGCTGTCATTTGTTCTTCGTCATCACGACTCGATTCTGAAAAATCCAGTGATTCGTCAATCATTGCTTTATTCAATTGATCAAATAATTGTAAGTGAGGAATTAATCACACATATCAATTAAACAGCGTATATTCAATAAAATTGTTCTCGAAGAAATCAGTGGTTAATCATATTAATCTCTCTACGAATTGAACAGAACATTGCTGAGGATTATAATTGTTGTTGAACGATCTCGTCACCATTATCTCGTTAGAGTTGATGAACATTAGTTTCATGAGATCTAGAACTGGCGATTTCCTCGGGGGTTCACGTTACAAGAATAATGACACATAAGCAACGTTATTTGAGTTCATTCCTTGCGATAAAGATTGAGCCTCTATTCAATTTTCTTTATTTTCTATTCAGAGCCTTTATTCATCGTTCTCCTAATCAAATCGTACATTGAGCATAAAAAGGAAAGAGTTTTCAATGTTTTTTTTTGTTAGGATTGAAAAGATAAAATGACAATAAGTTCACAGCTCAGTTCTTATTTAGATTTACCTCAAAAAATATTTGTAGAGCAATAAAAATGATGAAATATGAAAGGGAATAGTAATTCAAATGTAAAATTTTATATTTATGCCTTCGAAGTTTGAGATTCTTCATTATTAACTGTCTGTGGAGGAGCCAAGTGGTTGATCAATTCCAGTAATGAATGAGGACTCCATACAGTCTTCCTAAAATCCTCTTTCCTCGTGGATAGAGATTGTCTCGATATCTCATTGCCTTCCCTACTCAATCGTACCTTGGACATGGAAAAGAAAGAGTTTTTAATGGATTCATGTCAAAATCGAGAAAAAACAAATTTATAACTGAATTTTAATTTGTATTCAACGCAAACAATATTCCTCGAGACACAAAAGAAGATAATATCAAAAGAAATAGAAATTGAAATATCCACCTATGCTTGATGCCTCCGAACTTTGAGTTTGTTCCATTGTTGCCTGTGGAAGAACAATCTGATCTAACAATTCCAGCAATAATTCACGGTTACATCCAGTCTTCTTCCAATTATTTGATTTGACCACTTCAGGTGCATGATCCACAATGTACTTCATCACATATTTCTTTAGTGTATCAGCATGGTAAAGATCAGCAAGCTGCAAGATTTCAGCAGCATTTTCCTTATTGAGTCCTTCGTAGAGAGTCTCCTCACACATAATCCTCAACTTCTCCAAATCATATTTATGAGCTACTTCTAATAATTCACTTGCTAATTCTTTTATATTGGTGACTTGATCTGTGTAGATGAATTCTAGCATTCCTTTTATAACATCTGGCTCAATATTTTCAATTTTCACTTCTTTTTTCTGATTCTCCTCCAGTTCCTCGTGTTGAAACATTGCAGCGAAGACAGGACTGCGCCTGGCCAATATATTTCTGTGTGTTGGAAATGTGTGATCTCCAACAATTATTGTAAAATCACTAAATATTGGGTCTTCAAACAGCGAACGAAAATCATCACTTAATTGATTCTTCTTTGGATCAAAGATTGATGTATCGAATGATGAAGTCGTGACCTCCATTGGTATGTCAATTATACAACTTATTGTGAATTTATCATCATCCGAAGGATTTGTGGTGAGGAGTTTTGATCTCTCCAGAAATTTGTCATATCCGTGATCATCCTGAGATTTATATTTATGTGTGATTGATAATTTTATCAATATTCTATCAAATTTAGATATTTTCATTTCGATGTAAACTTTGATCGGCGGTCTTCCTGGTGAATCACGAGCAAGAGATAAGGCTACACAATCACTGTTTTCCGGGGAACCGTTACGTCCACCGCATGGGTAGAAGTGAAATCTCCATTTCTCAGTCTTGTCTCGTGAGTAAAGCCATGGTGATGATATCTTTTCGCCTTCAGGAAGAAGATCGAACCTCTTTATTGACCAGTTGTGAACAATGCGTTCTGTTCTAACTTCAGTGTACGTGTACCGATTTTCTGCATCATCAGCAGAGTTTGACGATGACATTTCTCATTTATTAAATGAACCGATCAACAGATAGTGTAGATTCATATAGATCAATTCTAATTTTGTTGACTATAAACAGGATTCAATTCAGATCTGAATAATTGTTTACTTATCAGCTGATGACGTATGACTCAAGACAAATATCAAACTTCTGAATAAAACTATCTTTCCGTAATTGGTACTTTGCCAATCGTCCCAGTGATATTCGAAGTAGTTTGGAAATTGAAGATACTTTTTCTCCAGAAGCTAGTGTCGACAATCGTAACTCCCTGACTTTCCTATTTTCACTATTAATTAATTTATAGATGGAATAATTGTCAATAAGAGATTGATGACTCGTACATCAATTGAACATCGCTATACAGTCAATGCGATCATGATTGTCTACGGAGGAATCAGTGGTTAATAATTTTGATCTCTTTACGAATTTGGAGAAACCATAATCTTGCTGTAGATTATAATTGTTGTTGAACGATCTCTCCGGAATACTCTTGATAGATTTAGTGAGTGTCAGTTCCACGTGAACGAGAATTGGCGATTTCTTCGAGGATTTGATTCCCAAGAATATAGATACATAAGCAACATTATTTAAGTTCACTCCTCGTGGATGGAGATTGTGTCTCGATTTTTCACCGTCCTCCCTGAATCGTGTATTAGACGTGAAAAGGAGAGAGTTTTCAATGGATTATTTCCAGGATTGAAAGATAAAGCCGCAGATATATGTTTGAATTTTTATTTATATTTGACTCAATGAATATTCGTAGAATAATATTTTTCAAAAATGACATATAAAAAGAAATAGCAATTGAAATATAAAAATTTTGATTTATGTCTTCGAAATTTGGAATCCTTTATCATTGACTGCCGGTGGAGGAGCTAATTGATCGATCAATTCCAGTCATAATTCAGGCCTTCATGCAAGTCTTCTTACAATTATTATTCCTTGTGGATAAAGATTGTCTCGATTTCTCAACGTCGTTTTTATTAAATCGTGCATTGGGCATGAAAAAGAAAGATGTTTCAATGGATTGTGTTCAGAATTGAAAAGACACTATGAATTTACAACTGAATTCCTATTTATATTCAACTCGAAGAATATTTATAGAACAATCAAAACAGATAACATATGAAGAGAAATAGCAATTGAAATATTAGAATTTTGATTTATTCCTTAGGACTTTTAGATTTCTCATTGTTAGTTCCCTGTGGAAGAACCACCTGATCAAATAATTCCAGTAATAATTCACGGTTACACCCAGTCTCCTTCCAATTATTTGATATGACCACGTCGGGTGCATGATCCACAATGTACTTCATCACATATTTCTTCAGTGTATCAGCATGGTGAAGATCAGCAAGCTGCAAGACTTCAGCAGCATTTTCCGTATTAAGTCCTTCGTAGAGAGTTTCCTCACACATAATCCTCAATTTCTCCAAATCATATTTATCAGCCGCTCCTAATAATCCACTTGCTAATTCTTTCATATTGGTCACTTGATCCGTGTAGATGAATTCCAGCATTCCTCTGATAACATCTGGCTCAATATTTTTGATCTGCACTTCTTTTTTACGATTCTCCTCTAGGTCCTTGTGTTCAAACATTGCTGCAAAGACAGGACTGCGCCTGGCCAATATATTTCTGTGTGTTGAAAATTTTTGATCCCCAACAATTATTGTCAAGTCACTGAATATTGGGTTTTGGAACAGCAAGCGAAAATCATCGCTCAATTGATTTTTTTTTGAAGCAAAGACTGCTGCATCGGATGATGAAGTTATGACCTCCGCTGGTATATCAATTATACAAGTTATTGTGAGTTCGTCATCATCGAAAGAATCATCGGTAACGAGATGTGATCTCTCCACAAATTTTTCATATCCCCAATCATTCTGAGGTCCGTATTTATTTGTAAATAATGAATTCTTCAATATTGTATCAGATTTAGATATTTTCAGTTCGACGTGAACTGTGATTGGCGATTTCCCAGGTGAATCACGAATCAGGAATAGCGCTACATAATCAATACCTTCCGAGGAAATACTACGGTGACCACGTGGATATAATTCTAAGTACCATTTCTCATTTCTATCTCGTGAATAAAACCATGGTGAACAGATCTTTTCGCCAAAACCTTGAGGTAGGAGATCGAATCCCGTTATTGACCAGTTGTGAACAATGCGTTCTGTTCTAACCTTAGTGTAACTGTACCAGTTTTCTACTGCATTGGCAGGGCTTGATGAAGACATTTTTTATTTATGAAATAAACTGACTAATAGATGGTGTAGATTTATACAGATCAATATTGGTTGGCGAATATAATGACGATTTGATCCAGTGTTGGATTCTGAATTGAATTTAAGAGCTAAATACCACTATCTCTCGACATCTAACTTCATTTAATAAACTTAAAACTCGAGCTGTTTTTTTTCAGATACTTTCTACAAGAATGAATTGATGACACGCACTCTGGTTATACCTGTGACTCCGCTAATGTCTTCTTGACGAGTTTGAGATATTACGTCGGGATTTTTATATCGTCATGAGAGGGCGGAAGAGGTTAGGTTTGAGAGTCAGGAGGGGGTAAAGTCCGTTGTGACCTAATGGGGTTTTTATTCCCTCCTGACCCGGTTAAGGAGTTGGGCAGTTGAGGGGGTAAAGTGTGGGGAAATTTTCATTGTTTTCACCCAGAATGTGGGACCATTGGGTCAATGTACTCTTTGATCGTGTATATATAATAAAACACTTGGCAAGGAGCTGGTATTTTAGGCTCGTAGCTGGTAATTTAGGGATTAAAATAATAATGACGCGATGTAAAAAGAGAAAATGGGACAATTTTTTTCTTTTGTGGCTAGACTCTCAGTTTGGAGAATGTCTCGAGATTTGGGGAAAATTAATGACAGTTTAGGAAGAAACCCGGTTGAAAAGAGTGGGTATACAACACCAGATTGACGAAAATACTTATCAACTGACGACATACGACTCAAGTACAATGTTAAATTGTTCAAGGAAACGACCTTCCCGTGATTTATTCATCGCGGATCCTCGCTCGTAATATTTAAATTATTCAAAAAATTTTAGATACTTTTTCCTGAGAAGTTGATATTTAAAATCGTAATTTTGTGACTTTTCTATTTTCATTCTATCTATCAATTTGTGCATAAAATCATTGTAAATACGGAATTAATCAAACGTATAACAATTAAACAGCTCATAGTCAAAAGATTGTCTATTTGTCTGTTTGATCTCTCTACGAATTCGATGAAATTTTCATCTTACTGAGGATTATAATTGTTGCTGAACGATCTCTTCGCTATCGTCTTATAAAATTTAGTGAACATCAGCTCGACTTTGCAAAGAATAATGATACATAAGGAAAATTATACCAGTCCATTTCCATTGATGGAGATTGAATCTTGAATTCTCAGTGCCTTGTCTATTGAATTGTATATTAGGCATAAAAAGGAAAAAGTTCACCAAAAATGTTTTTCTGGATTGAAAAAATATCTACAGATTTACCAGTGAATCCTCACTTATATTTAACTCAAAGTATATTTGTAGAACAATGAAAAATGATAATGTATAAAAAGAAATAGTAATCGAAATAACAAAATTTTCATTTATGCTGGTGAACTTTGAGATGCTTTATTATCAGCAGCCTGTGGAAGAGCCAATTGGTCAATCACTTCCAATAATAATTCATGGCTCCATCCAGCCGCCTTCCAGTTATTCGACTTCACCACTGTAGGTGCATTCTTCACAATGTACTCCATCACATACTTCTTCAGTGTATCAGCATGGTGGAGATCAGCAAGACTTTAGCAGCATTTTCCTTATTGAGTCCTTCGTAAAGTGTCTTCTCACACATAACCCTCAGTTTCTCCAGATCATATTCGTCAGCGGCTTCTAATAATCCACTTGCCACATCTCTTATATTGGTGACTTGATCTGTGTAGATGAATTCTAGCATTCCTTTTACAACATCTGGCTCAATATTTTTAATCTTCATTTCTTTTTTACGATTCTCCTCTAGATCCTTGTGTTTAAACATCGCAGCAAAGACAGGACTACGGCTTGCCAAAATAACTTTGTGAGTTGCAAATTTTTCATCTCCAACAATTATAGTGAAATCACTGAGTATTGGGTCTTTCAATAGGCAACAGAAATGATCACTCATTTGAGTGTTCTTTGAATCAAAGGTTGCTGCATCAAATGACGAAGTTGTAACCTCCACTGGTATATCAATTATACAGCTTATTGTGAATTTATTATCGTCATCAGAATTTTTGGTAAGAAGCTTTGATCTCTTTAGAAATTTGTCGTATCCCCAACTGCCGTAAGGCCCATATTTATTCGTGAATGACTGTTCCTTTAATGTTATATTCGATTTAGATATTTTCATTTTTGTGTAAGCTCTAATCTCCGGTTTCCCTGGTGAATCACGTGCAAGATATAAAGATATGTGATCAATACCTTCTGAGGAACTAGTACGGTCACCGCGTGGATAGAATCGAAGTCTCCATTTCTCACTTTTGTCTCGTGAATAAAACCATGGTGACCATATATATTCGTTAACATCTTCAAGAAGTAGATCGAACCTCTTTATTGACCAGTTGTGAACAATGCGTTCGGTTCTAACCTCGGTGCAACTGTCCCGGTTTTCTGTATTGTTAGCAGAGTTCGATGATGACATTTCTCATTCACGGAATTAAATAATTGATAGATAGCAACAATAGACCAATTCTACTTTGTTAAATAAAAAAAACGATTTAATCTAAATTGATCAAAATACTTATCAGTGGATTACGCTTACGACTCAACCATAATAAAGTCGTACTGGCCAATGAAGTAACCTCGGTTACTTCTTTGGCTAGTTCGACAATATTACATTTTTCAAGGAAACGCCCTTTCCGTGATTGGTTTAGCAATTCTCCCGCGCAATATTCAAATTATCTTGGAAATTAAAGACATCTTTTTTCCAAAAGCTAGTGTCCACGCTCATAATTTCGTGATTATTCTATTTATACATTTATACTAACAATCAATTTTTACATAAAATTATTGTGAGTGAGACATTAATCACTTGCGTATTAATTAAACATCGTATATGAATAAATTGTCTTCCTCAAGAAAATCAACAGTGAATAGTTGTGATCTTCCTACGAATTCGACGAAATCGTAATTTTGTTGAAGATAAGAATTATTGTCAGACGATCTCTTCATCATCGTCTTATTGGATTAGCATCAGAGTGAGCATCGGTTCCACGTGGGCTAGGACCATCTTTCCTATTAAATCGTATATTGGACATGAAAAGGAAAGCGTTTCTACTGCATTTTCGTCAGGATCTTAGGAAAAACGACAAATTTACAACTAACATTTCATTCATATCCAACTCATAGAATATTTATAGAACAATGAAAAGAAGAAACATGAAGAGAAATACCAATTGAAATATAATTTTCCTCTATGCCTTAGAACTTTGAGTATTTTTAGTGCTTCCTGTGGAAGAACCGACTCCTTCAACAATTTCAACAATAATTCAGGGTTCCCTCCAATCTTTTCCTCATTATTGAATTTGACCACTTCAGACGCATGGGCTACAATGTATTCCATCACACACTTCTTGAGTGCTTTAGTACGGTGAAAATCAGCAAGTAGTAAGACTGCAGCAGTATTTTCTTGAGTAAATCCTCCGGAAAGTATGTTCTTACACAGAATCCTCAATTTCGCCAGATCATATTTATCAGTGGTTTTGAATAATCCACTAACGAATTTTTCTAGATATGCGACTTGATCTGTACAGATGAACTCTAGCATTCCTCTTATGACATCAGGCTCAATATTTTCAATTTTCATTTTCGTTTTATGATTCTCTTCCAAGTCCTTGTATTTGAACATTGCAGCGAAAACAGGATTACGTCTAGCAAAAATAACTCTGTGAATTGGAAATTTGTGAATTGCAATTGCTGTAAATAATGATGATTGTTGAACAATCTCGTCATCATCACCTCATTAAAGTTAGTAAGCATCAGTTCCATGCTGGCTAGAACTGGCGACTTCCCCGATGATTCAAGCTGCAATAATAATGACATATGCAACATTATTATTGAAGTTCATTCCACGTGGATAAAAACTGAGTCTAGTTTTCTCACCGTTATCCCTATTGAATCACGAATTCGACAAGAAAAGGGAAGAGTTGTTAGTGGATTTTCGCAGATAAAAAGAAACACAAATGTACAACTGAATTGTTATTTATATTTACCTCAAATAATAATGGTTTAATAATGGAAAAAGGATAACATTGGCAGAAAAATAGCAATTAGAATATCAAACTTTTGATTTATGACTCTGAACTCTGAGATTTTTCATTGTTATCTGCCTGTTGGAGAACTACGCAATCGAACAATTCCAGCAATAATTCAGGGTTCCCGCCAATCTTCTTCCAATTATTGGATTTGATCAGCTCAGGTGCATGATCCACAATATATTTCATTACATACTTCTTCAGTTTATCAGCATGGTGAAGATCAGCAAGCAGCAAGATTTCCGTAGCATTGTCCTTATTGAGTCCTTCATAGAGTGTCTTTTCACATC
Organism: Aleiodes leptofemur; assembly: GCA_963942555.1. Classification (NCBI taxonomy): domain Eukaryota; kingdom Metazoa; phylum Arthropoda; class Insecta; order Hymenoptera; family Braconidae; genus Aleiodes; species Aleiodes leptofemur. Next base: position 12,968,821 of record OZ012617.1, read on the forward strand.
TAGTCCTCAATTGCCCCAAATCATATTTATCAGCGGCTTCTAATAATCCACTTGCCAATTCTTTTATATTGGTGATTTGATCTGTATAGATGAACTCTAGCATTCCTTTTATAACATCTGGCTCCATATTTTCAATCTTTACCTCTTTTTTACGATTTTCCTCCATGTCCTTGTGTTCAAACATTGCAGCAAAAACAGAACTACGACTTGCTAAAATATTTCTGTGTGTTGGGAACTTTTGATCTCCAACAATTATAGTGAAATCACTGAATACTGGGCTTTCAAACAGTGAACGGAAATGATCACTCAATTGACTTTCCTCTGAATCAAAGATTGCTGCATCAGATGATGAAGTTATGACCTCTGCTGGTATATCAATTGTACAACTTATTGTGAATTGATCATCATCAGAAGGATTTGTGACAAGGAGTTTTGATCTCTCCAGAAATTGGAAACTTCCCCAATTACTCTGAGGCTCATATTCACATATGAATGATAAATTCTTCAATATTTTATTAGATCTACATATCTTCAGTTCAGTGCAAACTGTCTTCGGTGGTTTGCCTGGCGAATCATGAGCAAGATATAAGGCTACATAATCAATACCGTTCGAAGAACTATTAAGTTCTCCACGTGGATAGAATTTAAGCCTCCACTTCTCACTTTTGTCTCGTGAGCAAAACCATGGTGAATATATCATTTTACCAACATCTTGAGGAAGAAGATTGAATCCATTTATTGACCACTTGTGAACAATGCGTTCTGTTCTAACCTTAGTGTAACTGTATTGGCTTTCTGCACCATTTGCATAGTCTGATGATGACATTTCTTATTTGTGATGAAATTAACCGATGAACAGATAGTGTAGATTTATGTAGATTTATGTAGATTAATTCTGATTCTTTGACTATAAGGAAGAATTTTCATCGAGATAGATGAAAACACTTATCAGCTGATGGCGTATGACTCAAGGTTACTATATAGTCGTACTAAGGAAAGCTTTGACATGGGGGACGTTAGGAGCTAGCACGTAGAAAAATTCTGATGGCGGCCGCCATGGCGCGGGCCATGACGGTGGTCATGGCGCCGGCCATGGTGGCCGCCATGGCCACCGCCATGGCGGTCGCCATCACAAATTTGCCGCTTTCCATGGAGTTCTTTCCCATGGTGATTTTTCATGACGATTCTTTCCATGGCAATTTTTTGCATGATGATTCTTTTCATGACTTTTCCATAAATTTTTCATGCCTTTCATGAATTTATGGCTATAGCAAATTTCTCCATAGCAAATTTTGCATTGACGAATTCTGCCATGGAGAAAATGCAATGGAGAGAAACGCCATGGAAAGGATCGCAATGGAAAGGATCACTATGGGAAAAGTTGCTATGGAAAACAAACGTCATTGGAAAAAAGCCCATGGAAAAGAAAGCTATGAAAAAAAAACCATGGGAAAAAATGAAAAGAATCATCATGGGAAGAAATGCCGTGCAAAAATATGCCTTGGATAGAATCGTCATGGAAAAATTGCCATGGGAAAGAACTTCATAGAAAGCGGCAAATTTGTGATGGCGGCTGCCATGGCAGCGGCCATGGCGACCGCCATGGCCAGCGCCATGACCACCGCCATGGCCCGCGCCATGGCGGCCGCCATCAGAATTTTTCTACGTGAGATTGTTCCCTCACCAAGGTTCGCGTGTCAAAGCATTCCTTAGTATAACTATATTGGATGTTCTGAGAAAACTACCTTCCAATGATTGCTTCTTCGCTAATTCTCCCGCACAATATTTAAATTATTTCGGAAATTAAGGACACTTTCTCTTGAGAACCTAGTTTTCACTATGGATCATTTTTCACCTTAACTAATTGTAAATAAGGAATTGATCAATCGTGTATTAATTGAACAGCATATAATCAGTAGATTGTCCTCGATGAAATCAGTAATTGGTAATTTTACTCTCTCTAGGAATTCAATGAACTGTAACGTTAGTTGAAAAGTATAATTGTTTTAATTTGCTGAGGATTCTAATTGAGTGAGTATCAAGTTCCACGTTGTAAGAATAATGTGACATAAGCAACATTATTATTTGAGTTAATTTCTTGTGGATAAAGATTGAGTCTTGATTTCTTACTGCCCTCATCATTAAATCGTACATTCGACATGTAAGGAAAGAGTTTTCAATGTTTTTCTGTCAGGAATGAAAAAACGACGGATTTATATCAGGAATTGTATTTATATTCGTCTCAAAGAATGTTTGTAGAACAATGAAAAAAGATAACATGAGGAGAAATAGCAATTGAAATGTCAAACTTTTGATTTCTGCTTTTGAACTTTGAGTTTTTTTATCAATATTTTCTGTGAAAGAACCAACTTCTCAAACAATTCCAACAATAATTCAGGATTTTTTCCGATCTTTTTCCAATCATTTGATTTGATCACCTTAGGTGCATGATCCACAATGTATTTCATCGCACACTTCTTCAGTGTATCAGCACGGTGAAGATCAGCAAGCAGCAAAAATTCAGCAGCATTTTTCTTATCAAGTCCTTCACAGAGTATCTTCTCACACATAATTCTCAATTTCTCCAAATCGTATTTATCAGCGGCTTCCAATAATCCACTTGCCAGATCCGTTATGTTGGTGACTTCATCTGTGTAAATGAATTCTAGCATTCCTTTTATAACATTTGGCTCGATATTCTCGATCTTCACTTCGTTTAGACGATTCTCCTTCATGTCCTTGTGTCCAAACATTGCAGCAAAAACAGGACTGCGGCTTGCCAAAATAACTTTGTGAGTTGGGAATTTTATGTCTCCAACAATTATAGTGAAATCAGTCAATATTGGATCTTCAAATAGCAAACGAAAATCATTGCGTAACTGATTTTTCCTTGAATCAAAGACATGATGAAGACATAGACATGATGTTGCATCACATGATGAAGTTATGAGATCTGTTGGTAGATCAATGAGACAACTTATCGTGAATTCATCATAATCGAGACCTATGGCGAAGAGTTTTGATCTCAGTAGGAACCTGTAATATCCCTGCCTGCCTCGAGATTCATACTCCTCTGTGTTCGATCGTTTCACCAGTATCTTATTAGATTCAGATATTTGCAGTTCAACGTAAACTTTGATCTGTGATTTTCCTGGTGAATCACGTGCAAGATACAATGCTACATGATCAATAACATCGAAGAAAATACTAGGTTGACCGCGTGGATAAAATTCAAGTCTCCATTTCTCACTCATGTCTCTCGAATAAAACCATGGTGAACATATTTTTGCGTTAACATCTATAGGAAGAAGATCAACCTTCTTCACTGACCAGTTGTAAGTAATTCGTTCCGTTCTAACCTCAGTCTGCGTCTGGGACGGGCTTGATAATGACATTTCTTATATATGATGGAATTAATCGATAGAATATACCTGTGAATCAATGAAAAAAACTGTTTCAATTTCAGAGAATATTCTTATTAATTAATTTAATCGAATGTAGAACAGATTCTGTGCAGATTGATATAACTACCTATCAGCTGTTGATGCATGCCTTTTTTTCCTTTTTTTTTGCATGGACCCCCACTTGAGGGTTTGTGCCCATGACGTATGTCTTGAGGCAAATATTCAATTCTTGAAGAACTACAGTCACGGGGAACTGGAAAGAGCTTGGCAGCTAATCCTCCCGCGCATTATTTGAATGGATTTACAAATTGAAGCGATTCACGCTCATTATGGAAACACTTTGGGAACATCATGAAGACTCGATGCACAAATAGAATAAACACACTCTGGAAACATGCTGGTTCCAGCATGATTGCAAAATATTTCTATAATGTTTTCAGAGTGGGTGCAAAGCTGTCAGAAATATGAAAGAGAGTTTTCATTGTAGTTTTTTCAGGATTGAAAAAAAAACACGAATTTACACCTGAATTCATAATTATATCTAGCTCAGTGATCAATGGATGTTTGTAAAAGAAAAATACCATATGAGGAGAGATAGTAATCACAATAAAAAAAATATCAGTCATGCTGCCGAGCTTCTAAATTTTTCATCATCAACTGCACGTGGACGAGGCAACTGGTCAACCGATTCCAGTAATAGTTCAGAGCTTCATCCAGTCTTCTCCTAACCATTATTCCTCGTAGATGAAGATATTCCTGATTTCTCACCAATTCCCCTATTAAATCGTATATTGAATATGAAAAGGAAAGAGTTTTCAATGGATTCCTGGAAATATTTAAATGAAAACTACAAATTTACAACTGATCATCCATTTATATCTACCTCAAATAGTATTTCTAGAACAATGATAAAAGATAACATGAAGAGAATAGCAACTGAACTATCAAACTATGAACTTATTTTTTCGAACTTTGAGTAGTTTCATTTTTTCTTTTGGAAGAATCGAGTGATCGAACAATTCCAACAATAATTCAGGGTTCCCTCTAAGCTTCTTCCAATTAGTTGATTCAATCACCTTAGGTGCATGATCCACAATATATTTCATCGCATACTTCCTCAGTGTATCAGCATGATAAAAATCAGCAAGCTGCAAGATTTCGACAGCATTTTGCCGATGGAGTCCTTCGTAGAGCGTTTTCTCACACATAATCCTCAATTTTTTTAGATCATACTTATCAGCAACTTCTAACAATCCACTTGCCAATTCTTTTAAATTGGTGACTTCATCCGTGTAGATGAATTCTAGCATTCCTCTTATAACATCTGGCTCAATATTTTCAATCTTCGATTCATTTTTTTGATTTTCCTTCAGATCCTTGTTTTGAAACATTGCAGCAAAAACTGGACTACGCCTTGCTAAAATAACTTTGTGAGTTGCGAATTTTTGATTTCCAACAATTATAATGAAATCACTGAATATTGGTTCTTCGAATAGCAGACGTAAATCATCAATCAATTGACCGTTTTTTAAATCAAAATTAGGCACATCAAATGATGAAGTTATGACCTTCACTGGTAGATCAATTACACAACTTATTGTAAATTCATCATTATCAGAAGAATTTGTAGTAAGGAGTTTTGATCTTCGTAAAAACTTCTGACATCCGATAGTCTGCTTAGCTTCATATTTATGTGTAAATGATGAATTTTTTAAATATTAGATTAGACTTAGATACTTTCAGTCCAGCGTCAACTGTGATCGTCGATTGTCCTGGTGAATTACGAACAAGATATAAATCTACATAATCAACACCTCCTGAGGAATTAGCACGTCTACCACGTGGATACAATTTAAGCCTCCATCGTTCACATTTGTTTCTCGAATAAAACCAGGGTGACTGTATTTTTCTGCAAATAACTGAAGGGGGAAGATCGGATGCCTTGATTGACCAGCTATAAGTAATTCGTTCCGTACTAACCTCAGTGTGAGCATCGGCAAGGCTTGATGACATTTCTGATAGTTGAAATATGAGTCGATGGCATATAGCTAAGAATCAAAGAAAAAGGGGCTTTAATTTATAATAAAATGCTTGTAATTATTATTTCAATATAAAAGAGATTATAAAATAGATTGGATGTAGATCGATGAAAATACCTACCAGCTGATTATGACGTATGGAACATATAGTACGATTACCGAAAGAATTCCTTTTCGAGCCCTCCGAAAAAGTGATTTCTTAGATAATTCGACTATATCCAATTCTTGAAAAAAAACTATCTCCACGTGATTTTTCACGGTTGATTCTCCCATGCATTGTTTGAATGGATTTGTAAATTAAGGAGATTTACGCGTATCTCTCGAAAAGGGAAGAGTTTTGATTGGATTTTTTCCAGGATTGAAAAATGCCACAAATTTATAGCTGAATTTTTATTTATATTTTGCTCAGCGTTTAATGAATATTTGCAAAAAAATGAAAAAAGATAACATACAGAGAGAAATAGTAATTAAAATAACAGAACTTCAGTTATGCTTGTGATTTTTGAAATTCTTCATTATTAATTGCCTGTGGATGCACTAATTGGTCGACTAATTCCAGTGATAATTCAGGGCTCTATCAAGTCTTCTCTCACTCATTTGATTTGATCACCGCTGGTGCATAATACATGATGTACTTTATCACATACTTCTTCAGTGTATCCGCACGGTCGAGTATCAGCCAGTTGCAAGATTTCAGCAGTATTTTCCCTACTAAATCCTTCAAAGAGAGTCTTTTCCCGCATCATCCACTTGTCAATTCTTTAATTGCATGCTTATTCATATTTAACTCGAAGAATATTTGTAGAAAAATAAAAAAGAAAAAACTTTTGCCAAAAAAAATAGCAATTGAAATTTCAAAATTTTGATTTATGACTTCGGACTTTACGATTTTTCATCATAAACTGCCTCTGGAAGAGCGAATTGGTCGATTACTTCCAGTAATAATTCATGGCTCCATCCCATCGTCTTCCAGTTATTTGACTTGACCACCTCAGGTGCATGCTCTACAATGTACTTCATCACACATTTCTTCAGTGTTTCAGCGCGGTGAAGATCAGCAAGCTGCAAGACTTCAGCAACATTTTCCCTGTTGAGTCCTTCGTAGAGAGTCTTCTCACACATGATCCTCAATTTCTCAAGATCATATTTATCAGCGGCTACTAATAATCCAGTTGCCAATTCTTCAATATTCGTGACTTGATCTGTGTAGATGAATTGTAGCATTCCTTTTACAACATCTGGCTCAATATTTTCAATCTTCACTTCTTTTTTACGATTTTCCTCCAGGTCTTTGTGTTCAAACATTGCAGCAAAGACAGGACTGCGCCTGGCCAATATATTTCTGTGTGTTAGAAATTTTTGATCTCCAACAATTATTGTAAAATCACTGAATATTGGATCTTCGAACAGCAAACGAAAATCATCGCTCAATTGACTTTTCTTTGAATCAAAGATTGTTGCATCAAATGATGAAGTTACGACCTCTGCTGGTATATCGATTATACAAGTTATTGTGAATTTATTATCATCAGAAGGATTTGTTGAAAGGAGTTTTGATCTCTCTAGAAATTGGTCATATCCGCAATCATTCTGAGATCCATATTTATGTGTGAATGATAAGCTCTTCAATATTATATTAGATTTAGATATTTTCAATTCACTGTAAACTGAGATCGGCATTTTTCTTGGTGAATTACGAACAAGATATAAGGCCACATAATCAATACCTCCCGAGGAACTATCATATTGACCGCGTGGATAGAATTCAAGTTTCCATTTCTCACTGTTATCTCGTGAGTAAAACCATGGTGAACATATTTCTTTGTCAACACCTTGAGGAAGGAGATCGAACTTCGTTATTGACCACTTGTGAACAATGCGTTCTGTTCTAACCTTAGTGTAACTGTGCTGGCTTTTTGCAGCATTAGCAGAGGTTGACGATGACATAGCTTTCTTTATGAAATTAACTGATTAACAGATACTGTAGATTGATGTTGATTAATTCTATTCGTTTGAATGTAAGGAGAATTTTTCATCCAAATGGGTGAAAATATTTATCAGCTGATGGCGTATGACTCAAGGCATATATTGAATGTTTTGAGAAAACTACTTTCCAGTGATTGGTTCTTCGGCGTTTCTCCCGCGCAATATTTAAATTACCTTGGAAATTGAAGAAACTCTGTCTCGAGAAGCTAGTGTTCACGATTATAATTTTGTGACTTTTCTATTTTCATCATCAAGTAATTTTCACGTTAAATCATTGTAAATAAAAAATTAATCAGTCGTGTATTAAATAAACAGTATATGATCAATAGATTGTCCTCAAAGAAATCAGTGGTTGATATTTTCAATCTTTCAAGGAATTCGACGAAACTGTAACCTTGCTTGGAGAGTATAATTGTTTTATTTTGTTCAAGATTCTAATTGAGTATCAAGTACCACGTTGCAAGAATAATGTGACATAAGCAACATTATTGTTTGAGTTCATTCCTTGTGGATGAAGATTGAGTCTTGATTTCTTACTGCGCTCCCTATTAATTAAATCATACATTTCGCACGAAAGGAAAGAATTATCAATGGATTTCTGTCGGGATTTAGAAAAAACCACCAACTTACATCGGAAATTTTATCTATATTAATCTCAAAGAATGTTTGTAGAACAATGGAAAAAGATAACATGAAGAGAAATAGCAATTGAAATGTCAAACTTCTTATTTATGCTTTTGAACTTTGAGTTGTTTCATTAATACTTTCGGTGAAAGAACCGACTGCTCGAACAATTCCAACAATAGTTCAGGTTTCCTTCCGATCTTTTTCCAATCATTTGATTTGATCACTTTAGGTGCATGCTCCACAATGTACTTCATCGCACACTTCTTCAGTGTATCAGCACGATGAAGATCAGCAAACAGCAGGAGCTCCGCGGCATTTCCCGTATCGAGTCCTTCGCAGAGTATCTTCTCACACATAATTCTCAATTTCTCCAAATCGTATTTATCAGCGGCTTCTAATAAGCCACTTGCCAATTCCGTTATATTGGTGACTTCATCTGTGTAAATGAATTCTAGCATTCCTTTTATAACATCTGGCTCGATATTCTCAATCTTCACTTCATTCAGACGATTCTCCTTCATGTCCTTGTGTCCAAACATCGCAGCAAAAACAGGACTACGGCTTGCCAAAATAACTTTATGAGTTGGGAATTTAATGTCTCCAACAACTATAGTGAAATCACTCAATATTGGGTCTTCGAATAGCAAACGAAAATGATTGCTTAACTGATTTTTCCTTGAATCAAAGATTGTTGCACCACATGACGAAGTTATGAGATCCGTTGGTATATCAATTAGACAACTTATTGTGAATTCATCATAATCGAGATCTCTGTCGAAAAGTTTCGATCTCTCTAGGAATCTGTAATATCCATGCCTGTCTTGGGGTTTATATTCCTCTGTGTTTGATCGCTTCACCACTATCTCATCAGATTTAGATATTTGCAGTTCAATGTAAGCTTTGATCTGCGATTTTCCTGGTGCATCACGAGCAAGATACAACGCCACATGATCCATAACTTCCCAGCAGCTACTATGTTCACCGAGTGGATAAAATTCAAGACTCCATTTCTCACTAATGTCTCTTGAATAAAACCACGGTGAACATATTTTTGCATCAACATGTGTAGAAAAAATATCACCTCTCTTTATTAACCAGTTGTAAGTAATTCGTTCAGTTCTAATCTCAGTGTGAACCTGAACAGTGCTTGATGATGACATTTTTGATATATGATGAAATTAATCGATAGCATATACCTATAAATCAAAGAAAAAAAACTGTTTTAATTCATGAGAATACTTTAATCGATTAATTTATTTGGATGTGAAATAGATTTCATCCAGATGAATGAAATTACCTATCAGCTGTTGACGTATGACTTTTTTCTCTTCCTTTTTGGATAGACCGCCACGTGAAGGTATTGTGGAATATTTTCCGTGAGATTTTTACTTGGGTTTTACAGCCCGTGAAGTCGCTGAAGCGCTCTGCTCAAAAGTTTGGACAGTCTGAAATGAACAATTCACTATTAGATTATCACTAACACTTGATGTTTTATTAATTCGCATGAATTGCTTACTCAAATCAAACTCGTTGTTTACAAATGAATTCACTAAGTCTTAAAGTTCAATCAGTAACTCAACTCATGACTTTAATTAAATTATACTTATGGTGACAACTAATTTGATAGAAACTTTAGTCAGTACTCTAAGGTCACTATTTGGAAGTTTGTTCGGAAGTGAGCGCCTCTCAAAATTCCACTCTTTCGTGAGGCCCAATCCTCTACATGAGGGAGAGGGGTAGAAGGTTCGCCTATCGGAACCTTCGATTTTGGGTCTAGGGGAGGGGGAAGTTGGCTCGAGGGTGAAGCGCTTGAGTCACGAGGAAGGGATTCTTGACCATGCAAAAGGGAAAAAATCAGGGATCAACGTATTTTCCGAATGCAAAGGAGTTTCATGGGTTTTATAACTTTCACGTGTTCAAGTAAACAATAGGAGAAGCAAGGAAAGAAGAAAGGGAAATTTCCTGAGGATTTCAAAAGGAGAACCTTTTACAATTGGAAAAACCCAGAGGATTATTTTTATGGTTTTTACAACTCGGAGCTTGGTTAACTGTTAACCGTTAACATTTGGTGGCCAGGTGTTTAATTACCTGTACTCGTCGCGTTTGAGTTGAGGTTCGAAGAAATGTTCATTGAATCGTTGTATTTAGGTTTTGAAAAATATTCTTGAAATTATTTTGTTGAGGGAAAAATTTAAGGTGTTGGGGTGAGTTCGGAAACGTCCCTGAGTGGGTGAAGACTAAGAAACAAATTGCGACCACATCGCGAATCCTCTACAGTTTCTTAGCAGTTACGCAATTTAGACCTTAGCCGTTATCTACACAGTGAAAAATTTATGGAACTCACTTCGAAAAGTGGGGAGACCTCATCGATATTAACAAAGTGTCACAGTAATTTCTACTCTGTAGGTATACTAATCTCTTGCATACCTCCCTTTGGTCCCTAGACTGCTGGGGAGGTACAGTAATTTTTACTGATTTTTTTCTCCGTATACCCGGGGATGTTCCTGAAATGCTTACAGTGAAAATACTGTCCAGTGTTTTCGCTGTGAGCATGATTTTTGTTTTCTTGAAAACAAAACGATTTCCACGTGCTCATACTCCCACGCAATATTCAAATCATTTTGGAAAAATTGGAGAGACTTTTTTTGAAAAGCTAGTGTCCACGATCGTAACTCTCTGATTTTCCTATTGTTTCCACCAATCAATTTATACAGTACAACCCCGCTATTTGCAACTTCACTATTTGCAACTACCCCGCTATTTGCAACTTTTTTACCCCGCAGTTTGCAACTTTAGCCCCGCCTCCTAGCCCCCACTACTTTCTACCAGAGATTGAGAGCACATACATCACTTTCATGTGTTAAAGAGGTTATTTTCAAATATTAGTTTTTTTTCCCAGCTGTCTATTTAAACGATATTCAATCTTGATATAAATTCAAATGATTCATTCCTTGTTTTTCTGGAATTTCGAATGTGCATATTCATTACTTTCATGATACAGATCCAAACTACAGGAAATACAAGAAACTAATTCCGACAAAAAATACTTCTCTAATTGATTGAAGCCAATCCCATATTTATTCTACAGTAGACTTTCGATAGTTGCGCGCGTACGGGGCTGTGACGTCACCGAGTTCCGAGAAATACGCAACTTACGAGCGTCCCCACTCTGCGGCCGCCTCGACCCTCGTTCCGGGAAATTTAAAGGGCCAGGTATGATAAAACAACCGAAAGACAAAAGGTGATCGCCAGCACGAGAGGAGAAAAGGGATACGGCGCGCAGTGGTGGGGGAAGCACTCGGACGCCCGAAAAAGGGATTAGGGGAAATACGCGCAACTAACGAACGTGCAACTATCGAGAGTCTACTGTATTTCATCCATTCAAAGATGTAATTATAATATATATTCACGGATGGAATAACATTCGAATTCGTGGCGGGCTGCTTCCTCCTTCTCTTTATTCTTATTGGCTATATGCCCATGACGTATCGCTCTCCACGTTTACTGGCGACAGAACAGGGGAAGTTGAATGTCTGTGGTGGGGACTGAAAGGAGTTGAGGGGCCAGTTGCAAATAGTGGGGTTCTGATGTCGAAATCAGTTGCAAATAGCGAGGTTGTACTGTACATAGAATAATTGTAAATGAGAAAACATTTGTATAGAAACTAAACAACAAACTTGTATAGAAAGTGAACAGCGTATATCCAATAGATTATCGTCGAAAGAATCAGTGGTTAATAATTTTGTTCTCTCTAGGAATGATGAAACCGTAATCTTGCTGATGATTTGAATTATTGTGAAACGATTTCATCATCGTCTTATGAGATGTTGCATCAGGTCCAAATTGCAAAATTACTTTAGTTCATTCCACGTAGATGAAGAGTAAATCTCTATTTTCCATCTTCCTCCCTATTAGATCATACATCCTGAGTAGAAATATGCATGACAGATTGTTGCAGAAACTGTTGTAATACAACAAAAAATAACAAAATATGACAATTAATCAGAATAGTAGCAGATTTTGTGATAACATTTCCTTCTTCGACATTTTATGACAAAATTTGCTACTCGATCAAAAAAACCTTACTTGCCGAAATGTTACATTGATATTTCAACCCGGAATTTTTGATCCCCAACAATTATAGTGAAGTCACTAATTATTGGATCTTCAAACAACAAACGAAAATTATCACTTAATTTTCTTTCCTTTAGATCAAAAATTGCTGCATCAAATGATGAAGTTACGACCTCTACTGCTATATCAATTCTGCAACTTGTGGTAAATTCATCATCATCAGAAGAATTTTTCCTAGATAGTTTTGATCTATCCGGAAATTTACTATATCCCTGACTGTCCTTAGGTCTGAATTTGTGTGTAAATGATCGCTTCACTGATATTTCGGTAGATTTAGATATTTGCATTTTGACAGAAACTTGGATCTCCGATTTTTCTGGTCTATCACGAGAAACATACAAGGCAACATAATCAATACCTTCCGAGGAACTCTTACGACTCACACGTGGATAGAATGAAAGCTTCCATTTCTCTCTTTTGTCTAGTGAATGAAACCATGGTGAACATATCCTTTTGCCAACATCTTGAGGAAGAAGAACGGATCTCGTTATTGTCCAATGGTGAAGAATGCGTTCTGTTCTAATCTCAGTGTAACAGTACTGGTTGTTTGCAACAATGGCAGAGCTGGATGATGCCATCTTCTACTGATGAAATTAACCGATACACAGACAGTGTAGATTCATATAAGCAGCATGATTCATGTTCATTCGTCGTGAATAAAGTTGATCACGAGCAAGGCATGAGGCTACGTAATCGCTACCTTCCAGCAATTATCACGGTTACCACATGGATAGAATAGAAGATTCCATGTCTTTCTTTTGTCTCGTGAGTGAAGCGATAGTGAACTCACGGTTCTACCAATTAGATGATCGAACCTAGTTACTGTCCTGTCGTGAAAAACGGGTTCTGTGCTAACCGTAACGTAACTGTCCCAGTTTTCTACAACATTAACAGAATTTCTTATTCATGAATTTAACCGATCAACGAATAGTGTAGATTCATATAAATCAATGCTGGTTGTTAAATATAAAGAGAATTTGGTCTAGATCAATTGAAAATACTTAGCCAATGACGTATGACTCGAGAGAAATATTAAATTTTGGAAAGAAACGACTCTCCTGTGATTGATTCTTCGGTGATCGTCCCGCCCAATATTCAAATGATTTCGGAAGATAATAGTATATTAGACAACGAGTGCGGGAAGCGCCGTATTACCCACGAGCACGGTTTGAGCGAACGAGCGAAGCGAGTGCGCTTAAACGTGCGAGTGGGTACGGCGCCCCGCACGAGTTGTTTATACCATTTTATATTACTCACATGCGGTGTGAAATGGCGCTTGACCTTACTCTTTAGAGGTTAGTAAGTGCTGTTTTAATCCATTGAAACGTCTTACTCATCGTATTCGATGAATGAGATTTTTGGCGTGTATAAAGAGTATTAACCATGCTGGAGTGTGTGGTGATGACATTACCCACGCCGCAGGCGTGGGTAATGTTATTACCGCACGCTTCAGCGTGGGTAATGGTCTTTATCCACGTCAAAAGTCTCATTTGTCGAACGCGGTGGGTAAGACGTTTCAGTGGATAAAACAGCGCTTGCCAACCTCTAAAGAGCGAGGTAAAGCGCCATTTTACCCGCGTGAGTGATATAAAGATACTTTTTTGCGAGAAGCTAGTGCCTACGATTGTAATCTCGTGACTTTCTTATTTTTCATTTAATTTTTATTTCATTTAATTATATTCAGCTCAATGTTCAATGAATATTTAGGAAACAATGAAAGAAGAAAACATATGAAGAGAAATAGTAATCAACATAATGAAAAATTTCAGTTATGCTTGTGAGTTTTGAGATTCTCCATGATTAATTAGATCTTTATTAATTGCCTGTGGACGAGCCAATTGGTCGACCAATTTTAATAATAATGTATGGTGCCATCCAGTCTTTTTCTAATCAGTATTCCTTATGGATAAAGAGTGTCTCCATTTCTCGCCGTCTTTCTCATTAAATCGTACATTATACATTAAAAGGGAAAAATTTTCCAATGTATTCATGTCCGGATTGAAAAAAACCACAAATTTAAAACTGAATTTGTATTGATATTCAAGTTAAAGAATATTTGTAGAACAATGAAAAGAGATAACAGAGAAATAGCCATTGAAATATATGACTGGAGGAAAATATCTATTTCTTGAAGAAAATGACCTTCCCGCCATTGGTTCATTGTTGAGCTTCCAGCGCAATACTTAAATTATTTCGAAAATGAAAGCCAGTTTTTCTCGAGAAACTAGTGTACACGATCGTATCTTTCTGACCTTCCTATTTTCACTAGCAATCAATTTATACATGAAAAAAATTGTGGATAAGAAATTAATCATTTGTATATCAATGTAATAATCAATTAAATATGAAAAGAAATACTAATAAAAATGAGAAAATTCAAGTTATGCCTACGAAATTTGAGAATTTTCATTGTTAGCTGCCTGTGGAAGAACCAACTGATCAACAAATTCCAGCAATAATTCAAGGTTCCATCCAATCTTCTTCCAATTATTTGACTTGACCACATCACTTGCATGCTCTACAATGAATTTCATTACACTCTTTTTCAGTGTATCAGCACGATGAAGATCAGCAAGTAGCAAAACTTCAGCGGCATTGTCCTTATTGAGTCCTTCGTAAAGTGTCTCCTCGCACATAATCTTCAATTCCTCCAAATCATATTTATCAGCAGCTTCTAATAATCCACTTGCCAATTCCTTTATATTGGTGACTTGATCAGTGTAAATGAATTCTAGCATCCGTTTTATAACATCTGGCTCAATATTTTCAATCTTTACTTCGTTTTTACGATTCTCCTCCGTGTCCTTGTGTTCGAACATTGCAGCAAAAATAGGACAACGGCTTGCCAAAATAACTTTGTGAACTGCAAATTTTTTATCACCAACAATTATAGTGAAATCACTGAATTTTGGATCTTCAAATAGCAAACGAAAATTATTGCTCAATTGACTGTTCTTTGAATCACAGATTATTGCATCAGATGAAGTTATAGGATCCGTTGGTATATCAATTACACAACTTATTGTGAATTGATCACGATCAGAATTTTTGGTGATTAGTTTTGTTCTCTCTAAGAATCTGTAGTATCCCTGCCTGTCATGAGGTCCATATTCGTATGTGTTTAAGCGCTTCGTGATTATATCATTGGATTTAGATATTTCCATTTCGACATGAACTTTGACCTTCGATTTTCCTGGTGAATCACGAGCTAGATATAAGGCTACATGATCGATACCATCTCCAGGACTATCAAGTTGTCCGCGTGGATAAAATTCAAGTCTCCACTTCTCACTCTTGTCCTTCGAATAAAACCATGCTGACCATATTTTTACGTCAACATCTACAGGAAAAAGATGAAATCTTTTCAGTGACCAGTTGTAAGTAATTCGTTCCGTTCTAACCTCAGTCTGAGCCTCGGCAGGGCTTGATGATGACATTTCTAATATATAAAGTCAACCGATAGTATATACCTATAGAATAAAAAAAACTATTATAATTTATGAGAATATTGTAATTAATTAAATTAAATATAGAATAGATTTTATCTAAATTGATAAAAATACCTATCAGCTGTCGACGTATGACTCAAGGCGAATATTCAATTCTTGGAGGGAGCGATCTTCCCATGACTCTTTGCAGTTGATCCTCCCGGGCATTATTTGAATCGAGTTGCTAATTGAAGAAGTTTCTTTGAGGATTAAAAAAAGTCATAATTTTGTAACTGATTTTTATTTATATTCAACTACCACAATTTTTGTGAAACATTAAAAAAAGATAACATATAAAGAGAAATATTATTTGAAATATAAAAATTTTATTTAATGCCTTTGGACTTTGAGATTTTTCAGTGTTAATCGTCTGTGGAAGAGCTAATTGATCGATCGATTCCAGTAATAATCCAGGGGTCCATCCAATATTTTTCCAATCATTTGATTTGATCACATCAGATGCATGCTCAACAATCTATTTCATCACAGATCTCTTGAGTTTAACAGCATCGTGAAAATTGGTAAGGTGCAAAACATCAGCAGCATTTTTCGTATTGAGTCCTTCGTACAGACTCTTCTCACACACGATTCTCAATTTTTCTAGATTCTATTTATCAGCGGCTAATAATCCACTTGCCAATTCTTCTATATTGATGACTTGATCTGTGTAGATGAATTCTAGCATTCCTCTAATAACATCTGGCTCCATATTTTCAATTTTCACCTCTTTCTTTCGATTTTCTGCCATGTTCCTTGTGTTCAAACATCGAAGCAAAAATAGCTATTTGGCTTGCCAAAATAACTTTGTGAGTTGCAAATTCTTCATTTCCAACAATTATAGTGAAATCACTGGATCTGGAAATAGCAAACGAAAATCATCACGCAATTGACTTTTTCTTGAATCAAAGTTTCCAGCATCAAATGATGAAGTAATGATCTTCGCTGGTATATCAATTACGCAACTTATTATGGATTGATCATCATCAGAAGAATTTGTGGTGAAAAGTTTCGATCTCTCTAGAAATTTATTATATCCACGAGCCTCCTGAGGCCCAAACTGAGATGTCAATGATGAACTCTCCAATATTATATTCGACTTAGATATTTTCAGTTTAGCGTCAACTGCCGTCAACGGTTTTCCTGGGAAATCACGAACAAGAAATAAGGCTACATAATCAACACCTGTAGTGGAACTATCACTCCTACCACGTGGATAGAATCGAAAATTCCATTTCTCACTTTTGTCTCGTGAGTAAAAGCATGGTGAAAATATCTTTCCACCAATATCTTCACGAAGAAGATGGAACCTCTTTATTATCCAATCGCGAAAAATGCGTTCTGTTTCAACCTTAGTGTAACTGAACTGGTTTTCTGCAGCTTTAGCAGAGCTTAATGGTGATATTTCTTTCTGTGAAATTAACCGATTACAAGATAGTGTAAATTCATGTAAATCAATTCTGGTTGTTTAAATATAAGGAAGATTTTTGATCCAGATAGATGAAAGTATTTATCAGCTGATGACTAATGAATCAATACGAATATTGAATGTTTTGAGAAAACTACCTTCCAGTGATTGGTTCTTCGCTGATTCTCCCACGCAATATCCAAATTATTTTAGAGAAATTGGAGAGGCTTTTTCCCGAGAAGCCAGTACCCACGATCGTAATTGTCTGACTTTTCCATTTCCTCTATCAATCAATTTATACATAGAATATTTGTAAATGAGGAAATCATTAATTGTATGGAAATTAAACAACGTATCTTCAATAAAATATCCTCGAGGGAATCATTGGTTGATAATTTCGTTCTCTCTACGAATGGGATGATACCTCAATCTTACTGAGAATAACAATTATTGCTGAATCGTCTCTTCGCCATCGTCTTATTAGATTGAGTAAGTCTCACTTTCACGTTGCAAAGATAATGACATTAATCATTATCTGAGTTCATCCCTGGTGAATAAATATTGAGTCTCAACTTCTCACCTTTCTCCCTATTAAATCGTATGTTGGGCATGAAAAGGAGAGAGGTTTCAATGGATTTTTTCGGAATTGAAAAAAGGAACACAAATGTACAACTAAATTATTTTTTATATTCAACTCGAAAAATACTTGTATGATACTGAAAAAAATAACATATGAAGAGAAATAATAATCAAAATGAAAAAATAATAATTTATGCCTTTGAACTTTGGGATTCTTCATTGTTGGCTATCCGTGGAAGAACCAACTGCTCAACAAATTCGAGTAATAATTCAGGGTTCCCTCCGATCTTCTCCCAATCATTTGATTTGACCTGTTCAGGTACATGATCCACAAGGTACGTCATCACATACTTCTTCAGTGCATCAGCATGGTGAAGATCAGCAAGATTTCAATAGCATTTCCCTTATTGAGTCCTTCGTAAAGTGTCTTCTCACACATATCCTTCAATTTTTCCAGATCATATTTATCAGCGGCTTCCAATAATCCACTTGCCAATTCTTTTATATCGGTAACTTGATTGGTGTACATAAATCCTAGCATTCCTTTTATAACATCTGGCTCCGTATTTTCAATCTTCACCTCATTCTTATGATTTTCCTCCATGTTTTTGTGTTCAAACATTGCAGCAAAACAGAACTACGGCTTGCCAAAATATTTTTGTGAGTATCAAATTTTTGATTTCCAACAATTACAGTGAAATCACTGAATAGTGGATTTTCAAACAGGGAACGATAATCATCACTCAATCGACTTTTTTCTGAATCAAAGATTGCTGCATCGACTGATAAAGTTATGACCTCCACTGGTATATCAATTATACAACTTATTGTGTATTCATCATCATCAAGAGAGTTTGTGGTAAGGAGTTCTGGTCTGTTTAAAAATCTATAACATCCTCGAGCTTCTTGAGGCTCATATTTATGTGTGAATGATGAATGCTTGAATATTATATTAGATCTAGATATCTTCAGTTCAATAGAAACTATCAGTAAAAGTTCGATGGAACTGTCACTTTGCTTGAAGATTATGATTATTATTATTTTACTGAAGATTCCAATGTACTGATCAGCAGTTTTGCGTTGCAAGAATGATTATTTTGAGAATGATGACCAAGCAACATTATTCGGGCATAAGAAAGAAAAAAATTTCAATGCATTTCTGTCAGGATTGTAAAAAAAAAAACACGAATTTACAACTGAAATTCCATTTATGCTTATCGCAAAGAATATTTGCAGAACAATGAAAAAAAAATAGGATAAATGAGAAATGGCAATTGAAATATCAAACTTTTGATCTGAGCCTTCTCATTTTAAGTCTAATTTTCTCCATTTTTTTCTGTGGAAGAACCGAGTGATTAAACAATTCCAACAACAAATCAGGATTCCCTCCAATCTTCTTCCAACTAATTGATTTGACCACCCTAGGTGCATGATCCACAATGTATTTCATCACACGTTCCTTCAGTTTATCAGCATGATGAAGATCAGCAAGCTGCAAGACTTCAGCAGCATTATCCTTATTGAGTCCTTCGTAAAGTGTCTTCTCACACATGATCCTCAATTTCTCCAAATCATATTTATCAGCGGCTTCTAATAATCCCCTGGCCAATTCTTTGATATTAGTGACTTCATCGGTGTAGATGAATTCAAGCATTCCTCTTATAACATCTGGCTCGATATTTTCAATCTTCACTTCATTTTTACGATTTTCCTCCAGATCCTCGTGTTGAAACATCGCAGCAAAAACAGGACTACGCCTTGCCAAAATAACTTTATGAGTTGCAATTTTTTCGTCTCCAATAATTATAGTAAAATCACTGAATATTGGGTCTTCCAATAGTAAACGAAAATCATCATTCATTGGACTCTTCTTTGAATCAAAAATTGTTGCATCACATGATGAAGTTGTAATATTCACTGGTATATCAATTATACATTTTACTGTAATTTGATCATTATCAGAAGAATTTGTGGTAAGCAGCTTTGATCTCTCAAGAAATTGTTTATATCCCCAATCACCCTGAGGCGGAAATTTATATGTGGAAGATAATTTCCTCAATGTTAGCTTGGAATTGGATATTTTCATTTGGACTTGAGCTTTGATGTGCGTCTTTTCTAATGAATCATGAGCGAGATATAGAGCTACAAAATCAATAGCTTGTGGGGAACTTTTACGGTGACCACGTGGATACAATTCAAGTCTCCATTTCTCACGATTGTCTCTCGAATAAAACCACGGTGACCATATTTTTTCGTCAACATCTTCAAGAAGCAGATTAAATCCTTTTATTGACCATTTATAAGTTATTCGTTCTGTTCTAACCTCAGTGTGAGCATCGGCAAGAGTTGATACTGACATTCTTGATAAGTGAAATAATCCGATGGCATATACTTATGGATCTGAGAGAAAACCGCTTCAATTTATATACAAATGGTGTAATTGTTTGTAATATGAAGTGGATTTGATACTGATCGATGTAAATAACTATCAGCTGATGACGTATGACGTAGAGCAAGTATAGTCGGACTGTTGAAAGAATCAAAGTCGTACTGGCCAATGAAGTAGCTTCGGAAATATTCGGATCCTATGCTATAACATGTAAATTTCAGCTTCGGGTCGACTTCGGAGGTTACCTCTTTGGCTAATTTGATAATACTTTTTGAGTCCCTCGGAAAATTCTACTTCTTCTTCTTCTTTATGGCTCCGTCTCCATTGAGAACATCCGGCCGTCGGAAAATTCTAAATTGATTCTTTAGATAATTCGACTGTATCCAATTCTTAATGAAAAAGTCCTCCCCGTGATTTTATACAGCTGATCCTCCTGCGTATTATTTGAATGGATTTGCAAATTAAGGAGATGCAAGACACTTTCTTTCGAGAAACTGGTATCCACGATCATAACTTCATGCATTTCATATTTTTACATTTTCACTATTAATAAATTTATACAATAAATAATTGTAAAGCAGGAATTAATTACTCAAATATTAATTGAGCAGCATATAATCAATTGATTGCTCTTGAAGGAATTGATTGTTAATAAATTCAATCTCTCTACAAATACGATGATTAGATTTAGTTAACATCAGTTCCACTGATGGTGGACTGAAACTATCTACTTCTTCGGGAACTCATGCTGTAAGAATAATGACACATGAACTGTATCATTGTATGTTTATTCCTCGCGGATAAAGATTCAATCTCCATTCTTCACAGTCCTTCCGAGTAAATCGTACATTGGGCATGGAAAGGAAACATATTCTGATGGATGTCATCAGGATTACAAAAGAAAAACAAATTTACAACGGAATTTTTATTTTAATTTAACTCAAGAAATATTTGTAGAGCAATGACAAAAATGAGAAAGTATGAGGAGAAATAATAATTGAAATATCAAAATTTTGAATTATGCCTTTGAGCTTTGAGATTCTTCATCAGTAACTGTTTGGGGAAGAGCCAATTGGTCAATCACTTCCAGTAATAATTCGTGGCTCCATCCAATCGTCTTCCAGTTATTTGATTTCACCACTGCAGGTGCATACTTTGCAATGTACTCCATTGTACACTTCTTAAGTGTGTCAGCACGGTAAAGATCAGCAAGTCGCAAGACTTCAGCAGCATTTTTCTCATTGAGTCCTTTGTAGAGTGTCTCCTCACACATCATCTTCAATTTCTCCAGATCATATTTATCAGCTACCTCTAACAATCCATTGATCAATTCTTTCATATTAGTGACTTGATCTGTGTAGATAAATTCTAGCATTCCTTTCACAACATCTGGCTCAATATTCTCAATTTTCACTTCTTTTTTCTGATTCTCCTCCAGCTCCTCGTGTTGAAACATGGCAGCAAAGACAGGACTGCGTTTGGCCAATATATTTCTGTGTGTTGGAAATTTTTGATCCTCAACAATTATTGTAAAATCACTGAATATTGGATCTTCGAATAGCGCACGAAAATCATCGATCAATGGTTTTTTTTTTGAATCAAAAATTATTACATCACATGATGAAGTGATGGGCTCCAATGGTACATTGATGATACAACTTACTGTTAATTGATCATCATCAGATGAATTTGGAGTAAGAAGTTTTGATCTCTCTAGAAATGTTTTAAACCCCCAATCACCCTGAGGTGGATATTTATGTGTGAACGGCAACTTCTTCAATATCGTATCAGATTTAGATATTTGCATTTCACCGTCAGCTTTGATTTGCGATTTTCCTGATGAATTATGAGCAAGAAATAAGGCTACATAATCAATATCTTCCGGGGAACTTTTACGTTG
This sequence comes from Aleiodes leptofemur, assembly GCA_963942555.1. Taxonomy (NCBI): domain Eukaryota; kingdom Metazoa; phylum Arthropoda; class Insecta; order Hymenoptera; family Braconidae; genus Aleiodes; species Aleiodes leptofemur. The sequence goes on from OZ012617.1 coordinate 12,990,772, forward strand.
GCCACGTGGATACAATTCAAGCCTCCATTTGTCACGTTTGTCTTTCAAGCCAAACCACGGTGACCATATCATTTCGTCAACATCTTGAGAAAGATGATCAAATCCCTTTATTGACCAGTTATAAGTAATTCGTTCCACTCTAACCTCAGTGTGAGCATCAGCATGATTTAATGACATTGCTGATAATTGAAGTTCTTCTTTTTTATATCTCTGATGATTATTATTTAATCATTTGACCGTATTGTATCAAAAGCAAAACGGTTTTAATTTAGGAAAAAATACTGTAATTAATCCAATTTTAATTTAATTCAATAATAATTGAATACAAAACGCATTAGATGCGAATCGATGAAAATACCTATCAGCTGATGACGTATGGCGTTAGACAAAAATAGAGATTGTTTTTTTTCTCTGTTTATAATATAGTCAGAATGCCAAAAGAATTACTTGTTGACACTTCTGAAAAATAATTCTTTAAATCCTTCGACTGTATTCAATTCTTGAAGAAAACGACCTCCAAGTGACTTTCCACAGCTGATCCTCCCGCGCTTCATTTGAATGGATTTCCAAATTGAAAGACTTCAGGCGTATCTGATGTTGAATGGTATATTTGGGCATGGGAAAGCAAGAGTTTTCATTAGATTTTTTTCAGGAATAAAGGAAAAATCACCAAATTGACACCTGAATTTTCAGTTATATTAAGCTCAATGTTTAATGAATATTTGCGGAAAAATGAAAGAAAATGAAATATGAAGAGGAATAGCAATGAAAATAATGAAAATTTCAGTCATGCTTGCGAACTTCGAGATTCTCCATAATTAATCAGATCTTTATCAATTGCCTGTGGACGAGCCAATTGGTTGACTAATTCTAATAATAATTTGGGGTGCCATCCAGTCTCCTTCTAATCATTATTCCTTGTGGATGAAGATTGTCTCTCTTTCTTGCCGTCTTTCTCATTAAATCGCACATCGGACATGAAAAGGAAATAATTTCCAATGGATTTATGTCAGGATCGAAAAAAGTCAAAAATTTACAAATGAATCCGTATTTATAGTTAAGTCAAAGAATATTTGTAGAACAATGCAAAAAAAACCATACAGAGAAATTGCAATTGAAATATATGACTGAAGGAAAATATTCAATTTTTGAAGCAAAAAAATTTACCGTGATTAGTTCATTGCTCAGCTTTTCGAGTAATACTCAAGTTATTTCAGAAATTAGAAACACTTCCTCTCAAGAAACTAGAGTACACGATCGTATTTCTCTGATTTTCCTATTTTCACTATCAATCAAATTATACATGAAAGAATTGTAAATGAGGAACTGATCAGTGGCATATCAATGAAATAATAAATGAAATACGAAGAGAAATGATAGTAAAAATAAAAAAATTGCAGTTACGCCTTTAAACTTTAGGATTTTCCATTGTTAGCTGCCTCTGGAAGAACTAACTGATCAATGAACTCCAGCAATAATTTGGGATTCCATTCAGCGTTTTTCCAATTATTTGATTTGACCACATCAGGTGCATGATCCACAATGTACTCCATCACATATTTCTTTAGTGTATCAGCATGGTGAAGATCAGCAAACTGCAAGACTTCAGCAGCATTTTCCTCATTAAGTTCTTCGTAGAGAGTCTCCTCACACCTAATCTTCAATTTTTCCAAATCATATTTATCAGCGGCTTCTAATAATCCACTCGCCAATTTCTTTATATTAGTGACTTGATCTGTGTAAATGAATTCCAGCATTCCTTTTATAACATCTGAATTGATATCTTTGATATTCACTTCGTTTTTACGATTCTCCTCTAGGTCCTTGTGTTCAAACATTGCAGCAAAAGCAGGACAACGGCTTGCCAAAATTACTTTGTGAACTGCAAATTTTTCATCTCCAACGATTATGGTGAAATCACTGAATTTCGGGTCTTCAAATAGCAAACGAAAATCATTGCTCAACTGACTTTTGTTCGAATCCAGGATTGTTGCACCACATGATGGAGTTATACAATCCATTGGTATTTCAATTATACAACTTATTGTGATTTCGTCATTGAAAAAAAAGGTTAATTGTTTCGATAGCTCTAGGAAACTGTCACAGCCGTGTCTGTCATGAGGTCCATATTCGTATGAGTTCGATCGCTCCGCTAATATTTCATTAGATTTAGATACAGTCATTCCGACGTAAACTCTGATCTGTGATTTTCCTGGTGAATCACGAGCAAGATATAAGGCTGGAATACGTTCCCAGCTACTATCAGGTTGACTGGATGGATAAAATTCAAGCCACCATTTCTCACTCTTATCCTTCGAATAAAACCATGGTGACTTTATTTTTCTATCTACATGTATTGACTCAAAATCACGTCTCCCTATTGACCAGTTATAAGTAATGCATTCCTTTCTAACCTCAGTGTAAACCGGAGCAGGATTTGATGATAACATTTCCGATATATGGAATTAACCGATAGAATGAGCCTATAGGTCAAAGGAAAGATGGTTTCAATTTATAAAAATATTGAAATTGAATATAAAACGGTTTGAATCTAGATCGATGAAAATACCTATCAGCTATTGATGTATGACTTCTTTTTCTCTTTTTGCCCTGTGTATGTGTACAGTAGTGATGGCCGATTCTGAATCGATTATTTGGAGATCGATTTTTTTTCTCCGATAATCGATTTTTTTCTGTCGATTCTCAAAATGTACGATAATCGATTCTCTGATTTTTTTTTTGAGGGAATCGAATCGAATCACGGACAAAATCAAAAACAATTTTGAAAAAAAGCATTCAAAGGATAATAATGGGAGGGTATGTGGGTAGATAGGATAATAGTGGTAGAAAATAGGGTAGCGGGGGAAATTCGTCAATAATAATTGCATTCGTTCATTGTACAAATGAATCCATAACTAAATATACATGATTGGCTGGAGAATGGATTCTTTCAACTTCACTTCAGTAATAATTTCAATTGAGGCTTGAAGCGATTTGAAACAAATATTTTTTTTTATTTTTTGTTTTTTTTTTATATTATTTCCAGTACTGAACATCGATTTCCCTTTTTGTACATCCCCTCGTTACCCCATTCCAGTGTTTTTCCAGTCTAACTGCCTGCTTTTCTCCTACTTCTCACCCCTTCCTGCCCTATTTGCGTGCGCCATGGATCGACTTTCTATTACTGCACCGCATTTGCCGTGAACCAGGGGAAACCATGGAAACCCTGATCAGCGCAGTCGGATTCGTACACAGCCTTCATGTACCTTTCTGTCACGCTGACGAGAAAGGCACACTAATTCTCTGTAGTCGCACCTCACCGATCATTTTGTTATTCGAATCTGTGTACGGCAAGCGGTCACCCATCCAAGTAGTAACCAGACGCAATGCTGCTTAACTCGGTAGATCCGCCGAGCCGTACACAGACCGAACAGCCAAACTGCCGGTCTGATTTGAAACAAATAATCATAGCATATTGGTTAATTAAGAAAATATTCAGCATTTCAACATGATGCTGGAAATAGCAGATATCTGATCATTTCTAATCTTCTTCCTCCTCAACAAATAAACCATTGTCTAAAAAATTAAAATCGGTTGGGCTAGAGCGCGCGACCGGTTGCACATTTAAAATATTTACGCTCATATTTTTCAGAATTTTCAGCATTTGTATATTTTCTATTTTTTAGAAGATGATTTATTTGTTAAGAAGGAAAAAAATCAAAGATGATCAGATATCTGCTATTTTCGGTGTCATATTGAAATGTTGAATATTTTCTTAATTAACAAATATGCTATGATTATTTGTTTCAAGTCGCTTCAAGCATCAATTAAAATTATTACTGAAGTGAAGTTGAAATAATCCATTTTCCAGTCAATTATGCATATCTAGTCATGGATTCATTCGTACAATGAGCAATGAATGAAAAATTGAAGAATTTCCCCACATACCTGATTCTATTATGAGAATTTTAACCAATGCGAGAATTTCGAGTAAATGCTCTGGAAATACCAATTTTCACATGTTTCTTATATGCTTCCAAGAAAATCGCGGCTTATCTGAGCAATTTTCGTAAATGTTCAAGAAGGAATGAATTTTTTTTGTTTGATTTGAAAAAATCGATCCATCGATTTTTTTCCGATTTTTTTTCTCGAAAAATCGATTTTCAAGAATCGATTTTCTTCGACATCGATTCTTTAGGAATCGATTCTTTTTTTGAGAATCGGCCATCACTAGTGTACAGCTGGCCTTCACCAAGTGATGACGTATGACTTGGGGCGGATATTCAATTCTTGATCCTCCCACGCATTATTGAAATTGCTTTGAAAATCAAAGAAATTTTTTTCAAGATTGTGAAAAAACCACAAATCTACTACTGATATTTTATTTATATTTAAGACAAATCGTATTTATGGAACAATGGCAAAAGATAACATATGGAAAAAAATATTACTTGAAATATCAAAATTTCCATTGATGCATTCGTACTGTGAGATTTCTTATTGTTAGCTGCCTGTGGAATAGCTAATTATTTGATCATCTCTAGTGATAATTCAAGGCTCTAATCACTCTTCTTCCAATTATCGAGTTCGACAACCTCAGATGTATGCTCTGCAATATACTTCATCACATATTTCTTCAATGCATCAGCATGGTAAAGATCAGCAAGTTGCGAGACTTCAGCATTTTTTTCATTTTATCCGAATCAATGAAAAATACTGATCAGCTGATGACCTATAACTCGAGGCGAGGAAGTACACTTTCAAAAAAAACGGCCGCCCTTTGATTACTTCATCTCTAATCCTCTCGAGCAATATTAAAATTATCTCAGAAATTAAAGCACATAGCTCTCATCTTCTCAAGATCGTATTTATCAGCGGTTACTTATAATTCAATCGCCAATTATTTTATATTGGTGACTTGATCTGTGTTGATGAATTCTAGCATTCCTTTTATAAAATCTGGCTCAATATTTTCAATCTTGACTTCTTTTTTACGAATTTTTTATCTCCAACAATTATGGTGAAGTCATAGAATATTGGGTCTTGGAATAGCAAACGGAAATCATCGTTCATTTGACTCTTCTTCAAATTAAAGCATCGAATACTGCATTGAATCCTGAAGGTATGACCCCCAGTTGTACATAATAATGACACGTAAGCAACATTATTTGAGCTCATGAGTCGCGGATGAAGATTGAGTCTCGATTTCTTACTGTCCTCCCTATTCAATCGCACATTAGGCATGAAAGAGAAAAAGTTTCTGATGGATTTTTCAAGGATTGAAAACAAAAATAAAAAACAAATTTAGAACTGAATTTTTCCTCATATTTAACTCGACCAATATTTGCATAATAATGAAAAAAGATAATAACTGAAGAGAAATAATGATCAGAATGAAAAAATTCAGTTATATGTTCCATCTTTGAGATTTTTCATTGTTAGCTGTCTGTGGAAGAACCAACTGATCAAACAATTCCAGCAATAATTCAAGGTTCCAGTCAATCCTCTTCTAATTTTTCGATTTGACCACCTCAGATGCATGTCCCACAATGTATTTGATTACACCCTTTTTAAGTGTATCAGCACGGTGATGATCAGCAAGCAGCAAAACTTCAGCAGCATTGTTCTTATTGAGTCCTTCGTAAAGTGCCTCCTCACACATAAACCTCAATTGCTCCAAATCATATTTATCAGCGGCTACTAATAATCCACTTGCCAATTCCTTTATATTGGTGACTTGATCGGTGTAAATGAATTCTAGCATCCGTTTTATAACATCTGGCTCAATATTTTCAATCTTTACTTCGTTTTTACGATTTTCCTTCATGTCCTTGTGTTCAAACATCGCAGCAAAAACTGAACTACGACTTGCCAAAATAACTTTGTGAGTTGCAAATTTTTTATCTCCAACAATTATGGTAAAATCACTGAATTTCGGGTCTTCGAATAGCAAACGAAGATTATTGCTCAACTGACTGTTTTTAGAATCAAAGATTATTGCACCAGATGAAGTTATGGGATCCGCTGGTATATCAATTACACAATTTATTGTGAATTGATCACGATCGAGATTTCTGGCGATTAGTTTCGATCTCTCTAGGAATCTGTAATATCCCTGCCTGTCATGAGGTCCATATTCATATGTGTTGAATCGTTTCGTTATTATTTCATTGCATTTAAATATTTCCATTTCGACATGAACTCTAATCTTCGATTTTCCTGGTGAATTACGAGCAAGATATAAGGCTACATGATCGACACCGTCTCCGGAAATATTAAGTTGTCCGCGTGGATAAAATTCAAGCCTCCATTTCTCACTCTTGTCTTTCGAATAGAACCACGTTGACCATATTTTTACGTCAACATCTACGGGAAGAAGAGCAAACCTCTCTATGCACCAGCTGTAAGTAATTCGTTCCATTTTAACCTCAGCGTGAGCCTGGGCAGGGCTTGATGATGACATTTCTGATATATCAAATTAACTGATAACATATACCTATAGATCAAAGAGAAAAGTGTTTCAATTTATAAGAATATTGTAATTATTTAAATATAAGACGGATTTTATCCAGATCGATAAAAAATACCTCACAGCGGTTGACTTATGACTCAAGGCGTATATTCAATTCTTGAAGGAAACGACTTTCCGGTGACTCTTCGCAGCTGATCTTCCCGCGCATTATTCAAATTGATTAAAATAAACTCAGGATTGGAAAAAAGTCACAAATTTATAACTAATTTTTTATTTATATATTCAATTATCAGAATTTTGGTAGAACAATGGAAAAAGATAACATATGAAGAGAAATATCACTTTAAATATCAAAATTACGATTTATATCTTCGGACTTTGAGATTTTTCATTGTTTACCGCCTGTGTACGAGCCAATTGTTCGACCAATTCCATTAATAAGTCAGGTCTCCATCCAGTTTTCTTCCAATCATTCAATTTGAAAACCTCAGGTGCATGATCTACAATGTACTTCATCGTCCACTCCTTCAGTATATCAGCACGGTGGAGATCCGCAAGCTGCAAGACTTCAGCAGCATTTTCCTTATTGAGCCCTTTGTAGAGTGTCTCCTCGCACATAATCCTCAATTGCTCCAGATCATATTTATCTGCAGCTTCTAATAATCCACTTGCCAATTCTTTTATATTGGTGACTTGATCTGTGTAAATAAATTCCAGCATTCCTTTCACAACATCTGGTTCAATATTTTCAATCTTCATTTCTTTTTTACGATTCTCCTCCATGTCCTTGTGTTCAAACATTGCAGCAAAAACAGAACTACGTTTGGCCAATATATTCCTGTGTGTTGGGAATTTTTGATCCCCAACAATTATTATAAAATCACTGAATACTGGGTCTTGTAATAGCAAACGCAAGTCATTGCCCAATTGACTTTTCCTTAAATCGAAGCTTGCTGCATCAAATGATGAAGTTATGACCTCCGCTGGTATATCAATTATACAACTTATTGTGAATTCGTTATCAAAAGAAGAATTGCTGTTGAGGAGTTTTGATCTCTCTAGAAATTTTTGATATCCGTGACCCATCTGAGACCCATACTCATGTGTGAATGATGACTTCTTCAGTATTCTATTCGATTTAGATATTTTCAGTTCAACGTCAACTGACATAGGCGATTTTCCTGGTGAATCACGACAAAGATATACAGCTACACAATCATTAGCTTTTGAAGAACTATCGAGTTCACCACGTGGATAGAATGATAAATTCCATTTTTCACTTTTGTCTCGTGAGTAAAACCACGGTGAATATATCTCTTCATCGACGATTTCAGGGAGAAGATGAAATCTTTTTATTGTCCAATCGTGAGAAATACGTTCTGTTCTAACCTCGGTGCAACTGTACCGGTTTCTTGCAGCATTAGCAGAGCTTGATGATGACATTTCTTATTTATGATATCAACCATGTAGATTTATATAGACCAATGGTTATTTTTTTTAATATGACGTTTTGATCCAACACAAATGAAAATACTTAACAGCTGATGGCGTATGGCTCAAGGCAAACATCGAATTATTGAAGAAAACGACTTTCCCGTGATTGATTCTTCGCTGATTTTCCCGCGCAATATTTGAATTATTCTGGAAATTAGAATCACTCTCTCTCCAGAAGCTAGTATCAACCATTGTTATTTTATAATTTTTCTGTTTTGATTAACAAACAAATTTTACGTAGGATAATTGTAAAAAATAAATCATTCGTATATCAATTAAACAGCACAATTCAATAGTTATTGATAATTTTAATCTCTAGAAATTTGACGAAACTGTAACCTTGCTTGAAGATTATAATTGTTATTCTATTGCTGAGGATTCTAATTTATTTAACATCAGTTCCACGTTACAAGAATAATGGCCCGTAAACAACATTATTTGAGTTTATTCTTCGTGGATAAAAATTCACATTCGATCTTTCACCGTTCTCCTTATTAAATCGTATATTGAACATAAAGAAGAAAGAGTTTTCGATGGATTTCTGTCAAGATTGAGGAAAAAAACTATTTACAAGTAATATTTCATTTATATTTGACTCAAAGAATTATTGTAGAACAGTGAAAAAAGATAACATGAAGAGGAATAGGAATTGGAATATCAAACTTTTGATTTATGCCTTTGAACTTTGAGTCTTTTCATCACTTCCTGTGGAAGAACTGCCTGCTGAAACAATTCCAACAATAATCCAGGATTTCGTCCAATCTTCTTCAAATAATTTGATTTGATCATCTCAGGTCCATGATCTACAATGTATTTAATCGTACACTTCTTCAGTGTATCAGCACGGTGAAGATCAGCAAGCAGCAAAACTTCAGCAGTATTCTTCTTATTGAGTCCTTCGTAGAGTGTCTTCTCACACATGGTCCTCAATTTCTCTAGATCATATTTATCAGCGACTTCTAATAATCCACTTGCCAATTCTTCGAGATTGGTAACTTGATCTGTGTAAATGAATTGCAGCATTCCTTTTATAACATCTGGCTCAATATTTTCAATGTTCACTTCTTTTTTACGACTCTCTTCAAGGTTCTCATGTTTGAACATCGCAGCAAAGACAGGACTACGTTTGGCCAATATATTTCTGTGTGTTGAAAATTTTTCATTCCCAACAATTATTGTAAAATCACTGAATATTGGATCTTCAAATAGCAAACGCAAATCATTACTCAATTGATTTTTCTCTAAGGGCCAGTTCGCCGGAGTAAAGTTAGCGCTAACTCCGGTTTAGCTTAAACCGAGTTTAGCTTAAACCCGGTTTAACGTAACTCTGGTTTAAATTCAGAAATGGCGGATCTGCCGTAACAATAATATTCGAACATCGACTCGGCCAAACCCACTCCATTCTTGGCGTCTACCGGTACAAATGAGGAAAGGGCTGGTCCATTAATCTCATTTGGATGATTGACAAGCGATTTTTGCAATTTTCTTATTGACAATTATGTTGATTCAAAATTTTCTAAGTCCCCCATTGACAGCTCGTTGTGGTGACACTGTTGTCCCGCCATTTTTGAATTTAAACCAGAGTTACGTTAAACCGGGTTTAAGCTAAACTCGGTTTACGCTAAACCGGAGTTAGCGCTAACTTTACTCCGGCGAACTGGCCCTAAATCAAAATTTATTGCATTAAATGATGAAGTTATGATCAATGCTGGTATATCAATTATACAAGTTATTGTATATTCATCATCAGCAAAAAGATTCGTGGTAAGGAGTTTTGATCTCTCTAGAAATTGCCCACTTCCGCAATTATCCACAGGTTCATATTTATGTGTAAATAATAATTTTGTCAATACTCGAATAGATTTAGATATTTTCAGTTCGGCAGAAACTGTAATGTCCCGCTCTTCTGGTGAATCAGGAGCAAGATATAAGCCTACATAATCAATACCCTCCAAGGATAGAATAGGAGAGCCCATTTCTCACTTTTATCTCGTGAGTAAAACTCAGGTGAAGATATGTTGTCTCCAGCATCTCCCGGAAGAAGCTCGAATCTCGTTATTGTCCAGTTGTGAACAATGCGTTTTGTGCCAACCTTAGTATAACTGTCTCGGTTTTCTGCTACACTAGCCGAGCTTAATGATGACATTTCTTCTTTATGAAATCAATTAACTAACAGATAGTGTAAATTTATATAGATCAATTCTGGTTGTTAACTATAAACACGATTGGATACAGAGCAACGAAAGTACTCATCAGCTGATGAGGTATGACTCAAGGCTCCTACTCCTTCTTCTCTTTTGGGCTCTGTCTATAGTGGGTCATGATGACATTCCCGTGGGTGCTTTCCAATAAGTACACAGTGTAACACAGTGTCACACTATAGGTGGATTTTCATGAGTCTGTTGTCCGTGCGGCACAATCGTGAACTCGTACTGGCAAATGGAGTAACCTCGGAAATATTCGGCTCCGATGCTACAACATGTAAATTTTAGCTTCGGGTCGACTTCGGAAATGACCTCTTTGGCTAGTTCGACAAAGTTGTGAGCGTTTGCTACTGAGCCGCGCGGACAACAGACTCATGAAAATCCACCTATAGTGTTACACAGTCTCGACTGTGTACTAGTTGGAAAGCACCCCGTGATTGGTTCATTCCTGAGCCTCTCGCGCAATATTCAAATTATTTCGAAAATTGAAAACACTTCGTCTCGAGAAGCTATTGTCCACGATCATATTTTTCTGACTTGTCCATTTTTAATATCAATTAATTTTTTCATGAATCTTAGCGGTTCCGAAACTACGAAATAAATTCCGTGTAAACATGGTTTGAGTTTAAAAACTGTGTTTACACGGCATTTATGCGGAATATATACCATTATTTTGAATATATACCATTTTTGAGATTTATGCTATGTGAATTCCGTCGTACTTATATCAATCAAATAGCGTATAGTCAATAGTTTGAGGATAATAATCGTTGCTGAACAATCTCTTTGCCATCGGTTCATTAGATTTAGTTAGCATCAGTTCCATGCTGGAAGAATGATTACACACAAGTAATATCATCTGAGTTTATTTCTCGCTTATAACGATTGAATCTTTATTTCTCACTGTTGTTCCTATCCAACAGTACAGAGGGCATGAAAAAGAGAGTTTTCAATACATTTTTTCAGGATTGAAAAAAAAAACGATTTTACAACTGAATTCTTATTTATATTTAACTCAATCAATATTTGTGTAATAATGAGAAAAGATAACATATGAGGATAGATAGTGATTGAAATATCAAAATTTTGATTTATGCTTTCAAAATTTAGGATTCTCCATTATTAACTGCTCTTGGATAAGCCAATTGATCGACCAATTCCAATAATAATTCAGGGCTCCATCCGGTTTTCTTCCAATCATTTGATTTGATCACCTCAGGTGCATGATTCACAATGTAATCCATTACATATTTTTTCAGTTTATCAGCACGATGAAGATCAGCAAGCTGCAAGACTTCAGCAGCATTTTGCTTATGGAGTCCTTCATACAGTGTCTGCTCGCACATAGCCTTCAGTTTCTCTAGATCATATTTATCAGCAGCTTCTAATAATCCACTTGCCACTTCTTTTATATTGGTGACTTGATCAGTGTAGATGAATTCCAGCATTCCTCTTATAACATCCGGCTCAATATTCTCGATCTTTACTTCTTGTTTACGATTCTCCTCTAGATCCTTGTGTTCAAACATTGCAGCGAAGACGGGACTGCGCCTTGCCAAAACAACTTTGTGAGTTGCAAATTTTTTATTTCCAACAATTATTGTGAAATCACTAAATATTGGGTCTTCGAATAGCAAACGAAAATCATCACTCAATTGACCCTTTTTCGAATCAAAGCTTGCTGCATCAAATGATGAAGTTATAACCTTCACTGGTATATCAATTTGACAACTTATTGTGAATTCATCATCGTCAAAAGAATTCGTAGTTATGAGTTCTGATCTCTTCACACATTTGTAATAGCCACACACACTGTGAGGCCCACTTTTACGTGTGTATGATGACAAATTGAATATTTTATCAGATTTAGATATTTTGATTTCAGTGTGAATTGTGATCGGCAAATTTTCTGCCGATGCATGAATAAGAAATAAGGCAACATAACAGGCATCTTCCGAAGGACAATCATCGATACCGCGTGGACAGAATTGAAGCCTCCATTTTTCACTTTTGTCTTGTGAGTAAAACCATGGTGAACTTATCATTTGGCAAACATCTTGAGGAAGAAACTCGAACCTCTTTATTGTCCAATTGTGAACTATACGTTCCATTCTAACCTCAGTGCAACTGTTCTGGTTTGCTGCAGCATTAGTAGAACTTGATGATGACATTTCTTCTTATTTATTAAGCTAAGCGATTAGCAGATAGTTCAGACTTATATAGATCGATGCTGGTTGTTAAATATATGAACTATTTGATCCAGATGTAAAAAACTTGTCAGCTGGTGACGTACGACTGAAATGGCGAATTTTAAACTCTCGAAGAAAACGATTTTCCCATGATGACTCACCGCTGATCTTCCCGCGCAATATTTGAATTATTTTGGAAATTGAAGACACTTTTTCTTGAGAAGCTACTCAGGAGCAAAAATTCTGATATAATTATATCTGATTATATAGATTTAGATCTTGAAAAGTGCAAAAAAAATTAGAAACTTCAAATCTGATCAGATCCAATTCTATCAAATTACATATCTGCCAAAATCTAAATATAGATAATTATACCGGATGTAAGTCTGGACCATTGTGGGTTTCTCAGATCCGGTTAGATCTACTAGCATATCTAATTAGATAGAAATAGATATAATTGGATCAAATTGTTGGCTGTCCTATTTTTACTATTAATCAATTTATAGACAGAACATTGTAGATAAGGCATTCATCAGTCTTATATTAATGAAACTGCGTAAAGTCAGTAGATTGTCCTCGAAGGGATCAGTGGTTGATAGTTTTGGTCTCTCTATCAATTAGACGAAACCTTAATCTTGCTAATGATTATAATTGTTGCACAATAACCTCTTCGCCATCATCTTATTAGATTCAGTGAGCATCAGTTCCACGTTGCAAGGATAACGACACGTGAATTTCCAATGGATTTCTCTCAGGATTGGAAAAGAAAGCCATAAATTTACAAATAAATTTTTATTTATATTTATTTCGAAGAATATTTGTAGAATAATGAAAAAACATGACGAGTAATATTGATTGATATATAAAAATTCGGATTTATGCTTCCGAACTTTGAGTTTATCCATTGTGAACTGCCTATGAAAGAACCGACTGATTAAACAATTGTAATAATAATGCAGGGTTCCCTTCAATCTTTTTCCAATGATTCGATTTGACTACCTCAGGTGTATGATCCAGAATGTATTTCATCGCACGTTTCTTTAATTGATTAGCACGGTGAAGATCAGCCAACAGCATAACTTCGGCAGCATTGTCCTGATTGAGTCCTTGGTAAAGTGTCTTCTCACACATAATCTTCAATTTCTTCAGGTCATATTTATCAGCGACTTCTAATAATCCGCTTGCCAATTCTTTTAGATTAGTAACTTGATCTGTGTAGATGAATTCCAGCATTCCTTTTACAACATCTGGCTCAATATATTCAATCTTCATTTCTTTTTTACGATTCTCCTCCAGGGTGTTGTGTTTAAACATTGCAGCAAAGACAGGACTGCGTTTGGCCAATATACATCTGTGTGTCAGAAATTTTTCATCCCCAACAATTATTGTAAAATCACTAAATATTGGATCTTCGAATAGGCAACGAAAATCATCGCTCAATGGACTTTCCTTTGAATTGATGCCTGCAAGATTAACTACTGACATTACGATCTTTGCTGGTTTATCAATTATGCAACTTATCGTGAGTTCATCATCATCATCATCAGAAGAATTTGTTGTTAGGAGTTTTGATCTCTCCAGAAATTCGTCAAATCCGTAATTATACTGAGGTCCATATTCATGTGTAAATGATAATTTTTTCAATGTTTTATCAGACTTAGTTATTTTTAGTTCAACATGAACTGGAATCTGTGGCTCGTCTGGTGAATCACGAGCAAGAAATAAGCCTACATAATCAATACCTTCTGAGGGATTATCATGGACACCACGTGGATATAATAAAAGATACCATTTGTCACTTTTGTCTCGTGAATGAAACCATAGTGAACGTACGGTTTTGCCAACACCTACAGGAAGGAGAGAAAACTTTGTTATTGTCCAGTTGTGAACAATGCGTTCTGTGAGAACCGTAGTGTAACTGTTCCGGTTTGCGGCAACATTAGCACAGTTTGATGATAACATTTCTTATCTACGAAATTAACTGATTAACAGGAAGTGTAGATTTATATAGATCAATACTGGTTGCAAAAAATATAGAGACGATTTATTCGGAGGGACGAAAGTACTTATCAGCTGATGACGTATGACTAAAGGTGAATATTCAATTCTCGAAGACAAGGGCTTCTCCGTGATTAGTTCATCGCTGATTCTCCCGCGTAATATTCAAATATTTTGGAGCATGACACTTTTCCTCGAGAAGTTACCGACTACGATTGTGATTTCTTGAATTTCTCTTTTTTTCACACTTTACGATTAATCAATTTATGCATAAAATAATTACAAATGAGTACGGTTAATAGATTTTCCTCGGAGGAATTGGTTGTTAATAATTTTGATCTCTCTACGGATTCCACGGAACCATAATCTTACTGAGGATTATAATTGCTGTTGAAACAATCCGACACACATAAACAACATTATTTGAGTTTATCCATTGTGGATGAAGATTGAATCTTCATTGTGATCGTTTTCCTTATTGAATCATACATTGGGCAGGCGGGAAGTGTTGTTGATGGATTTTTTGAGGATTGAAAAAATAAAATATCAATTTACAACTGAACGTTTATTCATTTTGAGCTCAGATAATATTTACAAGGCGATGAAAAAAGATAACATATGAAAAGAAATAGCAATTTAGTAGAGAAGAAGGAAAACAGGACAGAATCGACTTGTCTTTGTGACTACTTTTCATGAAATATCTTGGAAACTAATGAAGATACAACTCGCTTACTTTCAAAAATATTTTCAAAAAATAATTGGAACAAAAAATTGACTTGTCCAATTTCACTCCTTCGTTACGGAATTGAAATGAAATTTTAATTTATGACAAGTTTTCTCATTTTCCTTTGTTAGCTGTCTGTGGAAGAACCAACTGATCAAACAATTCCAGCAATAATTCAAGGTTCCATCCAATCTTCTTCCAATTATCTAATTTAATCACCTCAGGTGCATTCTCCACAATATATTTCATCACACACTTTTTCAGTGTATCAGCACGGTGAAGATCAGCAAGTAGCAAGATTTCAGCAGCATTGTCCTTATTGAGTTCTTCGTGAAGTGTCTCCTCGCACATAATTCTCAATTGTTCCATATCATATTTATCAGCGGCTTCCAATAATCCACTTGCCAATTCTTTCATATTGGTGACTTGATCGGTGTAGATATATTCTAGCATTCCTTTTATAACATCTGGCTCCATATTCTCAATTTTCACTTCGTTTTTACGATTCTCCTCCATGTCCTTGTGTTCGAACATTGCAGCAAAAATAGGACTACGGCTTGCCAAAATAGTTTTGTGAGTGGCAAATTTTTGATCTCCAACAATTATAGTGAAATCACTAAATTTTGCATTTTCGAATAGCAAACGAAAATCATTGCTCAATTGATTTTTCTTTGAATCAAATATTGTTGCACCACATGATGAAGTTATCAGATCCGCTGGTATATCGACTATACAACTTATTGTGAATTCATCATGGTCGAGATCTATAGCGATGAGTTTTGATCTCTCTAGGAAATAACAATATCCATGTCTCTCAAGAGGTCCATATTCACGTGTGTCCAATCGCTTCACTAATATTTCATTAGATTTAGATATTTTCAATTCGACAGCAACTTTGATCTGCGATTTTCCTGGTGAATCACGAGCAAGATATAAAGCTACATGATCAACACCTTTCCAGCAACTATTATATTGACCGCGTGGATAGAATTCAAGTCTCCATTTCTCACTCTTGTCTCTCGAATGAAACCACGGTGACCATATTTTTACGTTAACATCTGCAGGAAAAAGATCAAATCTCTTTATTGACCAGTTGTAAGTAATTCGTTCCGTTCTAACCTCAGTGTGAGCCTGGGCTGGCTGGACAGGGCTTGATAATGACATTTCTCATATATGAGAACAACCGATAACGTTTACCTATAGATCAAAGGGAAAACTGTTATAATTCATGAAAATGGTGTAATTAATGTAATTATTAAATATAAAACAGATTTTTACCAGGTTGATGAAAATTCCTATCAGCTGTCGACGTATGATTCAAGGCGAATATTCAATTCTTAAAAAAAACAACCTTCCGGTGACTTTTTGCAGCTGATCTTCCCGCGGATTATTCAAATTGATTTAAAAATTAGAAAGGTTTTTTCCAAGATTGAAAGAAAGTCATAAATTTATAACTGATTGGTTATTTATATTTAAATATCAGAATTTTTGTGGAACTATGGGAAAGGCTAACGTATGAAGAGACATATCAGTTGAAAAATCCAAATTTTGATTTATGCTTTCAGACGTTGAGAATTTTAATTGTTGCCTGAGAAGAGCCAATTGGTCGATCGATTCCAGTGATAATGTAGGGCTCCAATATTTTCTCAATTATTTTATTTGACCACTTCAGGTGCATGCTCCGCAATGTAGTTCATCACACATTTCTTCAGTGTATCAACATGGTGAAGATCGGCAAGCTGCAAGACTTTAACAGCAATTTTCCTATTGAGGCCTTCGTAGAGTGTCTTCTCACACATAATCCTCAATTTCTCCAGACCATATTTATCAGCAGCTTCTAATTACCCACTCACTAATTCTTCCATATTGGTGGCTCGATCTGCGTAGATGAATTCTAGCATCCTTTCAATAACATCTGGCTCAATATTTCCAATCTTCACTTCGTCTTTACGATTTTCTCCCATGCCCTCGTGTTCAAGCATCACTGCAAAGACAGGAACGCATCAGGTCGATATTTTTCTGCGTTTAGGGAAGAATTTAATCCCCAACAATTATTGTAAAATTGCTGAATATTGGGTTTCTCACCTAATTGATTTTGCTTTGAATCAAAGCTTATTGCATTAAATGATGAAATTATGACCTCTACTGGTATATTAATTATACAAGTTATTGTAAATTGATTATCATCAGAAGAATTCGTAGTGAGGAGTTTTAATCTCCAGAAATTATTCATACCCGCGAAGATTAATAGGCGCACATTTATGTATGAATAATAAATTATTGAATATTCTGTTAGATTTAGATATTTCCAGTTCAGTGGAAACTGTTATCTGCGGTTTTCCTGGTTTATTACGAACGAACAATAAGGCCACATAATCTATACCTCCGGAGGAATTATAAAATCTATCCTGTGCATAAAATATCAAATTCCATCTTTCACTCTTGTCTCCTGAGTGAAACCACAGTGTTGATCACTTCGTTAAAATTTTGAAGCAGTTTGAACCTCTTTATTTATCAATTGTGAACAGTGCGTTCGGTTCTTACTTCAGTGTAAGTGCACCCGTTCTCCGGAGCATTACCAGAGCTTGATGATGACATTTCTTATTTATTTAGTTAACTGATTAGCAGATAGTGTAAATTGATACAGATAAATTCTGCTTGTTGAATACAAAGAAAATCTGATCTAGATTGACAAATATACTTGTTAGCTGATGATGTATATTCAATTTTTGAAAGAAATGAGCTTCATGTCACGATTTTAGAAATTAAAGATACTTTTTCTGTGATACTGAGAACAGCAGAAATATGAAAATTTCTATATTCTTTCTTCTTCTTTCAATCGATAAATTATTTCAAAAAAAGACAAATACGCCCATTTAGAAGATTGAAAAATCTGTAAGTGTGAATTGCTCAAATATTGCTATTATAGTTATTTATGTCTTTGTGAAAAAAGGCACAAAAGTGTTAGTGTCTACTAATTTTATTATCATCTTTTTCAATTTATCCATCAAATAATAGTAAATCGAGAATTAATCAGTTCTATATTAATTGAACAATATATCGTCCAAATATTGTCTTCGCCGGCATCAGTGATTTATGAATCTGAATTTTTCTTTCTCTAAGAATTCGACAAAATCGTCACCTCACGTAGGATTATAATTGTTGTTATATTTCTGGGGATTCTCATTCAGTAAGAATCAGTGCCTCGTTGCAAGAATAAGGACACATAAATCGTACATTGGGCATGAAAACGAGAGATTTTTCAGTGAACTTCTATCAGTATTGAAAAAAAACACAAATTTAGAAATGAATTCCTCTTTTAAATGAAAAAGATAACATGGAGAGAAATAGCAATTGAAGTATGAAAAGTATGATTGAATTTTATTACTCCGTACTTTGAGAATTTTCATTATTAGCTGCCTGTGGAAGAATCGACTGATTAAACAATTCAAACAATAACTCAGGGTTCCCTCTAATTTTTGTCCAATTATTTGATTTAACAACATCCAGTGCATGATCCACGATGTATTTCATCACACACTTCTTCAGTGTATCAGCGCAATGGAGATCAGCAAGCAGCAAGACTCCAGCAACATTTTCCGTATTAAGTCCTTCATAGAGTGTCTTCTCACACATTATCCTTAATTTCTCCAGATCATACTTATTAGCGACTTCTAATAATCCACTCGCTAATTCTTTCATATTGATAACTTGATCTGTGTAGATGAATTCCAGCATTCCTTTTATAACAGCTGGCTCAATATTTTCAATCTTCACTTCTTTTTTACGATTCTCCTCCAGATCCTTGTGTTGAAACATTGCAGCAAATACAGGACTGCGCTTGGCCAAAATATTTCTGTGTGCTGGAAATTTTTGATCCCCAACAATTATTGTGAAATCACTGAATATTGGGTCTTCAAATAGCAACCGAAAATCATCACTCAATTGACTCTTATTGAAATCAAAAATTTCCGTATCGCATGATGATGTTATAATCTCCACTGGTATATCAATAATACAACTTATTGTGATTTGATTATCATCAGAAGAATTTTCGGTGAGGAGTGCTGATCTCTGGAGAAACTTGGGATATCCAAGACTCTGCTGAGGCTTCTGTTTCTGTGTGGATGATGAATTGCGCAATGATATATTAGATTTGGATATTCCCAATTCAGTGTGAATTGTGATCGGCGACTTTCCTGGTGAATCACGAGCAAAATATAAGGCAACATACTCAATACCTTCCGCAGAATTATCACGTTTACCACGTGGATAAAATTCGAGCCTCAATTTCTCGGTGTTGTCTCTTGAATGGAACCACGGTGACCATATTTTTTCATCAACTTCTTCGGGAAGAAGATCGAACCCCTTTATTAACCAGTTGTAATGAATTCGTTCCTTCCTAACCTCAGTCTGAGCATGGACAAGGCCTGATGATGACATTTTTGATATTTGAAATCAATCGATAGCAAATAGTCATGGATCCAAGGAGAAACTGTTTCAATGTTAAGAAAAATATTGTTATTAATCATGAATTAATTATTGGATATGAAACTGATTTCCTGCAAATTAATGTTGATACCTACCAGCTGATGACGTGTAACTTGAGGTGAATATTCAATTCTTAAAGGGAACGACCGTCCCGTGACTCTTTACTGTTGATCCTCCAGCGCCTTATTTGAATTGAGTTGCAAATCCAGGATATTCCTGGATATTTCATGTTAAATCATAGATTGGGCATGAAATGAAAAAAATATTCATTAGATGTTTTACAGGGTTGAAAAAAAATTCACAACAAAATTTTTAATTAATAATCGGATTCATTTCCATGTTGATAATAATTGATTTCAAGTATCATGAGAAATTGGAAGGTTTTTCAAACTACAATACTAGAAGATCGTAAATTCGCGACGTTTTGCTCATAATTTAAGATTCTTCAGGCTCTTAGCATTAGCAGTATTTAGTCAAAATAATTCTAAACCGGTTCATGGTGAGAACAAACAACATCGTCTATTTATTCAATACGATATTAATTCAGTTCTTAATGAATTTCTCTTACAACTAAAGAAGAAAGCCAAGAGTTTACAAATCAGTTTTTATTCATATTTATTTTAAAGAACGTTTGTAGAACAATGGAAAAACGTGGAAAGTCATGGCACTAACATATCAAAACTTCAATTCATGCCTCCAAACTCTGAGTTTTTCAATTTTTTGCTGCCTATGGAAGAACCGAGTGATTGAACAATTCCAACAATAATTCGGGGTTTCCTCCAATCTTCTTCCAATTATTTGATTTGACCACCTCAGGTGCATGATCCACAATGTATTTCATCACATGTTTCTTAAGTGTATTAGCACAATGGAGATCAGCGAGCAGTAGAATTTCAGCAGCATTTTCCTTGTTGAGTCCTTCGTAGAGTGTTCTCTCACACATAATCCTCAATTTCTCCAGATCATATTCATCAGCGACTTCTAATAATCCACTTGCCAATTCTTTCAAATTGGTGACTTGATTTGTATAGATAAATTCCAGCATTCCTCTTACAACATCTGGCTCAATATTTTTAATCTTCACTTCTTGTTTACGATTTTCCTCCAGGTCTTTATGTCCAAACATTACAGCGAAGACAGAACTGCGTTTGGCCAATATATTTCTGTGTGTTGGAAATTTTTCATTCCCAACAATTATTGTAAAATCACTAAATATTGGATCTTCGAATAGCGAACGCAAATCATCGCTCAATTTACTTTCTTTTGAATTGAAGCTTGCTGTATTAAATGGCAAAGTTACGACCATCACTGGTTTATCAATTATACACCTTATTGTGAATTCATCATCATCATTATCAGAAGAACTTGTGGTAAAAAGTTTTGATCTCTTCAAGAATTTGTCGAATCCGTGATTACCCTGGAGTCCGTATTCATGTGCGAATGATAATTTTCTCAATATTTCATTGGATTTAGATATCTTCAGCTCAGCATTTACTGGGATCTGTGACTTTTCCGGTGAATCACGAGCAATAAATAAAGATACATAATTCATACCTTCCGCGGAGTTATTGCGAACACCGCGTGGAAAAAATAGAATATTCCATCTCTCAGCTTTGTCTCGTGAGTAAAAGGATAGTGAACTCATAGCTTTGCCAACATCTGCAGGAAGAAGATTGAATCTTGTTATTGTTCAGTTGTGAGCAATGCGTTCTGTGCTAACTTGAGTGTAACTATTCCGGTTATCTGCATCATCCACAGATCTTGATGATAACATTTCTCTCTTTCCTTATTTATGAATTCAACCAATTAGCAGATATTGTCAATTGATATAGATAAATTCTAGTGGTCTGATTGAATAAAAAAGAGATTCGTTCTAGATCATCGAAAATACCTATCAGCTGTTGACGTATGACTCGAGTTGAATATTCAATTTTCGAAGGAAATGATCATCCTGTCGTGGTTCATCGCTGGTTCTCTAGAGCAATATTCAAATTATTTTAGAAATTGAAGACACTTTTTCTTGAAGAGCTAGTGCCTGCGATTGCAATCATATGACTTTGTTAGTTTCACCATCAGTCAATTCATACATGAAATAATTGTAAATGAGGAATTAATCAGTTGTATATCAATTGAACGGCGTATAGTCAATTGATTGTCCTCGAAGGAATCAGTGACCAAAAATTTTGATTTCTATAGGAATTCGACAAAACCTTAATCTTACTGGGAATTATAATCGTTGTTATATTTCTGACAATTGTAATTCAGTGAGCATCAGTTCCAACTGCCAAGAATAAGGACACATAAATCGTACATTGGACATGAAAAGGAGAGTTTTCTCAATGGATTTCTGTCAGGATTGAAAAAGAAGCATAAACTAATAAGTGAATTTTCATTCAAATTGAACTCAAAAAATCTTTACTGAACAATGAAAAAAATGACAGGAAGGGAAATATCAATCGAAATATTAAAATTTTAATTCATGCCTTCGAACTTTGATTGTATCCATTGTGAGCTGCTTGTGGAAGAACCGACTGATTGAACAATTCCAACAATAACTGAGGATTCCCGCTAATCTTGGTCCAACTATTTGACTTGACCACCTCAGTTGCATGATCCACAATGTATTTGATCACATACTTCTTCAGTATATCTGCACAATGAAGATCAGCAAGTAGCAAGACATCAGCTGCATTTTCTTCATTCAGTCCTTCGTAGAGCGTCTTCTCACACATAGCTTTCAATCCCTCCAGATCATATTTATCAGCAGCTTCTAATAATCCACTTGCTAAGTCTTTTAAATTGGTGACTTGATCTGTATAGATGAATTCTAACATTCCTTTGATAATATCTGGCTCAATATTTTTAATCTTCACTTTTTTTTCACGATTCTCCTTCAGGTCCTTGTATTCAAACATAGCAGCAAAAACAGAACTGCGTCTGGCCAATATATTTCTGTGTGTTGGAAATTTTTCATCTCCAACAATGATTGTAAAATCACTAAATATTGGTTCTTCGAAAAGCAAACGCAAATCATTTCTCAATTCACTTTTTTTTGAATCGAAGATTGCTGCATCAAGTGATGAAGTTGTGACCTCCACTGTTATATCAATTCTACAGCTTATTGTGAATTGATCATCGTTAGAAGAATTTGTAGTAAGGAGTTTTGATCTCTTGAGAAATCGGTTATATCCGGCATTATCCTGAGACTTGTATTTATTTGTGAATGATGAATTCTTCAATATAATGTTAGATTTAGATATTCTCATTTCAGTGTAAGCTTCGATTTGCGATTTTCCTGGTGAATCACGTACGATGTATAAGGCTTCTTCTTCTTCTTAATTGTGCTGCCCAATCGCAGCTGGCCTTTAGTTTTTCAACTATACAGCCAATGTAAACGATGTATAAGGCTACAAAATCAATACCTCTCAAAGAAGCGCCAGATTGCCCGCGTGGATAGAAATGAAACCTCCACTTTTCACTGTTGTCTCTCGAATAAAACCATGGTGAGCATAGCTTTTCGTCAACACCTTGAGGAAGACGATCAAATCTCTTTATTGACCAGGCGTAAGCAATTCGTTCGATTCTAACCTCCGTGTGAGCATCGGCAAGGCTTGATGATGACATTTCTGATGTACAAAATGATTAACCGATAATGGTTATCTATGGATCAAAGGAAAAATGGTTTCAAGTCATAAAAAAATACTGTAATTAATCAAACATAAGACGGATTTGAGAAAGATTGCTAAAAATACCTATCAACTGATGACGTATGACTTTAGACTAGTATTCGTTCTTGAAGTTATTTGACTATTTTAAACTGTCAATGATAAATTCTAAATCATTAAGAGGATTTTTCTTCTAAAAACAGAAAATGTATGAACCTATAGAAACTCAATTTGAAGACATATACATCCATAAGATAATATCAATAATTAGAATCAGGGGGGTTCAACTGTGGGATAAAAAAATGAAGTTATTCCGTAGTTCGTAATTCCTGGGAAGAGGTCTCGTAAAGCAGTGGGCGGATACATTTTAACAGGTTTTACATGACTTAACATGACTTAACGGTCGGTCACTCGATGTTAACAGGAATTCTTTTTGCTTTGCGTAGAGGAGGGATAAAGTAGGAATTTTCATTTGAAGATTTCTGCTTTATCAATCGATTGGCGCTAGTAGTTACATTTCAGCTCTTTAAATTAATAACCCTCGTCCGCCGGAAATTTATTGGCCGTGATTACTCACAATTATTTCTCATAATAATATTATCGATAAAACTCCTTAACTCCTCGAGTATTTTCCATAAATAGTGATAAATTGATTGAAAAAATGGTTCTTGCGTGTATTGTGCCTGGATGTAAATCAGCTCCAAAAAGGCTCAAGCACAAAATCCCGAAAAAGCAGTTTAGACGAGAGAAATGGCTCACTGCTATAAAATCCCCGTTATTAATTAATGCCTCGATTGATCAGATTCAGAAGTATTTCGTTTGTGAAGACCATTTTGTGGCAAAGGACTACTCAAATTGCTTGAAACGACGTACTTTGAATCCCAATAGTGTACCTAGTGTAGGGATGCCGGAGAGTGATTGCATTGAAGAAGCTGAAGGAAATTTTCACCCTCAAACTAGTGTGGACGATAATATTGCAGAAATTGCGGAAGCCTGTGACATCGAAGAGTGCACTAGTTTGAACGTTCAGGATGAAGAGAATTTCAATATGAATTCTCAAGTGACTGGTGATATTGTTGATGGTGTCCCCGAACAGTGCAGTGACAGTGCATTGCAAAAGACCAAAGACGTATCAGCAGCATCACGATGTGCGGAACATCCTCGTTATCAAGCTTTGTTGAAGAAGCATAAAATTACCCAACAAAGATTGAGGAGAAACACCAAAAAATTATCTGCACTGAGAAAGGTGGTGAAATTCAAGAACAGCATGAAACGCCTCAATGTTCCACAAAGGGTGTTCATAGGCATGCAGGTCAAGAATCGTAAAGTGAAGGCGAAGGTGATGTACATATGGTTTTCCATGAACATTAGTAGTAAGAACATAGTTTGAATAAGATCCATGTCATTAATTTTTCTCCACAGTTGTCCTGGAACGATGCTGTTGTGGCTGAAAATATTATTAATACATAATGATTGTTTTTACTTATTTTTCCAGCTTAGGTGGAGAAACATACCAATTACTGAAATGAATTTTCAACTATGGGTGAGTCAGATATCTTCAGTGGAATAACATATGTATGCTTCGCCATTGTTTGGCTGACTATATCAGCAGACTAACTACTGCTTGCGTGCACTCATGTCTACCATTCATCCTGTTGCCTTGGTGTTTTGATTGGTTTCTACTATTTTTATGATTTTATTATTGAATGGGAATCTTGAGAATAGCTTCTACAAACTCTAGCATGCAGTTAGAGCAACTGCCACGAATTATTATTTTTTTCAAATTTTTACTGATTGAACTCGTCTCCATATTCTGCACATGTATTATTTTATCATTATTAATAATAGCGTGTGCACTGCTCACAGTCTATAGAATGAATGAATTTCGTTCCTCTAATTGTTGCTTTTTTATATGAACAGGGAAGGAGATTCACCAGACACGAGAAGATCATGGGGCTATCGATATACAAGAAATCACCACAGTGCTATAAATTCCTCTCAGCAAACTTTACTCTACCGCATCCCAGCACAATTCACACTGTCCTCAACGAGATCTCATGTCCAACGGGTCCAACGAGAGTTGTCTTCAACCAACTCAAACGAGTTGGTGCTAAAATGGAAGATAAGAAGAAATTATGTGTTTTGATGTGGGATGAAGTGAAATTAACAGCACAAATCCAATATGACCCAGTCAAAGATCAATTTGTAGGCTTCGAGGACTATGGATACCGACGTGGAGCTAAATTTGCTGATCATGCCCTAGTTTTTATGTTGAAAGGGGTGGATGATGGATGGACGATGCCAGTCTGTCGTGCCTTCAGCGATGGTGCCACACCTACTGCCGATTTAATACGATTGGTGAAAATTGTTGTTCAGAAGGTGGAAGAGGCTGGATTCCCGATTCTCGCAACAGTCTGTGATCAATACACTGCCAACCTCGCGGTGATCAACCATTTCATTGATAAGGGAAACGCAGCACGACATGAAAGGGGTGTAAGACCTGATTGTGAGTATATATTTCATTTCAATATACCTCTTTCTTACCTTTTCGCTACTGATTCGAGAGAATCTTACTGGAAAATAAATTAGTGTGGGGAAAAATGCTGCAGCTTTTTCTATTCAGTCTGCAATTACAAGAGGAGAATCATGTCAAATTAAATGGCTTGACATGGATTTTCCTGGAGATTCTATTGAAAAGCTGAGGGAATTCCTCGTAGACAACATTTTGCAATTATTTTTGGTATTCTCGAGTTTCGGGTACACATGTGAAGCAAACGCTTACAATTTTTTTTAATTCGCACTTTTTCGGAGATATCGCCGGTTCTGTTGATTTAGGGAAAGTGAGGTAAAATGGACACTCCAATTAAACGGTTCGAGATAGAAATTTTATAATTATGCAATTGAAAAGCTGAGGAAATTTTGGGCGGAAAACATGTGGCAAAGTTTTTTTTTCAATTTTTGAAACAATTTACATTTTGGGCCAAGCTTTGAAGGGGTTTTCCTTTTGAAAATCGAAAAAATTCACTTTTTGGTGATATCTTCGGTTCAGTTAGTCGTAGTGAGCTGTGGTTGATCTCAAATGAAAGATGAGCTCACTTCTCATCGATTTATGCGGTTCAAAATTATTTAAAATTAATTTTTCAAATTTCTATAGGCCATTTTCGGAAAATGAGTGTTTTTGCCCTATAAGTACTTGAAAAAATTGATATTTTCATCTTTAAACCCCATACATCGATGGGAAGTCAGCTCACCTTCCATTCAGTATTAACCCCAGATCGCTACGATCAATAGAACCAGAAATATTCTCGAAAAGCTGGAATTTTTCCAAAAACAAGAGGCTTTCCCCTTCAAATCTTGCGCAAAAAAAATAAACTTTTGGAAAATTAAAAAACTAAAATTCCGACATATGATTTTCATGTGAAATCTTCTCATCTTCCCAATGGAATCATTAGGAAAAACTTATCTCCAATATTTCCATCGATCTCTCCTAATTTTCATATATAAAATACCAAAATCAAGCCGCGTCCATTTTACTCCGTGTGTTCATTTTACCCCACCTTCCCCTATAGTTTATTTCAGAACATTCAAGATCAACATCGAGTCGTTAAGATCAATAAAGCTGGAAATATCAGCGAAAGAGTTGAATTTTTTAATTTCATAAAGGGTTCGACACTTGATTTTTGTCTGGAATCAATAAACTATTGATAAATTATCAACAATTGATTTCAACGTGTATCTTCTGAAGGGGAGATCCACAATTTTTCAATGGAATACTCAGGAAGAACTCGCACATATTTTCACTGACTTGGAGCGAACGTTTCAATATGAAACATCAAAGCAACCTCCCTTCATTGTTGCTTTCACGTGAACACTTAACAGGTTCAGGTTGATCATTTTCTGGATAATGGAACACTAACATTCGAAAGAGACTTCGATATCTCTTATAATATCTCCAATATGTGGATTCTACTTTCAACCACTACAATTGCTCTCTGAACTCATCAGGGAATTCAAATTTATTTTTCTTCAATTCCATGAGAAAAGATGGCGAGAAATGAAGATCAGGGTGAAATCGACCATTTTTAATGAGCTGAATCGGAGACTAGGGAAAATATTTGGAATTACAAATGATTACTCTCTGATTGTCATCATAAGGGCTCTCGCAATTATAATTTCTCAAAGAATTATCAATAGAGGAGGACCAACTACCAAATTCATTTCTTTTAGTCACTCCAGTACAGTCGCAATTTTCCAATTTAAAAGTTTCTCCCTATGGCCCTTCAATCGCTCGATTTGTTTACTCTGGGATACCAACTATTGTGGGAGTCGTCAGCCGATCACATTTTCATTTAATGCGTCTGTTTTAAATATTGCGTAACCGTAATTCCTCTTATTCTAACAATTTTATTCACAAATTTGTAAATATGTATATATACCTATGGCAAAGAGCGAAGTTTAGTTTGAGAACGTGTCAGAAATCAAGAGATTGTTTTTATTCTCCAATACATTGAAAAAATAAAAAAGAATTCTAAATTCAACATATTCCGATGAAAGATCGACATTAATTGAATTCAAACATGAAAAAAATTTACAACGCTCCAATCTGTTTTATCAGACGCAGCATTCCAAAATACCTGTCACTCACAATTATACATGACTGATCTTCGTTATCGGTTGATGACCTCAGGTGAACCATGACCGCCTCATCTCGTCACCTGAGGCGCCACGTGATTGACAGGTGTTGTAACGCTCTACCTATAATTGATTTATTGTATTATTAAATGAGAAGATTTACATTGGCTGTATTGTTGAAAGGCTGAAGGCCAGCTGCGCGTGCACGGCACGAATAAGAAAAAGAAGAAGAAATCAGAAGAGATCACCTGTCATATTCATTTTATATGCTCTGTCTCATTCATTTGCCGAAACTCCGTACATTCAGATCGTCATCAATATTATTGATTCTACTCATTGATCATATTCAAACATTTCATAATTAAGGAAAAATAGTGACAATTCCAAGGACATTGTTAGTTAATTATTGTAACATCTATTTTTTTTATCACTTGACTGTAGCGTCTAGCTACGTGTCGATGCAGCTTGTTCGTCTCCACGTTCTTCGTTAATATCCACATTCATTTCATAAATTATTCTCTAAAGATTGCAGAAGCAGGTAAGTCGTTAAATAGCTCAATAATGAAAATTAGTCTCTCTATTATATTATTCTTTAAAATCTATCATTTTTTTCAAACCGATGGAAATTAATGACAACGGATCTCATATTTTATTTGAGAGTAGTTCAGATCCACTGCAATCAATAGAACTAGAGAGATCCCAAAACAAGTCAACTTTTTTAATTTCGTAATGCATTGGTAAAAATTGGTAAAGAATTGGAGTGTAGTGTGGGGGGGGGGGGGGCAGAGATGATGAGATAGTTGGGTAAGATTCTTGTTACTCGCGGATATCTCGAAAAATAAGGGAAATATCGAACTAAGAAGGTTTTGTGAGATAGCGCGAACAAAATCGCGCTATCTCAATTAGTTTCTGAAGTTTTGAAAGAAGTCATTTACACAAAAATGTCTTTTTCTCACCTGATTCTCCTTCAGAATATCTGGGAACTGAGCGAGATAGGAGAGTTTTCCTTGATGGCATTTTTTTAGCTCTTGAAATCTCTGAACTCAGAGCAAAATCACCCTATCTCGCTTATTTTCCGAGATATTTTCAAGAAAACTGACAAAAGGAAATTAATTTGTATGAAAATTTCATATTTTTCATGATTCATTGAGTTTAAATAAAAAATTAGATCTGGAGATTTCTTCTGAATAATATAGAAATTCATTAAATAAATAATATATTGAATAGTGAAGAATTCAAGGATTCAGGAATTTTCCGTAATTACTTTAATCGTAAATTTTCCTCATTCCAATAAAAATGACAAAATTAGTCTGCGAGTAAATTTAGCGTTCTTTCCAAGACATTCCCGACATGTTAGATTTCGTAAATTAATTCGAATATAAAGGCAATTGAATATTCCATGAGATTAAATTTATTTAAAAACTACTTGAAATAACAATTGTCGACAATTCAATAATTTGAGTGATATAATTCCACATAGACACTTCACAATCTTCAATTAAATCACGCGAATCACTCGAGATACTATCTTTAGAGAAACAGTAGCAATTCAAATTTGATGAGACGAGTGAATTACATCAAGTGCCACGATGATACTTTTCAGATTCAATCTGAATCCCTTCACCCAATTTGCACCTTAATCTCAAACTCCATTTTTTTGCGTGCAATTGAAAATCGTCCTGATAAAAATATTCCCGAATTCGTTTAAAATATCCAATTTTTTTTCTCGTCATTGCCAAAGGGCACTCAGAAACTAAGCGGAATAGTGCAATTTTCGCAGATACTCTTTTTGTAGAGGATTTTTGCGAGCTTCAAAAAATGTTTAAACAACAATTTTCCCCTCAATTCCGAGATATCTTCGAAAAACGCGATGAACTTTAAAAAATCTCTTTTCCCAATTAATCCGATGTAAATTCCGCGATTTCGATCTATGTATCAAGATAAAACCAAGTGAAATTCATTTAAAATAGTTTGGATTTTTTAAAGACCCTCAACCAATTTTCATAGAATTGAATTGAATTTTATTCGTATTTTATTGAATTCGAACTTTTATTTATTTTATCTGTTTTTTCGCAATTCTCTGTATTGCCCCGAAAATCTCAGAAATTTCGAGAATCGATCAATTGAATCGTTAGAATTCCATTGAATCAGTGATTAATGATGAGTATTAAATAATTCCTAATTAAATTGTCATTACGCTATTAATCTGTAGCATTTCCATAAATATAAAAATATCGGAAAAAAAATATTTTCGTAGGAAGTTTCAACATTGACAAAAGAGCTTTTAAACTGCAATTCTTTTATCGAGCAGTTAAAAGTCGTCGTCAAAAAAGAATTTCCAAACTCGTTCAAAATATTTCATTTTCTTTTTCATTCATTTTTAAAGGGCACTTAGAAACTAAGCGAGATAGCGCAATTTTTGTCGATATCTTTTTTGTAGGAAATGTCGCGAGCTCCATGAACTTTCATTACAAAAGTTTAGGTTTCTCCCCTCAATTCCGAGATATCTTCAAAAATTCAATTAACTCAAAAACAATCTTTTTCGAATTAATCAGAGAAAATTGCGCGCTTGAATTTCCGAGGATATCTCGGGTTCTTGGGTTCGCAGCGGGTTATAGATCATCGCAAATGAAAGCTGGGGAAATTTTACCCCTATTTCCTTCTCTTGTGATTCGATTTTCAAAAGAAATTATGGGAGATGTCCTTGATTTCGTGGAAAATTGTTTTCTTTGAAATAATTCAATAAAGATCCATGACAAATCGACTCAGAAAAAAACAGAATCGACCTACAATTTTCCCCAGCTTCCATCTGCGATAGGCCACAAAAAGCTTCACCAATCACAACCCTAAATATTCCGACCAACCAAAAACTGAAAACCAAAACAAAAATAAAATTTCCCCAAAAAAATTGAAAAAGGAATTTTCCTATAAATTAATTTAATTTATTATGTCAACAAATTATAAGTAATCGTCTCTTCCATGGGGCTTTGATGTTCCGGAAATGTCGAAGAATGGGAAATCATCTAAGGGAAATGATTGAAGAGTGTTTTTATAATGAAAACTAATTTTTTACTTGAAAAATGCCGTTTTTTTTTCATGTTTCCTATAGGGTGAACTGAAAAGTTTCAGCATTGATGGGGATTGTTTTGAGAATATCCCGGGAATTGACAGGTTTACGATGAAAATTCATATCACCCTTTTTGAAGAACGGAAATTTTGCTTCAAAAAATGTCTTCTGACATTTTACGATTAAGGTAGTAGCGCCGGTACTAGATTGACCGTTCCGAAAATTCTGAAATTTGGCACACTCGTAGATTATGATAAGATAATGATCCAGTTAAATTCTTAGAGGGCTAGCGAGATCGAGTCAAAAGATATTGGCACTTGAATTTCACGACTTTAACATTGAGCCTTATGGGAAATCGCACATTTTCTCATATTTTACAAAACTGACCGTTCCGATGTGAATAAAAAAAAGTGCAGTGATATAAAATTATATCTAAAACCTTTTAGAACCTTGAAAATACAGGTTTCGAGCGTGTGATAGCAGTAATTAGTGAATAGCTACGAAAACTGTACTTTCTATATGTTCTTTCTCTCTCGTACTCATTCGGAACGCTATCTATAGTCCGATTTTTAAAAGGATTACTTTTCCGAGAGCCTGAAACCGTATCTAACCTTACTTAAAAAAAGTAAACCTTTCGGTAATCGGACTGTAGTGTGAAAAACACTGCATGATTCAAGCGAGATACTATAACCACTGACTAGGGCAGTATCGGCGGTACTACGTTAAATTCTTCGCCTCAAACATATGAGCGAAAAAAAAGAAATTCGTAGAAATGTCGGGAATTTTTCTATCTTTTGTGGAATTCAATCAAAGAAATTTCTTTCTTGAAGAACGGAAAATTCTTTACAATAACGATTATTTGACACTTTTTGATAGATCCTCTCATTTTGGAGATATGCGCGAATAAATCTCCTTGTAATTCTACTAATTGTGAAAATTCGAAAATTTCGTGCACATTCTTTTGAAAGTATTTCTGGAACCCTTAGGTTTATCGAGTATTGAAATTATCTTAATGTAGAAAATTCAATCTTCGAAAAATCAGGAATTTCCTATCTTTTCCTCGGATTTATACAGAGACATTGTGGATCAATGAATTCGTGATTCTAAATGACGCAAAAATAAGGGCACAATCGACGGACTGGAGGGAGGGGGAGAAGTCTTATGAGAAAAGTTCACGATAAATGTGATTAGATGGATTCCCGATGCTGTGTATGTAAGAGGGATGATGTTGACCCGTTTCGAGTTGTGGAAAAATAGGTATATATATCAGGAGATACGGTAGCATCTCTCGACAAGTACGAGCCCAACACTCTGTCAGGCAAAGGCTACCGCACTCCTATACAGCTGTATAGGATTCGAGAAAATTCAATAATTTTTTCTACAGTCAAAATTCTATCTCGTGAGATGATATTTCGGTAATATATTGCTTTTACCATTATCTTCCAATTTATGTAAAAAAAAAATTGAAAAAACGATATTTTATTATTAATTAAAAACGTTGGCCAGAATGCTTCTCCAAATCGAAATTTCTTTGGGACATTGTAACTGTGTTAGTGCCTCACCGACACTACGTAGAAGTATGCGTCACACAAACGCACGCAGTAAACATCAAACGCGCTTGGCTTTAGATGGAAATATCTCGAAAACTATTGAAAATTTATCGAGACATGCTGCGAATAAAATTTAGGGGATAAATCAACGAATACAATAAGCAAAACCCCGTGCTTGTACGACTTGTAGTTTCCGAGATATTAATTTTTTACTGAAAAGTTTAACAATGACGTGCAAGACCTAAGAAAAACTTGAAGAGCTTTGATTTTACCGACCGTGTATAGATTATTTTCATTTTTCGCTCAATAATTAGAGCCTCGCGCGTTATTTTCAAATTTTTTATTGGAAAAATCATATTTCAGAAACTAAGAGTCGTAGGATAATGGGGTTTTGCTCATTCTGTTCCTTAATTTTTTCTCTAAATTTCATTCGCAGCATGTCTCGATAAATTTTCAATAGTTTTCAAGATATTTCAATTCAAAGTCAAGTCGATCAGCACGCGTCTAGATTCGATTTAATCCATCTCTATTACATTGCTCATTTATAAATAAAAAAAGAAGTGAAATGGCAGAAAAAAAAACGCCAGTGCGTTTTAAAAAAATGTCGACAAGTACGCGCCCCGATTTTATTGGAAAAAAAGAATATGAAATGAGAATAGTCCAAGTCCGGCGATCTACCTGTGCATTACTTTTTCAAATTAATTCATCATCTTATTATTCGAATACTAGATGAAATTGGCATTGTACAATGAATTTGAAAAATTGAATAGTAAAGAAATTAAAAAAAAGAAACGTACTTGGTGTACCTGTAATCTGTGTTTCGACGTTTCTTTTGTTTAATTTCTTTACTATTCAATTCTTCAAATTCATTGTACAATGCCAATTTCATCTAGTATTCGAATAATAAGATGATGAAGTAATTTGAAAAAGTAATGCACAGGTAGATTGCCGGACTTGTACTATTCTCATTTCATATTCTTTTTTTCCAATAAAATCGGAGCGCGTACTTGTCGACGTTTTTTCAAAACGTACTGGCGTTTTTTGTTCTGCCTATATACATATATAGAAACAGATTAGCTGCATAGTCGATGTGAAAGTCTATTGACACGCGTCTATGTACAGGTGATTAAATCATTTTTTAATCCATTTTCTCAACGTGGTTGGATTGGAATGCTGGGAAAATTTTCGTTGAAAATCATGTGTCTAAATTGTTTTTAAAGAATTTTTTGAAAATTCGATGATTGTCGCTAAAATTTTTCAAAATGTTGCATTTTACCGATATATTTTAAGCGCAACTCGTCGTAGCGCAAAAACTCGATGACGAGCGAAGAGATGAAATCATTTCCCATCGATTCACGGAGTTTTAAGGTATTACTTATCCTTCAAGGCAGCACTAGGAGTGCAAGGGCAAGGGAGGTTAGATAAAAAAATTCTGGAACAACGAAAGAAGGTGGAAATTGTTTAATCATACTATTCAGCCTCAATATATTTATTGCTTGAATGTGGAAGCATGATTTAATCAGAATAATTTTATTTACTAATCTTTTCCTTGTTTTTTTAAGAATTGTTTTTAAAAATTTTGATACGGTCCTGCCTGCACACATTGATATCCGCCGTATACGTATGCGCGCATACTACAGAATCATTCTGGAGTTGTTTACACATACAGAGCAATTGGATACACGTACGAAGTGGTGTTGGTCTGCCGGTGGTCCGGTGATGACTTGAAATCATATTTGCCAATGCAGTAACCTCGGAAATATTCGGCTCCTATAGTACAACATGTAAATTTCAGCTTCGGGTCTACTTCGGAGGTTATCTCTTTAACTAGTTCGACAATACATTAATCGTTGATTTTTATTTCTCCAAGACTAGATTTCAGAAACAGCTGATTATGGTCTCAAAAAATTCGGAAAATGCCTAGCTATAAGTTCTCATTTTCTTCAGAAGACCTGTAAATTCGGTTTTTTAAAATTTATTCTAAACGAAACGCGCCTAAATTTACATCGGTTCTCACGGGGAAAATGAAAATTTGGAAATAGAATATCTCGAATTCTACTGGAAATTTTTCTTTATACGGGAAAGTTGTTGGCTTTAATGAGCAGAATATCTCTGAATTATTCAAGATTTTTCGTATTTCAAATCGTTCAGCGGTAACAATACCTTAAAGTTATTTTTCTTTATTTTTATACGATTTTCAGGAATAAAACTAATATTCATAACATGAGCGATAAATGTTTCAAAAATGGCGGAAAATTCGATAAATGATTGAAAACCACAGATAAATGGACAATTATTTCCCCTTTTCACCTCCGATTTTAATTTTTGCATTCCAATCAATGGAACCTCAAATTTGCTCAAGAAACAGACTTTTTCTATGAAATTTACCGGAAATAAATTTTAAAAAAATATGTCGGCACATTTTTTTCAACCAGAAATTTCTTCAGCTTTCAAATGAAATTATAAAAAAAAATGAACTCCAATAGTTTTACTAATTCCAAGCATTTCACCCCTTCCCCCGAATATCAGCGGAATATTTTTTTTTTTAATGCAAAAGGATTGGAGCTTCTATCATCCCTTGAATTCCGATTATCATTTTTTTTACAGCAACTAAGCGTGCAATAAATCACACTAGACTCTCGCAAGCTGCGTATTCGCAAGTGGTGCGTTTTTCCCTTAATCCCTTCTTCCGTCGTCCGTGTGCGTCCCCCACCACTGCGTGCCGTATCGCTTCGCGTCTCGCATTTTATCTCCTAACCATTTTATTATACCTGGCCCTTCAAATTTCCCGGAACGAGGGTCCAGGCGGCCGCAAAGTGGGGAAGTTTGCCAGCTGAGCGGAATTTGTTATGTGCTAAAACTGCAAAATCCGATGGATGAAAAAAAAGTGAATTATGATAATAATCATTCTCACGTTTACTAATTAACCTCTAGGCGGCCGGGATGGTGCCTTTCGGCATCGTGAATTTTAACCATTTTCAATACTTGACAAACCATATAGTATGAACATATGATATAATTAGATGTAATATTAGACGATTTTCAGCTCATAAAGAATTATAGAACTATGTATCAAGTTATGTACCAAGTTGAGTATAAATCTGTTGTTGTTTTATCAAAATATGTCTGCCATTTTGGATCCACCATCTTCAATCGAAAATCTGACTTCAGATTCGTAATCAGCGTCCCCAAAAACTTCTGTATATCAAGTTTGGTATAAAACAAGCCAATACTCTTGATAATAGAGGAAAAAGAAAATTCATGTATATTCCAAAAACCCCTGCGGCCGGGATGATGCCGATTGGCATCACCTCAAAGTCGAGCCCTATTACTAGTCCATTTGGAACTTTTCTAGGGGAAAAATTTTCAAAGTATGACTTGGGCACATTAATAAAAGCCGGCCGCCTGCAGGTTAAAATGAAAGATGAAAAAAGAATTTGATAATGTGAAAATGAATTTTGGAGTAAACGAGAAGCAGCGAAAAAAAGTCTCTGTTTGTAAATTACAGAATCAGGACGTTTTTACGGGGCATTAGCGTGATGATACGAATGCGCTGTTTTATATTGAACAGAACTATCGGATTAAAATCCAGAAAAAATGGGATCTTTTTGCTTTTTTTTCTAAATTCCGGTGATTTTTTGTAAATTTTCGGTGAGATAAAAAGTGCTATGAAAAAGTAAATTCAGCGAAAGTAATTATCCATTTTTGACCAGGAAAAATCTATTTCATTCCTTGGAATTTTGTGAGTTTGCAAAAACGCTAGAATTCAAATAGAAATGAGTTATTTTTCAAAAAGCAATCAATTGATTCTGAAGACCAAAGAAAAATGTAAAGCGGTTCAGTGTCTCGTGTGATTCATGTAGAGGTTACACACTAGATAGCGTCCCGACTGAGTTAAAGAAAGAAAATATAACAAGTACAGTTTTTATAGTTATTCACTACAGTGCGACCTCCCAATAAGCACCCACCTAATAAGCCGCTTCCCCTAATTTCTCGTTCGAGCGCTTCCCCCACTCCGACGCGAACTCCGAGCTGTAACTTTTCAGGTACGGACCTCTCAATAAGCCTACCAAGCCTAGGAGTGCTGAGAAGAGTAGAATGAGATATACATTGGGTGCACATGTCCCTTATGAATAATTCTCATACTTGATTCTATTGTACAATACGGATCAAAATGTTTTTTCAATTAAATGCATGAATTGCCCGAGTCATTATTATTATAAATAAAAATTTCATTGATAACAAATATATCTGAGTCTAAAGATTTTCATACAAAACATGCAGAGATTCAGATAAATAATAATTAAAATCACTCCCATCTTGTCCAGCACCATTTTTTGTGACGCATTCAATTACAAGTGGAATATTTCCATAAATGGATGCATAGTAGTTTTAAAATATTGCCGAATTACTACAATATCCATTTTTGAATATTTGTTCTTTATACTACGGGAACTTGAAAATAGAATATTTATTAATTTACCATCATAAACTCCATTCCTCCATAAGAGCGCATGTATTTTCTGTCAATTTTCAATAATTTTTTTCTCTCTTATATGGATGGTTATCTACCCCGGACTTTTTATACTGAAATTCTTTGAGAAATAATCTGACTATAAAAAAGAGGGTGCGTGGAACCCACGCGACAGAAGTGAAACTTCTTGCTTATTGTGTATAGATAGCGATGAATTATTAGGATTTTTTCAAATGAACAAGTGATAATAATTGAGAAATGTGAGGATACGGGGTTAATCTCGAAGGGAAACGGCAAAAAGCACATTTAGCTGTGTCATGAACACAACACTTTGAGAATTTGAGTCTCTGCCTCTAGTATTTTGGTTATCTGTTCACTAACAAGTTATCATTTTTTCACGATTATGAAGTGTTCAGACAACTACATTTCTTTAAATCAGTTTTTTGTAAATACACAGGAAATTGATCGAGATGGAGCGGTTTTGCTTCAATCCTTTCTTGTAGCTCTCAAAACTCTCTATAAAGGAGAATTCGTGCAAGCTTGCTCTATCTTGCGGAAATTCCGGGATATTCGAAGAAAACGTTTACTTCCACATTTTTCTCATGCTAGCCCCATAATATCATCGCCTTAGAGTTAAAGGGGCGTAAGTGCGAAAAACACGGAATTCTGGTGTGAAAGGGTAGTATGTCCACTTATCACTCCAAAATGTTCTTTATGGCCTCTGGAACATTATTTGGATAATTGAAAATTAAAATAACAAAGTGGCGTAACTACCAATTTTAAAATGAAAGGGACGTATCTCCACACTTACGCCTCTTCGTTTGTATAATTTTTTTATCTGATGAAAATATTTGGAGTTACGCCTTTTTGTTTTTAGGATTTTTTATTAAAATTTTGGCACTTATGCCTTTTTGTTTTTATAATTTTTTTTACAGCATAGGAAAATTTTTAGAATTACGCCCTTTTATTCTTAGGATTTTTTATCTAAAAAAGATTGAGGTGAAATCGCTCCATCTTGCTTGGTTTCCAAAATATTGTCAAAAAACTTGGAGGAAAAATAGATTTATAAGAAATTCTGGCGATTAGTTACCGATTATTATTATGGCCTTTTCTTGGTTTTTTCTCTTTGCATCGGCAATATCTCCAGCACGGACTAGTTCTTTTTTTATTATTATCTATGCGCGGGAAGAATATAAGCAAATCATATGCATTGCTTATAGCAAAATTAGGCTTGTGCTGGAGATATGCCTCTTTATTATTATCGACTAAAAATAACAAAAAGACGCATGGACTGGAGATACGCCTCTTTGTTATTAGTATTTTTCCAACGATTAGGAGAAATTCGATGAAAACACTGAAAACAAAGAGGCGTATCTCCGGCACTTACGCCCCTTTGTTATTAGTCAGTGGTACTTACGGCTATTTGTTATTATTTTTTATTTTTTTACTAATATTGCTTAAAAGGCCTTGGAGAGCCTATAGGAGCAATAGTAGTGGAGATACGGCTTTTCGTTATTTTGAAAAAAAAATTGAGAAATGGCACTTAGGCCCCTTTAACTCTAAGGCGACGATATGGTAGACGAATGGGCATAGTCGGGTACTTTCGATTGTTTTCGGTACGTGAGCCATGAGTCATTTCGCACTTGGCTTTGGATTGAAATATCTCGAAAACTATGCAACATTTATCGAGACATGCTGTGAATGAAATTCAGAGGGAAGATTGACGAAGAAAATAAGCGAAACGCCGTTTTTCTACGACCAGTAGTTTCCAAGATATCAATTTTTTAATGAATAGTTCAGAAACAATGGACGAGGCCCGATAGTAAACAAATGAGCGCTCGGACGTCCTTCCTGAATTTTTCATTAAAAAATTGATATCTTAATAACTACGAGTCATGGAAAAACGAAGTTTTGCTTATTTTATTCGTTAATCTTCCCTCTAAATTTCATTCACAACATGTCTCGATAACTTTTGAGTAGTTTTCGAGATATTTCAATCCAAAGCCAAGTGTAAAATGGCAATTTTCTTCAGAAATAAAAAGCGAACATTATGATGTGGAGCATAGTAATTTTTATAAAAATCTTTTAGAAAAATTACCACATTATCCTCTCCGTGTATTGAAAAAAAAAAATTGTAAAATAAAAATACAGTGTGTATGTAGCACTCTACGCGAAAATCCTATTCCCCCCCTCTGCCGTCTTCACTCTCCGCCGCTAAAGCATATGTTGCTTGCTTGCTTGCTTTGTGTTAATGGCATCTGACTATACTGTCATCCGGCCGTTATCCCTTGGTGAGGGACTTTTCATTTTTGTGTAGGTGTAGATAATTTTTGTAGGATTTTTGGTCTTTTTGTGGTCAGTGCTCAACTTTTATAAGCACTCCCGAAAAACTTGTCCGGAGCCGGGAATCGAACCCGGGCCTACGGCGTGTGAACTATGACCATTTAGCCACAACGCTACTAAGCCGGACAAAGCATATGTTAGAGTGGCATCCCCACCAACGCACTCTCCTCTCTCTTGCTTCTCCTTTTCCCCCACTACTCCACTACCACGTTCCCTTCAAAATGTTTCACTCGTTTTGTGACGCGAGAAAAAAGTTGGTACCCTCCCAAAAGAAGTTTCACTTCAAAAATTTTGAAGCCCCAAATCGAAAGTTTTTGTCACGATCATACATCCTTGAGCGATTCGGCTTATTGAGAGAGTTGCAGTCCGAAAAAACAGAGATAGACTGAGCCAGTGAGCGCGGGCAGTCACTGGGTACGCCTGGCGGGAGTATTTGAGTTCTCGGAAAAACTCTTCCCCTTGGGGGCTTTTGTGGCTAATTGAGGGGTCGCACTGTAATTATTATTACATGCTTTCAAGCTACAGTTTCAAGAGTTTAAATTCTTTTATACTTGCAGATTTCTGATTTTACCGACCGTGTATAGATTATTTTTATTATTTCGTGACATCACTTTTTGCGGCAATTCTGGTCATATATAGGCGTTCGTTCATGAGGTATTCATCCGAACTTGAATGGAGAGGAAGCTCAAAATGCCTGAGTATTTAAACTTTTAACCTATTCAGGTTATAGTAGTTCAAATCTAATATTATCGCATAAAATGGCATAATAGTGACGATATGTACAAGTTTCCGAAATTTGAAGGTGTGAGGTTTCTCGGTAGCTCAATGGTATAGGAACTGCCCGGAAAGTAGATAAGGTTGTGAACTTCGATACTCACCCGAGATCGAATCCGAGCATCTCCAATTTTTTTCGGAAACTTGTTCACTTTAATTAATTCAATTGATTTAATTCTTTAATTTAATTGATTCATTTAATAATTTAATTTCTATCTTTACGCGATAATATGAGATTCCAACTACTATAACCTGAATAGATTAGAAGTTTAAATCAGGCATTCTGAGCCTTCTCTCCATTCAAGTGCGGATGAATTTCTCATGCACGAATGCCTATATATGATCAAAATTGCCGCAAGAAGTAAGGTCACGAAATAATAAAAATGTTTCATACTTGTTTTTCCATTGTTTGCCTTTTTTTAATCCGAATCGGAATGGTCAATTCTGTAAAATATGAGGAAATGTGCGATTTCCCATAAGGCTCAATGTTAAACTCTTTAAATTTCAAGTGTCAATATCTTTTGACTAGTTCTCTGTAACTCTTTAAAAGTTTAACTCGATCATTATCTTATCATAATCTGCGAATGTACCAAAATTTCAGAATTTTCTACCCTCTCACTCTATCGTGCCATGGCTGTCTCAGGCGTATTTCACCGTTTCCCACGTCCCCTTTGTAGCGTGACTTCATCCACCACGAGCCCACTCTAGTTTGCCCGTGCATCCTCTCTCCCTTCGCCCACCATCTCTCCGCTCCCGTCTTGAGCCATTCCTGTACCTCCTTATATCTCTCTGTGAGATAATCCTTGAGACTGGCTCCTTAGCCTAGTTCGTCAAGGTTCATTCATTCTTTCTCCTCTCTACCAATTCTCTGGTCCATTCCTCCTTCGACAATCCTCTAAGAGGAGGATCCACTATCACTTGCCCATGGTCTCACCTCATTGGTATTCTCATCCCATTTCAGCCGGCTTGTCTTTCCTGGTTCTCTCTTCTTTCACCAGAATCATTCACCTGGTTCCTTGCATATTCATTTTATTTTTTATTTGCCATAACTACTCCGTGTCTCTCTGGGCTCATCGCTGGGAGACTCGTTCTCTGTGCCTCCGAGCCAGAGCCTCCCCCATCTCCGTCAAGGACCCGTAACCCTCCTGGTGCTTGCATACCACGTGTCAGGGTCGTTCCCATTGCTGGTAGGTTCCGCTTCTGCTCGTTCGATACCATGCATCTCTATTACGCCTTTGCTTTTGCCCGTTCCCTCTGCAGCTCTTCTCTCTGGCTTCTCCTCTCCTCCTCTTTTTTTCTGCATAGTTCTTGCAGTCTCGCTTTTTCTTTTTCTATTCTTACCATGTCTGTCTGCCTCTAAAAGGCTGCAACCGAAACTCAAGAACGTTTTTTTTATAATTCCATTTCTCTCGGGA
The DNA here is from genome assembly GCA_963942555.1 of Aleiodes leptofemur. Classification (NCBI taxonomy): domain Eukaryota; kingdom Metazoa; phylum Arthropoda; class Insecta; order Hymenoptera; family Braconidae; genus Aleiodes; species Aleiodes leptofemur. The sequence goes on from OZ012617.1 coordinate 13,032,264, forward strand.
ACCATTCAATCAATTTCAGGCAAATTTCACTGGTAGCGTTTGCGTAGGAAGTGAAAATACTGTCAAATTTGCAGTTCTTCAAGTACAATTGTTTCGGAGCAATGCGATGATTTCCGTCACACATGCGCGCATACACATGGCTAGCACTTCGAGTAATTAAATGGTTATTGGCAACGTTGCACTTCACTCAACACGTGCGGCGCCGCGCTCATCGCGCGATAAAAAACGTCCATCTCATAGGTGCGAGTTCTCAAGGGTTAAAAAATATTTGTATGAGTATGGTTGAGGTGTATGTGTGACACATATCATCGCATCGCCCTGAAACGATTATACTGGGCGCTTCGCAAATTAGTATTTTTATTTTCTATGCGAAAAGCTGCCAGTAAAATTTGTTTGAAATTGATCGAATACTTGCCGAGTTTTCTTTGCGAAAATCGTTTTTCATCTCATTAAAATTCATAATTCTAAGTCAGAATGTCCGGAATCACCGGACATCAGAGAACTTAATTGATTTTCTATACGGGTCCATTCTTAATTGTTACAGCTTTGTCAAACAATACAGTCACGACATATTTTATTGTTACAGCTTCAATGTTAATCGGGGAGACACAAGTACTCCCGCTCCTCTGTACTAGTCACCTCGAAAAGGGTGTACGGAACAATTTGCTGGGAAAGAAATTGGAGTACAACATGCATGCAAATAAAAACAAGTCTGCAGAAGAGCGCCAATTCGCTGAGTGGGGAGTGATCCAGAAAGCGCATTTAATTGATATCTCTTCCAATACTACATCAAACTCAATGCCGAACATTACAGCTGAGCATGTAGTTGTGGAAAAAATTCCAAAAATGCGCGTAAAGAATGCAGCTCAAGTGCTGAGTAAAACCGTGGGAGATTTCCTTGTTTTTCTTGCTGAAACGGGTGTTTCTGTGGAAACTTGTGAGGGACCGCTTAAAATTGAAGAGAAGGAGGGTTTGAATACAGCTCATGTACTGCATTTTTTTGATGATTTATTTGATTCAGTAAATGGACATCTCCAAGTGGCTGATAAACCACTGAGATCCGTAGTAACAGCCACAAGTTTACATCATCAATTCTGGGAAAAATCCCTTAAGGAACTGAAAAATATGCAATTTGTTGATCCCGTATCATTGAAGCACAAAAGCATCCCAACGCTCCGTAACTGGATTTTGACTATTGAAAACATTCAGAAGTTATGTAGGACGGGACAATCCAAAGGAATTGATAAGTTGCAACTAAGGAATTGGGTTAATCAAGATCCAATAGAGAATTATTTCGGGCAACATCGCAGTCACGGTGTGCGTGATAACACTCCGACATGTTCGCAATTTGGTTGTAACTATAAGTCTTTGTTGATTACGAACATGACTAAAGCGACGTCAGTTGGTTCAAATTGTGAGTCTGTTTGTGACGGAGAAATGCTCTTCACACTTGATGAGATGACGAATAACAGTGATAACGGAGACAATGGCATATTTGTCGCTATGGATGAAGAACGAGAAAATATCTTCCCTACGAAAATGCCATCTAAACCTATTGATAACTTTGATGATAATCCTATTGCTATGGCCATGTTACTGAAATCTGCACATGAAATTGCACAAAAACTCATGAAGATTCCAGTTGTTAAAACTTGTGAGAGCTGTAAGATATCTTTCTTCCGACCAAAAACAACAGCAAATAAAAAATCTCAATTCGATGAACTTTATCAGACGGTCAATCAGCAATTGAATGAACTCATGCCGAAAGTCTGCCATTTTACAAAAGTACATACAGTTTTACGGGCGAGAATCGATAAATGCGTCAAAAATACATGGGTATCATGTGATAAACCACAGCACAAAGTTGACCTTCATAATCACGCCCTCGATTTGATAATTAAGACTTTTTTTACTGTATGCTCTACAATGATCAATCGACATCTCGCTGGAACGGAAGAAAAGTTGAAAGATCAGCCGATGTACGATAGAGCACATGAGAAGTATCTAAAGGGGCGTAAACTTAAAAAAGAAAAAATGTCAATTAAACATTCTACAAATAAAAAAAAATAAATAAAAAAAAACACTCTACAATACAAAATATCCATACCTGAGCGCCTATTCTCGAGCCCGATGGAAATATGTCCGTTTACGAAATTAACTCGATTAACGGATCGTCTTTTCGATTTATTATTAACGTGTCCAATATTCAGAAACTGGAGTAGATTATCTGCATTGTAGAATACTGGATTTTTTGATGGAATAACAGTTCGGAATTTTTTTTTACTTTCGTGAATGAATCTGATTCGCATGCAGAATATCTATCTGTTCACTGAACTCTTCCGTGAACGGAAAGTTTCCGTCAACGGTGCTAGTTTCGTAAACAGAAATATTTTCGTTCGCCTCGAGAATAAGCCTCCTGATGCTGTACAGACTGTTTCATCACATCAAACAAAAAGATCGTCATAACAGTATCATTGGCTCTTAGGATAAAAATTATGTGAAGGAAGCAAAAATTTTACAGCAGGAGTCAAATAATTCCAATACTTGCAGTGGTAAAAGAAATTTATTAGAGACCTCAATTAATATTATAAAATCTAAAGTTACTTGATCCAAGAAATCACGTGGGGTCAAAAGGTAATCGAAGACCTGCATAATGAGCTTTGATGAACTTCATTGAAGTTATTATTGAGGGCGTAAATATCCCCATTGAAGTACACCAGAGCGTCGTACTCACTATGCGAACGTCGATTGAAAGCCTCAATGCACAATTGCACAGTTGTGATACAGAAAAAGAAGGTATAGTGCAACGAGCTGCTAGTAATCTCGATGAAGGCGCAACTGCCAATATGATTGTACATTCGTTCGTTAATTGTGAACATGATAATCAAAATCCTAAGAAAGTCACAACAGCGGGAGAATCATCGGTACGTGGCTGTGTGCGAACGTTTCATGCAATAAATGCATCAGAAAATTCAATAGATAGCGGACCAACGTTGAGCAGTACTTATTTCAAAGATGCAAAGGGATCCATGTAGAGTAGCTCTACTGAATTTCCTCATAAGATAATCATTATCAGATCAGCTATTATATCGAGTCAAGAGAGCTGCACGAATGTCATCGCAATACATGTAGCCTTGGCGCACCACAGGAAATATACAAAATGAAAAAGAAAACGCAAACCATTACAACTAGGAAAAGTACTGAATTCCAGTAAAAGTTATTCGTTCAGTGTTGCTGGAGACTCAAACGAACAACGGAGAAAGACTTGCGAATGCCAATGAAATCAAAGTGACGATTAGTGGAGCCGATTAGAGCTGAGATGGGACCCCTGATCAGACATGTCACAAAGTTTGGCAGGTTTCATCCTAATCAGACGATGAGGTGAGAAATCAATTTTATTTTCCACTTAGATACTGATTAATTATGGGTTTGGTAGTCGTTTAAAAGGGGAGTGTTAGGGTCTGACCGTTGAAAAAAGAAATATTTTCAAGAATTTTTTCAGACGATCCAGGTAATACTCGTTTATTTAACTAACTTTTATATCGAGGGTCTAAAAGCAGAAGGTCGTATGGGCCAAAATGGCCCTTCCTCCGGCAGAAGGTCGTATGTCCTACACATACGACCTTCTGCCTTTAGAGGAGTATGAAATAATTGCATTGAAATGCTGAGAAAATTTTAGGTGGAAAACACGTGTCAAAGGTTTTTTTCCTCAATTTTAGGAAAAATTTACTTATTTGGCCAAGTTTTGAAGGGATTTCTCTTCTCAAAATCGAAAAAATTCACTTTTTCGGTGATATCTCCGGTTCAGTTAGTCGCACCGATTTGGGGTCGGTCCATGATTAAGTTATAAATAAGTTGAAATGGAATTTCAAGTCCATCCAAGCTAAAACCAAGCTGATTAAGTCGTTCTAATCCCAATTCAAATCCAAACTAAGTTCTTCAAGTTGAACTAAGTTCAACGTAAGCTAATTATTTTGACTCGGGAAGCTGAGGAAATTTGCGGTTAAAATCACGCGGCAGAAATCATTTTTTTGTATTTTTTCGAATTTATTTTTTTTTGGTCAAGGTTTGATAGCGTATTTCTTTTCATTCCTGAGAAAATTCACTTTGTCTAACATATCTCCGGTTCTATTAGTCGTAACCTGAAAATACCGAATGAAAATAAAAGCTGAGATCATTCGCTATCAATTTATGGAGTTATCAGTTTAAAAATATCAATTTTTAAGTTATTTATGGACACTATTCTGCAAATCAGTTTTTGCCCAATAACTATCTCAAAAATCTATAGTTTTCAATCCAAAACCGTAGAAATCGACGGTAAATAATTTAACCTTTCATCTCCATTCGGAATTTTTACGCTACGACCTATAGAACCAGGAAGATGTTCAAAAAAGTTTTTTAAAAATAGAGAGAAGTTCCCTCAAACCATGACCAAAAAAGTTCGTGTTCAAATTTTTTGCAAAAACCCTGGGCAAATCCGGTCGAATTCGATCGGATAGTCCCGGCCACATTTGGGTAGGTCAGTGTCGCTACCGAGAAACGAGGCTGATGAATTCGGCAGGAATCTTCGTCAAGCCATGGGGTGAGACGGTCGCATTCTTCGGTGTTATCTCTTATCAATTCAACGGTTTTCTATCAATATTCATTTGTGCTTTGGTCGGTTCAAGTATCCATAACTCAATGTACTTTTAAAAAATAAATCATTAAAATGGCACACATTCGGGCCTTTTCTACTATTTTTTCCAACTTTTTTTTTTCATCTGTTTTCCCGCCTTGACACATTCCCCTCTCCTCAGCAACGATGAAAGTCATCGCTGAAGAGAAGGGATTGCGCCAAGGCAAGGAAGCAGTTTAAAGAAAAATTTAATGTGGAAGAGGTCCGGCTGTCTGCCTTTTTAAATTTTCTTTTCAATTTTTTCCTTGCAATTTGACCGTTTCCTCTCTTTAGCAATGATTTTCATCGTTCCTGAAGGGGGGGGGGGGGATGCGTCGAGGTATTTCAGAGAGAACCTGTAGCTCTGGTACACCTGTATAATAAGGCCTTGCGGTTGAGAAATGTCACCCATAGTGGTTCGGTCTCCATACACATCGGATGCGCTGGTCCAAATTTGGGCCAGATGACCATTTTTCAAGATATCGGCATTAAGTATAATGTATCATGACTTGCAAAAAATTTAATTAGCATCTTTGAAATACTGAGATAATTTCCTCTACAACCACGTGTTGAAAATTGATTTTGTGCCAGTTGAAGTTGGGCCCCTTATCTGTATCTCTGAAAGTATTCATCTGGGCCAAATTTGAACCATCACATCTGATTGCCCAGAAAATTTTCTATTGATTTCAATATGAAAAGCTTTGATTTTTGGACATTTTTATTTTGGGACTAAGAAAATAGAAGGCTAACCCCTTCCATGTTTTTTAGACTTAAGAAAAAGTATTTGAGATTGAACATTTTTCCAATGTATATCGATAGGAAATTTTCCGGGTAATCAGAGGCGCGGGTCTAAATTTGGCCCAGATGAATACTCTCAAGGATAAGGACACAAGACCCTACATCAACTGGCCCGGAATCAATTTTTAACTCGTGGTTGTAAAGGGAATTATTTCAGCATTTCAAAAATGCTAATTGAATTTTTTCCAAATCATGACGTCTTATACTTAATGCCGATATCTTGAAAAGTGTTCATCTGGCCCAAATTTGGACCAGCGCGTCTGATGGGTATGGAGACTGGACCACTCCCGGGATAACATTTTTGAGTCTTTTGAGAGTCTTTTACGGTCTTCAAAGACTCCCAGGAAGACTTTTCGGTCTCTAGAGTGTCTCGCGAGTCCCGCAACTGTCTCTACAGTGTCTCTCGTGTCTATCTGTGTCTCTCCCGTAAGGACTTCTATCTCTGCTGGTCTCTCCCGTAAGGACTCGAATCTTTGTTGGGCTTTCAATGAATTTATGGAGATGTAAAAAGACATGAGTCTTTACGGGAGAGACTGAGAGATGAATCAACTCTTTCATTTTAACTTAATAATTTTTAAGTTCTAAATTTTTACAATATTTGAAAATTATGTTTTTTTTTGTATTTGACTTTAATTAAAATTCCCTGAGTCTCTGCGCTGAAGACTCTGGTTCGTTGAGCAGGGACTGAGAGTCTCTGTAGGAGGGACACGTGTCCCGTACGGGAGGCCGGCAAAGTGTCTCTGGAAAGTCCCTGCCATGGCGCGAATAGGGACTCTGTAGAGACCGGGACAGGAGTCTTTCGACCACTGAAAGACTCGATTTTTTTCATCCCGGGCTGTAGCTGACGTTTCTCAACCGAAGGGCATTATTATATCGGATGAGGAGCATTCTTGCTTTATGCTTTCGATTTTCCTCCTTAAAATCACTCAATTTCCTTCTTCGGACTCCGAATGTATATATATATAAATAGGGATTTCGCGGCTTCACAAAAAAAGGCCATGCTTTTTTTATTTGGAGTTTGGCCGTTCTCCTCTCTCCACCAATAATTTTCATCGTTGCTGAAGAGGGAAGAATGCGTCAAGGCAACGAAAAAGTTGGAAAAAAGAATAAAAGAAACAGTAGAACAGGCCAGGACTCTCTGCAAATTTTTTAAATTTTTTTCTCCAATTCATTTCTGCAATTTGCCTATTCTCCTCTCTTCTGCAATGATTTTCATTGTTGCTGAAGAAGGGGAAATGCGGCAAGGCAAGGAAGAAGTTGAAAAAAAAAATTTTAAAAACAGTAGAAAAAGCAGGGACTTTGTGTCATTAACCCTTCAAGTACGGGACCAATACGCTGCGACTTGTCTCATCGGCCGGGAGCCATCTGACAATCAGACTACGCTGCTCAATACGCAACGTCTCATGAACGCTTTATCCAAAAATTATAGAAAAACTTTCATTGAGTGCATTAGTTTTCCATAGAAATACTATACAGATATCGATTTTCCTCAAATTTTGCGTTATAGAAATATTTCGTGAATTTTTGAGCCTAATTTTAATTCTATCAGATGATTAGTTGCTGAAATAGTCTTGCACGCTAAATTTATTTATAACAAACAAATTATCAATCCGATTGAAATTTGCATTGCGCCATTTGATAGACAAACCTTCAGAGTAATTTGAGTAAAAATTTCGGAATTTTCAAAGAAAATTTTTCCGATAAACGAAACGATTGAATATATCAAGCGTGGAATTTCAGCCCACAACTTTTGTTCATTAAAAATAAGGGGTGAAAATATTCCAAAAACAAAAAATAATCCACCACTCCGAAGACAGTTCCATTATCTACCCTAATCAATTTTTTCAATTTCTACATCTGCGATAGTATTTGAGAAATCAATTTTTTAATGTTAAAAAAGAGGGTCGATACGACGTATCGACCCCGGCCGATAGGACAAGAAAGTGGGTCGATACCACGTATGGACCCCGTACTTGAGGGGTTAAGAAAAAAAGAAAAATTTCAATTTTTTCCAGAAATTTGACCGATCCCTTCTCTTCTACAATGATGTTCATCATTGCTGAAAAGAAGGGAATGCGTCAAGGCAAGGGAGAGATAAAAATAATGAAAAAAAAAAATAGTAGAAGGGGCCGTGACACACGGCCATTTTTCAAATTTTTTTGCAAATTTTTTCCCGACCTTCGACCGTCTCCCTCTCTTCGGAAATAATTTTCATTATTGCTGAAGAGAGGGGACTACGTGAAGGCAAGGAAGCGTTTGAAATATTTTTTGAAAATATGGAAAAGGCCTAGACTCTACCACTTGTGTTTCAAATTTTCTTTTTCTGTACACTGGGACGAAAGTGAGACTTTCGGCCCTCGCTGCGCTCGGGCGTAAGCTCACTTCTGTCCCAGTGTGCAGAAAAATCGTATACACACCTTGGGCAGTAAGTAAGAAAGCCTCAGAGCACATGTTTGTTGACCTCGGCTTCGCCTCGGCCAACAATTACATATGCTCTGAGACATTTCTTACATTACTGCCCTAGGCATGTAATATACTATTCTTCATCTTTTTCCCTTAATTCGATCGTTCTCCCCTCTTTAGTAATGCTTTTCCTCATTGCTGAAGAGAGGAGAATGCGTCAAGGCAAGGAAATAATTGCGAAATAAAAAATAAAAAAAATAGTGGAAGAGGCCGGACTACTCTGTCGTTTTTCCTTATTTTTCCATCCAAATTTTGTCTCCAACTTGCCGTCCCCTCTCTTCAGCAATGATTTTCATCGTTGCCGAAGAGAGGGAAATTTATTAAGACAAGGAAATCATTGAACAGAATGAAAAAAATAGTAGAAAAGGCCGGACCACTCTGCCGTTCTTCCTCATTCCTTCATTCAATTTTCCCCCTGAATTTGGCCGTTTCCCCCTCTTCAGCAATGATTTTCCTCACTGCTGAAGAGAGGGGAATGCATCAAGGCGAGAAAACAGTTGAAAAAGAAAATTTAAAAAGCCCGGCTGTCTGCCATTTTTTTATATTTTTTCCTCAATTTTTCTCCTGCAATGTGACCTTTCCCTCTCCTCAGCAATAATTTTCATCATTGCCGAAGATAGGGAAATGCGTCAAGGTAAGGAAACAGTTTAAATTTGTTTTTGAAAATGTTGAAGAGACATCTCTTTAATTTTTTCAAACTTTTTTTCCCACTCTTTCCCTCATTTTGACCATTTCCCTATCTTCAGGGGGGATGCGTGAAGGCAAGGGAATAGCTGAAATTTTTTTTTTTATTTAAAAATAGTAGAAAAGACCGGTCCTCTCGGCCATTTTAATTTTTTTTTTAACTTTTTCCAAATATTGTAATGAAAATTAGCCCAAATTGATAACGGCTGCGATACAGACTTATGCGCTAATTTTGGGTGAAAATGCAATTTTGGCCGGATGAATTTCTCCAATTTCACTACTTAATATACAAGAATTCTGTTATATTTTCAGGAAAATCATGATCTCATCAGTGATATGGCACGTGAAAAGGCCACACAAGCCACTGCCTTTCCAAAACTTCTTCTAGACATTGTGAAACAGATCGAAGGTCACGAGAAATCGTAATCAATCGAGGAAAATCTCGAGGAAAAAGAGGATGAATCGCAAGGAAGAGAGTATCGCTAATAATTTCCGGAAAGTGTGGGAACTCCTGACGGAACTATTGAGCTGTTATGCGGCTAGTTCCACGACTGCATCAACCTCTTCAACTCTACTTTCCAGGGGTCCGAATAGTTGTTACAAGTCAGTTGATACTCCGACTGGTCCGAGGCTCCTTATATCAGTCAGTAAGACTTATATTTAATTGAAAGAACTGATTTTTGAGGAGAAACATCTGGAGAAGGAGATGGGGAGGATTAAGCAATTGGATTCACATCTGGGGAGTAAGCTGTGAGAAAAGGTGAGCATTTACTATTTTGTTTATGGGTGAAACGGTCACCGCAAAAATCTGGAAAAATTCCGGGAGGTGCCTGAGCATGTCTCCATCTTTGATGAATTGGTTAATTTTTTTCTGTCTCTTCAAGCTTGGCTTAAAAGAAAATGGGTACCGAATTCACATTTGAAGAGTGGTAGAGGAACAGGTGAATTTTCACGATTTCCTTTTCTTTGGAAGTGAAGGAATCGACGGAAAAATCTGAAAAAATTCAGGGAGATGCTTCATCGTGTTTCCATTATTGCTGAATTTTTCTGTCACTTCGCCTTTTCTCCAAAAAAAATGTATGAAAATTCCTAATTTTTTTCTTCAAATTATAGTTGATCAATTAATCGATTAATTTTCTGATAAATTTTTCTGATGATTTCATTGGAAAAATGAAAAAATTTCCCCTGAAAATCATATGTCAGAAATTATTGTTTGGAATTTTTCAAAAGTTTCATTTTTTGCGCAAGTTTCGGCGGTGAAAGCCTTTTTTTTTAATTTCAAGTTTTTCAGGAATATCTCTGGTTCTATTAATGTTAGCGACCTGGCGCTGATGTTAAATGAAAGGTGAGCTCATTTCCCATCGATTTATGGAGTTTAAAGAAGAAAATATAAATTTTTTCAAGTATTTATAGGGCAAAAAATGATTTTCAACAAATGACTTATAAATATTTGAAAAATTTATGTAAAAAAAATTTGAACCACATAAATTGACGAGAAATAAGCTCACATTTTATTTAAGATCAGCCCTAGGTCGCTACGACCAACAGAACCGGAGATATCGCCGAAAAAGGAAATTTTTTCGATTTTCGAAAGAGAAATCCCTTCAAAACTTCACCCAAAAAGTAAATATTTCCAAAAATTGCAACAAAAATTTGACACATGTTTTCCACCTAAAATTTGCTCAGCTTTCCAATGGAATTATCGAAAAATTCCAATCTCAAGCCGTTCAATTGGAGTGTCCATTTTACCCCACCTTCCTCTATATAATTCATATTTATCACGCCTTTTTTTCCCAAAGATGATCTTATAGAAAATATCAAGAGCTATAATGGCCTCGTGCAAAAAAAAGGCGTATTTCCATCATTTTTCTAGATATCTTCAGAAAATGATTCATTATTTTGATATAATCAACTGAAATTCTTCTTTTTTTTCAAGAAAGTCCAAAAGCACCAACTCCAGACATCGAGTCGGAGCAGCTAACGGACACGGACGTATCAGAATTCAAGACAGTGTCTATCTCATCACCCGAACAGCGAACTCACACCCCAGAAACCCCAGAAGATCACTGGACTCCAGAATCCAGTAAAGATGAAGAAAAAATAGGCGATGAATCTTTTGAATCAAGCACTTGCCAATGTCGTCCAGAATCTTGGCCAGAGCGAGAATGAAAATGTGCATGATGAATAAGAAGAGCCATCGGAGACTGAGGAAGTGAAGGGTCCAGGTAAATAATGCTAAAAATAGCAAAATCTGACAGTTTCTTTTTTTTTCTTTGAAAAAATCAATTATTTTGGAAAAATTAAAAATATATACATGTTTGTAGAGAATTCAAAAAAGTATGAGTGCAATTTTTAAAAGAATTTTATATAGAAGGTGAGGTAAAATGGACACGTATTGATTTTGATATTTTATACTATGAAAATTATTCGAAATTGATGGAAATATTGGAAATGTATTTTTTCTGACCATTCCATTGAAAAACTGACGGGATTTTAAATGAAAGATGAGCTAATTTTTCATCGATTTATGTCGTTAACAAAAAATAATCAATTTTCAAGTACTTATAGTGCAAAAACCGATTTTCAGAAAATGATTTTTCGCCTATGAATATTAAAAAAATTGATGTAAAAAAAATTGAACCACACCAATCGACGAGAAATGAGCTGTCTCTTCATTTGACTTGAACAGCAGGTAGCTAGGATCAACTGAACCGGAAATATCGCCGAAAAAGTGAATTTTTCTTGATTTTCAAAAGTATTACCCCTTAAAAACTTCTCCAAAGAAGTAAAATTTGCCAAAAATCGAAAAAAATTAATTTCACCACATGTTTTCCACCCGAAATTGTCTCAGTTTTCAAATGAAATAATCAGAAAATTTTTATCTTCCGCCGTTCAACTGGAATGCTTCCATTTAACCCCATCTTCCCCTAATAATTTATTCCTTTCAAAACAAAATCCAAAAAATTGTCACGTATCTGCGCTAATTCCATTATCCTTCCAGGTAATCAAGAATCAATTGACAAAACTCTCCATCAACATCAGCACGAGATGGTTCCAGAATCACCTGGAGACACTAAAGAAACGCCAAGTCATGAATCATCTCCATTTGCCTCAAAATCTATCTACCTATTTCCATTAGGTAAAAGCATGCAATTCAGAGATCCATCGGATATCGGAGCTAGTTACGTTGCTGCCTCTCTTTTCGGCTCATCTGCAGCTCAGAAAACCGCGGAAACTCCACATGAAGTGCAGAAAACCGCAGAAACCTCATCTGAAGTGTAGAAAACCGCAAAAACCCCTTTTTCACCTGCAGTAACATCACTCGAAACATCAGAAAAAAAAGAAGTGGAGCCGCAAAATAAAGTGCAAGAAAGTGTAGGGGTTCCAGCCACATCAAGAACTGTTCCCCGTACCTCGGAGGAGGTCCTTGCAGTTCCTGACACACGTTTGAAGATATTGGAAATTGGTTGATGAAGCAAATGAACGCAACTAGTCGCAGAGGATCGGCCCTGAACACTAGACTAGAAGCACTTCACGAGGTTTATGGAGAGCCACCGGTTGCAGCGGTTCCACCACCAATGCCTAATTTTCTGTCTATTGCGAGAATATCGACAAATAGCGATTTAATGCTGGTGAATTATTTAATTTTATGATTTTTCAAATAATAGGATAGTATCCGATTTTTGTGGCGTTTTTTCGGGAAAATCTTGGTAAATAATGGAGGTACGTCTTTTTCGCCCCAAGATGGTTTTGTAGTGCTTCATTCCCAAGATTTTTGCAAAAAATGAATGGAAATTTTATTTGTTTTTTTTTTAACTCATTCGACTTTTGTCCAGTCGTTTTTTGAGAACATGTCGGTAAACAATGGAGATACGCCTAGATCCTTTTTTATAGCTCTTGAAATTCTCTATACAAGTGTCTCAGAGTGAAATCGCTCCATATCTTCTAGTTTCCAAGATATCCTCGAGAAAGAGATATAGGCACTTTTAATATTTATTTTTATTTCTAAAATTGGGGGAAAGTGGCGTAAAATGAACACGGATTGGTTTTCGTATTTTACACTATGAAATTTACTCGAAATGGATGAAAATATTGGAGATAGATGTTTCTGATGAATCCATTCGAAAGCTGAGGAAATTTACCATAAAAATCATATGTCAAAAGTGATTTTTTGCAATTTTTCAAAAATTTCATTTTTTGTGCAAAATTTAAAGGTAGAAACTCTTCTGTTTTTGATAAAAATGTAGCTTTTCAAGAATATCTCTGGTTCTATTGGTCGTTGCGACCTGGGGTCAATGTTAATTGAAAGGTGAGCTCATTTCCCATGGATTTATGTGGTTGACAAAAAAAATTATCAATTTTTCAAGTGCTTTTTATTGCAAAAACTAATTTTTCGAAAATGGCCTATAAGTATTTGAAAAATTGATAAAAAAAAAATTTGAAGCACATAAATCGATGAGAAATGAGCTCACCTTCCATTTGAGATCAACCCCAGGTCACTACGACCAACAGAACCAGAGATATCACCGAAAAGGGCAATTTTTCTCATTTTCAAAAGGGAAGCCCCTTCAAAACTCGGCCAAAAAAATTAATTTTTCCAAGAATTGAACCAAAAAATCAAGACACATGTTTTTTGCCTAAAATTCCGGCAGCTTTTCAATGGAATCATGAGAAAATTTCTATCTCGAAGCGTTTAGTTGGAGTGGCCATTTTTACTCGACCTTCCACTAAATAAATTTATATAAAAAAATATTTTGAAAATTCAGACTCATAGTTCTCCAAGCTTTCTGCACGTGCATATTTTTAATCTTTTACATAATTTATTTGTTGAATGAAGGAAAAAATATAAAACTAGTAGCTTAGAAATTCCAATTTTTAATAATTCATTTTTAATACGAATTCATATTCCGATGAATAATTGTACTTCATGGTATACAACCCGATATTAGTAATTAATAAATGAATGTTTCTATGACTCAGTTCAATTTGTTAATCACTTGGATCCTATCCATCTACCTCTGAAGAATAATGAACGATTCTTTTTAATATAAATTCTCGTTTATGATCCATTAGGTACACAATTTGAAAAATTATCAGAAACGTGATTGTACAGAAAGAAATCTGGGCATGTCTAAGTATGCCAGCTATTGATAATGCAGGAATCTTCAAATGAATATTTCTACATTATCATCTCCCCCATCCGAAAAAAAGAAACAGCTCTGTTAAGTTTGACTGACCCACCGATGCTCATGTTAAGTCCGTCGAGACGTAATTGGCACGCCCACAACGCTTTACGAGACCTCTGCTCACCTAATGTGAACTAATTCGTACTGCTTCATTCTTCCTATGCCAGTTGAACCCCCCTGGTTTTGGGGAAACAACTTTCCCGTGATTGGTTCTTCGCTGATTTTCCCGCGTAATATTTAAATCATCTAGAAAATTGAAGATACTTTTCCTCGAGAAGTAAGTGTACACACATTCATGATTTTTTGCATGGATTATCCATGAAATCTCCACACATCCATGATTTTTTTCACGGATTCTGAATTTCTGAAAATTACAGATTATAGGATTCCTTGATAGCCCGCAGTTTCCACGTGCAACATCAATTTACATGAGAACCAGTCTCAAGGTGTGGCAACAATGGAGAACTCACGTAACGGTAATCATTTCATTCAGTGAAAAATTAATTTCATTTGCCTTTTGTAAACAATTTTTTCTCTATTGATCATAGAATCGACTAATGAAGGAGCAATGGATATCAGTCAAATAGAATTACTGCCGACAGAAATTTTGCAAAAGATTCTCAGTTATCTTCCAGTTTGTGATAGAGTTCGTGCAGAAAGAGGTATTACAAACAAATTCAGTGGGAGAGATGTGAAACAGAAAACGCCAATTGTTTTCCGAACAATATCTCGGAACCTAAGCAAGATGAAGTGATTTTATCCATATTTTTTTTGTAGCTTTCGAAATTCTTTACAGAGAATGATTCAGACGAAATCACTTCATCCCGCTTAACATCAGGGATCATTCTTTAAAAAAAAGTAAACGACACGGCTAGAGGTACAGGAATGCCTTTAATGAATGCATTGAATTCTGTATTCAATGTCAGTGTCTTTAAGTTGACGTAATTTAATATATACTCAAAGGGCATGTTAAATACACGCAAAAGGCACTTCTGTATATCTAGCTTCATCGAACAAAAAAATTTCAAAAAAATTCAGTTAATCTGTTTTACCTCTTCATTATTGAACAAATTCTTGTCCCATAAATTTCATGAAATTATTTATTACAGTTTGTAAAAGATGGAAAAATGTATCTGACGAAAGAATATGGAGAGATGTACAAGTACTAGTCATTGGACAATGCCTTCAAGAGGAATATAATTTGATGTGTTATACTTTCTCAGAATTACGTGAATTCGGTAAATTTCACCCGCCGAAATCTTATGAACTCACTACTAAAGTTACTGAGCTTGGAATGATTCGAAGTTTAATGTCTAGAGCTGGACAACATGTTAAAGAATTTATCTTTGATCTTGATTGTGAAAATGAGTATGGCAAACCTGTACTGACAATTATTGCTAAACACTGCCATAACATCGAGAGTTTCCATTTGCTGCGTGCTAATGAGTCGGATATCAATGCATTCTTGAGGCTATTAGAAAATAACAAACAATTAGTTTCAATTACGTGTTGTTTCAATGCAGATATTTTCATCAGAATACTGCCACTGAGAGACTGGAAATCACTGCACTTTGTCGACTTCATCTTCTTCGAGAGAGAGTATCCTTACGATATTGAGGACGAGCCATGGGAAGGAGCAGTGGTTGCACTCATTGAAAATTCACCGTCTCTTGAACAATTTTATGTCTATGGTTGGACACCGAGAATAGTAACAGCAATTTCAAAATGTAAACAGTTGAAAGATTTGTTTCTTCCCATTGAGGATGAAGAAGCAACGGAAAACCTGATGCTGTATCCCACTTTGGTGAATCGTTTGACTTGTTTGAAGGTGGAACGTAGATATGATGATGAGGATAGTTTAATTAATGTACTAAGTCACTGTACAAATTTGGAAAGCCTGCATTTATTATATTGGGAATGTAATTGTGATTTATTTATGACTTGAACATATCAGTAGTGAAATGGTGAGACAGGATGAGTCAATTTTTTATGCCGATTGTTAGTCGAGAGTATCTTAAAAAATAAGAGAGATAGAGTCATTTTAATCAGATTCTTCATTCTAATTCTTTAAAGTTTCTACAAAAAAAGATTTGGGAAAAATCGCTCTATCTCGATTACTCTCTAAGATATTGCTGAAACTGAGCAACAAGAATGGACGTATCCACTTCACCAATGATATTTCCCTCAATTAATTGTAATAATTACTCATTTTCTAGACGAAATTTCGGATACAGTCCAACAAGCTGTGTTGGCTCTCCCCAAGTTGGAGTCTCTGGAACTTGACGTACCTTATCTCACTGATGATTTCCTGAATCGTTTGCTGAAATTCAAATATTTGAGATTCAGTCATCGTTATTCCATCACAGACAATGGGATATTGAAAATAATAAAAAATTCAGAATGTCTTGAAAAATTGGAAATTCCTGAACTCGAAGTTGCAACGGAGACATTCAAGAGACTTGTTGAGGAAACCAGAAATCGTCGTGGAATTTTGAAAATTAGAGTTGATTCTAGAGTTCATGAAAAAGCGTTGGAAATATGTAAAGGTTCTAGAATACAAATATTCCGAGAGTGTCATGATTTAGTGAATGAAATACGACATTGGCGATCTTGATGCGATTGGTCAATTAAGATTTTTGCGCTGAAGATATTTGTTTTTTTATGTATTGAAAAGGATATCAAGAAATGACAATTAATATATCATTATGTCCAAAAATCATCGGAACAGTATCATTGATGGAAAGAATTTCACTGCTCATACTGGGGAACTTTATTGGAATTGAAATGTTCATTTTGGATTATTAATTTTAATAATAAAACTCTGATAGAAATTGTGATTCTACGTGATCATTAGGCAAAAAAAAAGAAATAGCAATTAGAATGTCAAACTTTTGATTTATGTCTTTGAACTTTGAGTCTTTTGATTGCTTCCTGCAATAACTGAGTGCTGAAACAATTCCACTAATAATTCAGGATTCCTTCCCATGTTCTTCAAATTAATTAAATGAATATGATCTTCAAATCATTGGATTTGATCATCTCAGGTCCATGATCCACTATGTATTTCATCGCTTTCCATGGGCTGGTACCCTTTTTCAGTGTACCAGCACGGTGAAGATCAGCAAACAGCAAGACCTCAGCTGCATTTTCCTTATTGAGTCCTTCGTAAAGTGTCTTTTTACACATAATCCTCAACTTCTTCAGATCATATTTATCAGCAATTTGCAATAATCACTTGCCAATTTTTTTAGATTGATGACTTGATCCGTGCAGATGAATTCTAGCATTTCTCTGATAACATCTGGCTCAACATTTTCAATGTTCACTTCTCTTCTACGATTCTCCTCCATGTTCCCGTGTTCGAACATCGCAGCAAAGACAAGACTACGTTTAGCCAATATATCTCTGTGTGTGTAAAAATTTCTCATCTCCAATAATTATTGTAAAATAACTATATATTAGATCTTCGAATAGCGAACGCACTTTTTTTTGAATCAAAGATTATTGCATCAAATGATGAAGTTATGATCTCCACTGGTGTATCAATTCCAGAACTTATTGTGAATTGATTATCATCTGAAGAATTTGCGATAAGAAGTCTTGATCTCTCTAGAAATTGCTGAAGTCCGTAACTAAACTGAGGTCCAACTTTTTGTGTAAGTGATGGTTTTTCAAGACCCTGTTAGATTTAGATATTTTCAGCTTAGCGGAAACTGTCATCTGCGAGTTTCCTGCTGAATCACGAGCAAGATGTGAGGATACATAATCGATACCTCTCGAGGAATTATCAGAGTTATCATATGCATAAAATATAAGATTCTACCTCTCACTCTTGTCTTGTGGTAAAAACTATGGTATATCTTCACCAACATCTTCAGGAGGAAGAACGAATCTCGTTATTGTCCAATTGTGAACAGTGTGTTCTGTGCTAATTTTAGTGTAACTGTCCCTGTTTTCTGCAACATTAGTAGCACTTAATGAAGACATTTCTTATTTATGAAATCAATCAATGCATAGATAGTGCAGATTAATATTGATCAATTCTTATTGTTGAATATAAATGTAGGATTCGGATCGTTAGTATCGCACTGAATAACTATTTTGCAAAATCTATGTATTTGAAGGAAGATTCGATTCTACAAGTATTAACTCCTGGGGGTGATCACAACTTGTTGATTCACTTAATACTACCTTCCAACTTGAAATTCCTAATATTTATATCTACTATTCCAGGTAAGCCAGGAGGGATGAAGGAGTGGGGAGTGACTCAATCCTGTGACGTAATTGGTTGGTGGAGTTGAGGACAGTTTCGTAAGGGTTTGGTAGAAGAAAAAGTTCAGGTATTTGGGGAAAGTCCACGAGACGTAATTATGACTCATATCTGAGATGTTAGAACCGAGGGATGCAATAAAGTAATTGAATTACTTTATCAGGGATTATAGCAGTAGAAGGTATAAAAAGGGGAGAAAAAGTATTCAATACTTTCCCTTTTTATACATTCTACTTAGTATTGGTACTGCACATTTAGTGTGCATGTGAGTCAGTTGGGGAAGAATCAGGAGGAAAATCAGTTTCAGGAGAGTGGATATGCAACATAAAGATGATTCAATTCAGATTGACAAGAATATTTATCAGTCAATGAACTATGGTTCAACGGAAATATTACATCTTTGAAGGAAACAATCTTTCCGTGATTGGTAAAACATTGATCTCCCGCACAATATTCAAATTGTTTTGGAAATTGATACTTTTTCTCGGAAAACTAGTAACTATCATCGTTATTCCGTGACTTTCCTATATTTGATTTTTTACTATCGATCAATTTATACATAAAATGAATGTAAATAAGGCATTAATCACTTGAATATCAATGATTGATAATTCCAATTCTCTTTACAAAGGATCACAATTGTTATTGAAAGATCTCTCTGCTATCGTCTTATCAGATCTAGAGAGCATCAGTTCCACGTGAGCTGGGAGGGGCTATTCCCTCAGGAATTCATGTGACAATGATAATGACACGTAAGCAACATTATTTGAGTTCATAATTTTTTGAGTCTCGATTCCTTACCATTCTCCTCATTAAATTGTATATTACTTTCTGAAAAATAAAGAGTTTTTGATGTATTTTTTTTTCAGTGTTGAAAAAAGAGCTATTTCATGATTGAATTCATATTTATAGTTAATTTAAAAAATATTTATACAACAAAGTAGGGCAAGTGCTGTGCTTATACATCGCTATTACGCCACTTTGTTTTCAAGGCGACAGTATCAGGAGGAATAGCAATTGAAATATTAAAATTTTTTGAGAATGCCTTCGAACTGTGAGAATTTCCATTGTTAGTTGCCTGTGAAAGCGCCAACTGATCGAACAATTCCAGCAACAATTTAAGGTTTCATTCAGTCTTCCTTAAATTATTCGATTTGACCAGCTCAGGTGTATTATCCGCAATGTATCTCATCACACATTTCTTCAGTGTATCCGCATGATGAAGATCAACAAGCTTCAAGACTCCAGCAACATCTTCCTTATTGAGTCCTTCGTAAAGTATCTTCTCACACATAATCCTCAATTTCTCTAAATCATATTTATCAGCAGCTTCCATAATCAATAGTCAAGAGGTCCATATTTGTATATGCTTAATCGACGTGCTAATGTTCTATTTCGTCCCCTTAGAAACAAAGAGGCGTAAGTGCTGTGTATAAGCATAGCACTTACGCCCCTTTGTTTCTAGGGCGACGATTTATTTTAGATATATATTTATTTTGGTGTAAACTCTCATCCGTAATATTTCCGGTGAATTACGAGTGAAAAATAAGGCTACATAATCAATACCTTCTGATGGAGTACTATGTTAAACGCGTGGATGAAACTCATGCCTCAATTTCTCACTGTTGTTTCTTGAATAACGCCAGGGTGACCATATTTTTTCAGTAACTCCTTCAGGAAAAAGATCGAACCCTGTTATTGACAATTTATAATTAATTCGTTCCGTTTTACCCTCAGAGCATGAAAAGGGCTTGATGATGACATTTCTGATAGATGAAATCAATCGATAGCATATGCTCATAAATCAACTGTTTTTATGTGAGGAAAAATATTGTTATCAATTATTAATTAATAAAATATAAGAATGATTTCTTTCAGATTAATGAAATTACCTATTCGCTGATGACGTATAGCTTGAGGTGATTATTCAATTCTTGAAGGAAATGACCGTCCGGTGGCTTTTCACTGTTAATCCTCTGGCGTCTTATTTAAATTGAATTGCGAATTAAGGAAGTTCTTCGATATTCGATGTTAAATTTTACATTGGGCATGAAGAGGAAAAAGTTTTAATGCATTTCCAAGAATTAAGAAAAACAATATGACTTTATAACTGAATTTTTAATTATATTTAGCTTGAGGAACATTTGTAGAACAATGAAGAAAAAGATATATGAAAAAAAATAGCAATTTATACTTTCAAACTTTGAGATTTTTCATTGCTATCTGCCTCCGGAAGAACCAACTGATCAAACAGTTCCAGCAATAATTCGGGGTTCCATCCAGCGTTCTTCCAATTATTTGATTTGGCCACTTCAGGTGCATGATTTGCAATGTATTTCATTACAAGTTTCTTGAGTGTATCAGCACGATGAAGATCAGCAAGCTGCAAGACTTCAGCAGCATTTTCCTTATTGAGTTCTTCATAAAGGGTCCTCTCACACATAATCCTCAATTTCTCCAGATCATATTTATCAGCAGCTTCTAATAATCCGGCTGCCAATTCTTTGATATTGGTGACTTGATCGGTGTAAATGAATTCCAGCATTCCTTTTATAACATCTGGCTCCATATTTTTAATCTTCACTTCTTTTTTACGATTTTCTTCCAGTTCTTTGTGTTCAAACATCGCAGCAAAAACAGGACTACGGCTTGCCAAAATAACTTTATGAGCTGCAAATTTCTCATCACCAACAATTATTGTGAAATCACTGAACATTGGGTCTTTGAATACCAAACGGAGATCATCACTCAATTGACTTTTGTTTGAATCAAAGATTGATGCATCGAATGATGAAGTTGTGACCTCCGCTGGTATATCAATTATACAATTTATTGTGAATTTATCATCATCAGAAGAATTCGTGGTAAGGAGTTTTGATCTCTCTAAAAATTCGGTCCATCCCCAAAATCCTTGAGAATCATATTCATGTGTAAATGTCCAATTCCTCAGCATTATATTGGATTTAGATATTTTCAATGCAGTGCGAACTGTGATAGGTGATTTACCTGGTGAACTACGAGCAAGATATAAGCTTAGATAATCAATAGCCTTTGTGGAGCTACCACGTTCACCGCGTGGATAAAATTCAAGCCTCCATTTCTCATGATTGTCTCTCCAATGAAACCAAGGTGAACATATTTTTTCATCAACCTTTTCAGGAAGAAAAGCGAACCTCTTTATTGACCAGTTGTAAGTGATTCGTTTCATTTTAACCTCAGTGTGAGCATTGGCAAGGTTGGATGATGACATTCTTGGGTATATGGAAGTAATCGATGGCGTTTACTGCTAGATTTAAGCCAAAACTGTTTCAACTTATGATAAAATACTGTGACAATTGAATATGAAACGGATTTGGTCCAGATCGATGAAAATACCCATCAGCTGACGACAAATGATTGGCGAATACTCAATCCTTGAGGGGAACGACCTCCTCGTGACTCTTCACAGCTGATCCTCCCGCGCATAAATTCAAAATGATCTGCAACTTAAAGTGATTTTCTCCAAGATTGAAAAAGAGCCTCGAATTTACATTGTTACATACGAATAAAAAATCAGTTGTAAATTTTACAACTGATTTTTTATTCGTATTTCACACAAAAAATATTTGTAAAATTATGAAAAAATTAACATATAAAGAGAAATATCAAAAGTTTCATTTATGCCTTCAAACTTCATAAACTGATTTTTCATTGTTAGCTGTCTATGGAAGAACCAATTGATCAACGAATTCCGGTAATAATTCGTGGTTCCATTCAGTCTTCTTTCCATCATTCAATTTGACCACCTCAAGTCCATGATCCACAATGTCTTCTTCAGTGTACCAGCACGGCGAAGATTAGCAAGCAGCACAATTTCAGCAGCGTTTTCCTTATTGAGCTTCAAGACCCTACTAAATTTAGATATTCTCAGTTCAATGCAAACTTTTATCTGCGATTTTCCCGATGGATTACAAGCAAGATATAAGGATGCACAATCAATACCTCTCGAGGAATTCTCAAAGTTACCGCGTGGATACAATATAAGATTCCATGTCTCGCTTTTGTCTCGCAAATATAACGATGGTGAACATATTTTTTCACCAACATCTTCAGGGAGGAGATCGAATCTCGTCATTGCCCAATTGTGAACAATGCGTTCTGTGTGTAATTGGCCCTTTTTTCTGCAACATTAGCAGCGCTTGATAATGACATTTTTTATTTATGAAATTAATCGATTAACAGATAGTGTAGAAAATATTCTGATTGTAGAAAATAAATGTTAGATTCCGGGTCGTTAGTATCAAACCGAATAACTATTTCGAAAAATTTATTGATTCAAAAAAAGAATCGATTCTTCAAATATTTACATAAGGTACTCATGGGGGTGATCGTAATTTGTTAATCCACTTAATTTCACCTTTCAATTTAAAATTCCGGAAATTTCTATCTAATATTCCAGCTAAGTCAGCAGAGATGAAAGAGTGAGGAATAACTTAATCCTGCAAAGTGATTAGTTAGTCGAGTTGAGGATGATTTCATGAGGATTTGGTAGAAGAAAGAGTTCAGGTACTTGGGGGAATACCACGGCAAATAGTTATTGCTCGTGCCTGAGACTGTGGGATCAATTGATCCCATAAGGAGTTCAATGAAGTAATTGAATTCCTTTATTAGGGATCATAGCAGTAAAATTTATGAAAAGAGGGAAAAAAGTATCGGGACAGCACATTTGGTGTGTACGTGAGTTAGTTGGGGAAAACCAAGGGAAAAATCAGGTAGAGGAGATTGGGTATACAACCAAAAGACGATTCAATTCAGATCGATGAAAACACTGATCAGTTTATCCTCGATTCTCCCACGCATTATTCAAATTATTTTGGAAACTGACACTTTTTCTCGAGAAGATAGTTACTATCATTGTAATTTCGTGACTTTCCTATTTTCGTATTTCCCCTATCGATCGCTTTATTCTTAATTTTCACTTCCCTTCTTCTTCATCTTCATCATTTCTCTATCGTTCGATTGACTTTTTGCAACATTCACTGGTATATCAATCATACAATTTATTATGAATTGCCCGTCATCACGATTCATGGAAAGTAGTTTTGATCTCTCTAGGAATTTGTTACACACCTGACTGACTGGAAAAATATTGTTATGAATCATTAATGAATTAAATATAAAAATGATTACATCCAGATGAATGAAAATACCTATTAGCTGATGACGTGTAATTTGAGGCGAATCTTCAATTCTTGAAAGCAACGAGCTTTCCGTAACTTTCTACCGTTGATCCTCCCGCGCCTCATTCAAATTGAGCTGCAAACTGAAGAAGTTCCTGGATATTCTATGTTAAATGTCACATTAGGGATGAAACGGTAAGAGTTTCGATGGATTTTTTGAGGATTGAAAAAGTAAACAAATCTACAACTGAATTTTCAATTATATTTAATTTGAAAAACGTACGTAGAACAATTCAAAAAAATGATATACGTGACAGTAATTTACGCTTTCGAGCTTTCAGATTTTTCAGTGTTACCTGCCTGTGGCAGAACCACCTTATCAAACAATTCTAGCAATAATTCAGGGTTCCCTCCAATCTTCTTCCAATTATTTGATTTGACCACCTCAGGTGCATAATTCACAATGAATTTCATGACACCCTTTTTCAGTGTATCAGCACAGTGAAGATCAGCAAGCAGCAAGAGTTCAGCAGCATTTTCCTTAGTGAGTTCTCCGTAAAGAGTCTTCTCACACATGATCCTCAATTTCCCCAGATCATATTTATTCGCGGCTTCTAATAATCCACTTGCCAATTCTTTTATATTAGTAACTTGATCCGTATAGATGAATTCTAGCATTGCTTTTATGATATTTGGCTCCATATTCTTAATCTTCATTTCCTTTATACGATTCTCCTCCAGGTCCTCGTGTTCAAACATCGCAGCAAAGACAGGACTGCGCTTGGCCAATATATTTCTGTGTGTTGAAAATTTTTGATCCCCAACAATTATTATGAAGTCACTGAATATTGGGTCTTCAAATAGTGAACGAAAATCATCGCTCAATTGACTCTCCTTTGAATCAAAGTTTAGTGCATCAAATGATGAAGTTATGACCTCCACTGGTATATCAATTACACAATTTATTGTGAATTCATCATCATCAGATGAATTTGTAGTAAGGAGTTTTGATCTTCCTAGAAATTGAGGCCATCCCCAACGATCCTGAACTTTATATTTATGTGTGAATGATAAATTTCTTAATATTACATTAGATTTCAATATTTTCATTGTAGTGTAAACTGTGATCGGCAGTTTTCCTGGTGAATCACGAGCAAGATGTAAGCCTACATAATCAATACCTTCGGAGGAACTATCACGTCTACTGCGTGGATACAATTCAAGCCTCCATTTCTCACTATTGTCTTTCTGATAAAACCATGGTGAACATATTTCTTCTTCAACATCTTGAGGAAGAAAATCGAACCTCTTTATTGACCAGTTGTAAGTAATTTGTTCCATTCTAACCTCAGTGTGAGCATTGGCAAGTCTTGATGATGACATTCTTGATATATGAAATTTAACCGATAGAGTCTGCTGGTAGATTAAAGCAAAAGCTGTTTCAATTTATGAAAAAATATTGTGATTAATTGAATATTAAACAGATTTGGTTCAGATCGATCACAATACCCATCAGCTGACGACAAATGATTGGCGAATACTCAATTCTTGAGAGGAACGACCTCGTAACTTCTCACAGCTGATCCTCCCGCGCATTATTTAAATTGATCTGCAACTTGAGATGTTTTTCTTCAGGATTGAAAAAGAGCCACAAATTTACGAGTGCTTTTTTTATTTATATTCAACACAAAAAATATTTATAAAACTATGGAAAAATATAACATATGAAGAGAAATAGCAATTGAAATATCAAAATTTTCATTCGTACCTTCGAATTTCGGGATTTTTTCTTGTCAGCTGCCTGTGCAAGAACCAATTAATCAACAAATTCCAGTAATAATTCACGATTCCATTCAGTCTTCGTCCAATTATTAGATTTAATCACCTCGTGTACATGATCCACAATACATTCTATCACGGTGAAGATTAGCGACGTGCAGAATTCCAGTAGCATTTTTCTCATTGAGCCCTTCGTAAAGTGTCTCCTCATACATAATCCTCATTTCCTCCAGATCATATCCATCAGCGACTTCTACTGCTAATTCAGTTGCCGATTTTTTAATATTGGTGACTTGATCTATGTAGATCAATTTCAGCATTTTCTCGATGACATTTGCCGTAATATCTCAGATCTTCAACCCTTTTCTACACTGGAAATCCTGCATCATCTTGTGTTGAAAGAGTGCAGCAAGAACAGGACTACGGCATACTAAAATAGATTTGTGAATTGCAAATGTTTCATCTTTAACAATTCAGTAGTGAAGAGGTAAAACAAGATAAGTCTCTTTTTTTCTCATTAAGTTTTTTGAAAATACCTTAGAAAATAACCGAGAAAGAGCAATATTGCCTTGAAGCTCTTTTGTAACTCTTGAAATTCTCTACAAAGATAGATGAGTAATATCACCTTATCTCGCTTAGTTTCCGAGATATTTCCTTCGAAATGACCTCAAAGATAAGTCGATTTATCCTGTTTTACCTCTTCACTACTGAATTAATTACAGAGCATTGGGTCTTCAAATAGCAAACGGAAATCATTACTCAATTTACTTTTTTTTAAATGAGAGGATACTACATTGAATGATGGAGTTATGGCTTCTGCCGGTATATTAATAATACAACTTTCTGTGAATTGATAATCTTCAGAAGAATTTGTGATGAAAAGTTTCTATCCTGTTACGGATGTGGTACATTTCCACGTATCCTTGGGCCAATATCATTGCGTGAATGATGAAGTCTTCAATATCGTATTGAATTCAGATATTTTTACTTCACTGCGGATTACGATGACCGATATTCTTGGTAAATCACGAGCAAAATATATTGATACGTCATCAATAATTTCTGGGAAATCATCGAGATCAACGCGTGGATAAATTACAAGTTATTCCTCTTCCTCTTTTCTTGCGTAATCTCTCATCTGATGTTTTTCTGGTAAATCACGACCAACATATAAGGCTACATAATCAATGCCTTCTGAGGAGGTACTACGTTGGCCGCAGGGATATATTTCAAGCCTCCATTTCTCACTGTCGATTCTTGAATAAAACCACGGTGACCATATTTTTTTATCAATTTCTTCTGGAAGAAGATCGAACCCCTTCATTGACCAGTTGTAATTAATTCATTCCGTTTTAATCTCAGTCTGAGAATTGACAAAACCTGATGATGACATTTCTGATAAATGAAATCAATTGATAGCATATGCTTATAGATCGAAGGGAAAAGTATTTTATTAATAGAGAAATATTGTTATTAATTATTAATTAATAAATATAAAAATGATTCCATCCAAATCAATGAAAATACCTGTCAGTTGATGAAGTGTAACTTGAAGAAAATATTCAATTCTTGAAGGGGAATTGAGCAAATTTCTGGATATTACTGGTTAAATCATGCATTGGGCATGAAAAGGAAAGAGTTTCGATGGATTTCCTGGGGATTAAAAAGAAAAACACAAATTTACAACTGAATTCTTAATTATATTTAACTTGAACAATATTTTTAGATGAATGGAAAAAGATAATATATGAAAAAATATAGCAATTTATGTCTTCAAACTTTGAGATTATTCTTTATTATTTTTTTTCAGCTGCCTCTGGAAGGACCAACTGATCAAACAATTCCAGCAATAATTCACGGTCACATCCACTCTTCTTCCAACTATTTGTTTTGACCACCTCAGGTGCATGATCCACAATGTATTTCATTACATGCTTCTTCAGCACATCAGCATGGTAAAGATCAGCAAGTTGCAAGACTTCAGCAGCATTTTCCTTGTTGAGTCCTTCGTGAAGTATCTTCACACTCATAATCTTCAATTTCTCTAGATCATATTTATCAGCGGCTTCTAGTAATCCACTTGCCAATTCTTTTATATTGCTGACTTCATCTGTGTAAATGAATTCCAGCATTCCTTTTATGACTTCCAGCTCCATATTTTCAATCTTTACCTCTTTTTTACGATTCTCCTCCCAATCCTTGTGTTCGAACATCGCAGCAAAAACAGGACTACGTCTAGCCAATATATGTCTGTGTGTTGGAAATTTTTTATCTCCAACAATTATTGTGAAATCACTAAATATTGGGTCTTCAAACAGCAAACGAAAGTCATCTCTCAATTCATTTCCCTTGGAATCAGAGATTATTGCATCGGATGATGAAGTGATGCCCTCCACTGGTATATCAGTTATACAACTTATTGTAAATTGATCATTATTAGAAGAATTTGGGGTAATGAGTTTTGATCTCTCTAGAAATTGGGAATATCCACGACTATCCCGAGGCTGATATTCATGTGTAAATGATAAATTCTGCAATGTTTTATTAGATTTAAATATTCTCATTACTACGTGAACTTTGGTCGGTAATTTTCCTGGTGAATCACGAGCAAGATACAAAGCTACGTGATCAATACTCTTGCAGGTGCCACGTGGATAGAATTGAAAATACCACTTTTCACCTTTGTCTTGTGAATAAAACCATGGTGAACGTATCATTTCGTCAACACCTTCAGTGAGAACTTTAAAACTTTTTATTGACCAGGTATGAACGATACGTTCTGTTCTAACCTCACTGTAACTGTACCGGTTATCTGCAGTATTAGCAGAGTTTAATGATGCCATTTCTTATTTATGAAATTTATTAATTAGCGGATAGTGTAGATTTATGAAAATTGATACTGGTTTTTTGAATATAAGGACGAGTCGATTCAGATTGATGAAAATACTTATCAGCTGATTACGTATGACTCAAGGCAAATATTGAACTTTCGCAGGAAGTTGGCCTTCCCTGTGATTGGTTCCTCGTTGATCAGCCCGCGCAATATTTGAATTATTTTAGAAATTCATATGTTCATGATCATAATTTTGTGACTTCACTATTTTCAGATTTTCACTATCAATCAATTTGTACATGAAATAATTGTAAATAAGGGATTTATCACTCGTTTTATCAATTAAGCAGCGTATAGTCAATAGATTGTTCTTGAAGAAATCAGTGGTGAATAATCTTTATCTCTCTACAAATTAAACGAAACTATAACATTGCTGAGGATCATAATTATTACTGAACGATCTCTTCACTGGCGTCTTAGTAGATTTAGTAAGCATCGGTTCCACGTGGACTAGGATTGGCGATTTTCCCAGGAAATCACGTTGCAAAAGTAATAACATCCAGACAACATTATTTGAGTCCATTTCTCGTGTATAGATATTGATTTTCTATTTCTTACCATCCTCCCTATTGAATTATTCATTCGATATGAAAGAGTATTAGTTTTTTGATGGATTTTTTTCACTATTGAAGAAGAAAGCCACAAATTTACAACTGAATTGTCGTTTTTATTTAGCTGAAATTTTTTTTACAGAATAATGTAAGCAGATCCCATGCAAAGAGAAATACCAAAATTTTGATTTATAACTTATGATTATATTTAAGATTTTTCATTGTTGGTTGCCTGTGAAAGAGCCAACTGATTGAACAATTCCAGCAATAATTCATGGTTCCATTCAGTCTTCTTCCAATGATTTGACTTGACCAGCTCAGGTGCATGATCAACAATATATTTCATCACATATGTCTTCAATGTATCAGCACTATGAAGATCAGCAAGCTGCAAGACGTCAACAGCATTTTTTTCATTGAGTTCTTCGTAAAGTGTCTTCTCGCACATCATCCTCAATTTCTCCAGATCATATTTATCAGCGGCTTCTAATAATCCACTTGCCAATTCTTTTATATTGGTGACGTGATCTGTGTAGATGAATTCTAGCATTCCTTTCACAACATCTGGCTCCATATTCTCAATTTTCACTTCTTTTTTACGATTCTCCTCCAGGTCTTTGTGTTCAAACATCGCAGCAAAGACAGGACTGCGCCTAGCTAATATGTATCTGTGTGCTGGAAACTTTTGATCTCCAACAATTATTGTAAAATCACTGAATATTGGATCTTCAAGCAGCAAACGAAAATCATCGCTCAATTGATTTTTCTTAGAATCAAAGTTTGGTGCATCACATGATGAAGTTATGACCTCCACTGGTATATCAATTGTACAACTTATTATTAATTTATTATTATCAAAAGAATTTGTGGAGAGGAGTTCCGATCTCCTTATTACTCCAATGATCCCCCAACTCTTCAAAATTCCACATTCATGTATACATGATGAATTCTTCAATATTCTATTAGATTTAGATATTTTCAGCTCAGTGGAAATTGTGATTGGCGATTTTCTTGCTGAATCACGAACAAGATATAAGGCTACATAATGATTACCTTCCGATGACATTCCACGTACACCACGTGGATACAATTCAAGCTTCCATTTTTCACTATTGTCTCTCGAATAAAACCAGGGTGAACATATTGCTTCGTCAACATCTTGAGGAAGAAGATCGAATCTTTCTATTGACCAGATGTAAGTAATTCGTTCTGTTCTAACCTTCGTGTAACCATAGGCAAGACTTGATGATGACATTTCTAATATATGAATTTAAGCGGTAGCGTATACTTATGGATCAAAGGAAGCACAGTTTTAATTTATAATAATAACTATAATTTATTATAATTCGATCTAGAACACTGAAAATATCTATATCAGCTGATGACATATGACTCAGGACAAATATTGAATTCTTGAAGGCAACGGCCTCCTCGTGACTTTTTACAGCTGATCTTCCCGCGCATTATTCAAATTGATCTGCAGCTTGAGAAGATTTTCGTCAAGATTGTAGAAGAACAACAAATTCACAACGGATTTTATATTTGTATTTAATACAAAAAATATTTGTAAAACCATCAACAAAGATAACATATGAAGAGAAATAGCTACTGAAATATCAAAATTCTCATTTATCCCTTCAAACCTTCAGATTTTTCGTTGTTAATTGCCTTTAGAAGAAGCAACTGATCAACAAATTCCACTAATAATTCCGCTCGTCGGCTTAGAAACAAAGTGGCGTAAGTACTATAGATAAGTTCAGCATCTGCGCTACTTAATTTCTGAGGCAACGATATTTATCAGCGATTCCTGATTCACTAATCAACTTTTTCATATTGGTGATTTGATCCGTCTGGATGGATTCGAGCATTCCCTATAACATCTGACTCAATGTTTTTAATCTTCATTTCTTTCTTACAATGATAATACTGCATGACCTTGTGTTCCAATAGTGCTACAAAAACAGGACTATGGCTAACTAAAATAACTTTGTGGAATCATTGAGCACTGAGGCTTTCAATGGCAAACGAAAATCATTACTCGATTGACTTTTCTGTAAATTGGAGATGATTGATAATTTTCATAATCAATTTATACATAAAATAATTGTAGATTGAGAATTAATCACTCATATATCGTTTAAACAGTGTATAGTCAATAGACTGTCTTCGAAGGAGTCAGTCATTGATGAGTTTGATCTCTACGAATTCGCCGCAACCGTAATCTAGATGAGGATAATGATTGCTGTTGAACAATCTCTTCGTCATCGTCTTATTAGATGTAATGAGCATTAGTTTGACGTTGGTTGAGACTGGTGAGAGATTGAGTCCCGATTTTTCATCGTCCTCACTATTGGATCATAGAGTGAGTATGAAAGCAGAAGATTTTTTTGAAGGATTTCTTTTCAGGATTGAAAACTGTCCTAAATTTTCAACTGAATTCTTATCTATATTTAACTCAAAGGATATTTGTAGAACAATGAAAAAAGATAAAATATGAAGAGGAATAGCAGTTTGAATATCGAAATGTTGATTTATGTCATTATAAGCTTTGATATATTTCATTGTTAGCCGATTGTAAAAGAGTCAACTGATTGAAAAATTCCAACAATGACTCAGGGTTCTCTCTAATCTCCGCCCAAGTACTTGATTTGACCAGTTCAGGTGCATGATCCACAATGCATTTCTTCAAACACTTTTTCAGTGTATCAGCATGGTGAAGATCAGCAAGCAGCAGGATTTCAGCAGTATTGACCTTATCGAGGCCTTCGTAGTGTCTTCTCACACATAATCCACAATTTCTGCAGATTATATTTATCAGCGGCTTCTAATAATCCACTTACCAATTCTTCCGGATTGGCGACTTGATCCGTGTAGATGAATTCTAGCATTCCTTCTATAACATCGGACTCAATATTTTCAATTTCTACTTCTTTCTTACGATTCTCATGGTAGTGAGTATCAGTTTCATGTAGCAAGAATGATGACACTTAACACTATTTGAGTCCATTTCTCGTGGATGAAGATTGAATCTCCATTTCTCATCGTCATCTTAAATCGTATATTGGGGATGAAGAGGAAAGAGTTTTGGATGGATTTTTTATCACTAAAAAACAATCATAAATTTATAACTGAATTTTTAATTACATTCAACTCAAAAAATATCTGTAGAACAATGAAAAGAGATAACATATGAACAGAAATAGGAATTTAAATGCCAAAATTTGAATTCGGGCCTTCATACTTCGAGATTGTTCATTGTTAGCTGCCTATGAGAGAAGCGAGTGATTAACGAATTCCAGCAATAATTCAGGGTTCCCTCCAATCTTCTTCCAATTACTTGATTTGAGCACCTCAGTTGCATGAGCCACAATGTATTCCATCACACACTTTTTCAGTGTATCAGCATGGTGAAGATCAGCGAGTAGCAAGACATCAGCAACATTTTCCTTATTGAGCCCTTCGTAAAGTGTCATTTCACACATAGCTCTCAATTTCTCCAGATCATATTTATCAGCGGCTTCTAATAGTCCACCTGCCAATTCTTTCAGATTGGTAACTTGATCAGTGTAGATGAACTCTAGCATTCCTTTTATAACATCTGGCTCAAAATTTTTAATTTTCACTTCATTTTTACGATTCTCCTCCAAGTCATTGTATTTGAACATCGCAGCAAAGACAGAACTGCGTTTGGCCAATATATTTTTATGTGTTTGAAATTTTTGATCCCCAACAATTATTGCGAAATCACTGAATACTGGGTCTTCAAACAGCATACGAAAATCATCACTCAATTGGGTTTTCTTTGAAGTAAAGATTGATACATTAAACGATGAAGTTTTAACTTCCCCGGGAATCTCGATTATACACCTTATTGTGAATTGATCATCAGAAGAATTTGTGGCGATGAGTTTTGATCTATCTAGAAATTGATTGAATCCCCGACCTTCCTGAGGTGCATATTTCTCTATGCCCCTTCTGCTGTGTAATATTTCATTAGATCTAATTATTTCCATTGTGACGTGAACTCTGAGCGGCGATTTTCCTGGTGAATCACGATGAAGCCATAAGGCTATATAATCAATACCTTCCGAGGAACTATTAGATTTACCGCGTGGATACAACTCAAGCCTCCATTTTTCACGATTATCTCTCGAATAAAACCACGGTGACCATATTCCTTCATTAACTTCCTCAGTTAGAAGATCGAACCCCTTTATTGACCAGTCATAAGTAATGCGTTCCTTTGTAACCTCGGTATGTGCATGGGCGAGACTTGATAACGACATCGTTGATAGTTGAAATTAACTGAAGCGTATGCTTATGGATCGAAGGAACAATTGTTTTAATTTATAGAAAAATACTGTGATTAATTGAATGTAAAAAGGATTTGATCCAGATCGATGAAAATGTCTATCAGCTGATGACGTATGATTGAGGGCATGTTCCGAAATTCACTGCCAGTACTGAAAATGTATAGTTTCTGTCACTGAAACTGTACATTTTCAGTAGTGGCAGTGAATTTCGGAACATGCCCCTCGTGATTCTTGACAGCTGATCTTCCCGCGCATTACTCAAACTGGTCTGCAACTTGAGGAGATTTCCTTCAAGATTGTAAAAGAACCACGAATTTACAATTTGTTTTTTACTTGTATTACACACAAAAAAAATTAATAACACCATCAGAAAAGGTAACATGTGAAGAGAAATAACCACTGAAATATCAAAATTCTCATTTATGTCTTCAAATCCTTAGATTTTCAATTGTTAACTACCTTTGGAAGAATCAACTGATCAACAAATTCTACCAATAATTCCAATTGTCGGTTTAGAAACAAAGTGGCGCAAGTGCTATATACAAATATAGCATCTACACCACTTTGCTTATGAGGTGACGATATTTATCATCAATTTCTAATCTACTTACCAATTGTTTCATATTAGTGACTTGATTTGTGTGGATAAATTCTAGTATTCCTCCTATGACATCTGACTCAGTATTTTCAATCTTCACTTATTCTCTACAATGATAATCCTGCATGACCTTGTGTTTAAATAGTGCTACAAAAACAAGACTATGGCTAACTAAAATAACTATGGGTTCACTGAGCACTAAAGCTTTCAATGGCAAACGAAAATCATTACTCAATTGACTTTTCTGTAAATTAGAAGATGCTACATTGAATGATGAAGTTATGACCTTTCCTGGCATATCAATGATACAACTTACTGAGAGTTGATAATCATTAGAAGAATTTTTAGTAATAATTTTTGATTCTCATACAGATATGGTATAAGTTTCAAGTATCCTTGGGCCAATATCTTTGCGTAAATGATGAAGTCTTCAATATCATATTAAATTTAGCTATTTTCACTTCAGTATGGATTGTAATGTACAATTTTCCTGGTGCATGACGAACAAGAAAAAAATACCTATCAACTGATAACATAAGGAAAATATTGTAGTCTTCAAGGAAACCAGCATACCTGACTTTTTACAGTTGATCCTCACACGTATTACTTAAATAGATTTGCAAATCAAGAACGTTCACGGATATCTCATGTTAAATCGTTCACTGGGCATGGAGAAGGAACTGTTTATTATGGACTTTTTTCAGGATTGAAAGAAAGCCACGAATCTCCAGCAAAATTTTTATTTGTTTCTAACTGGAAAAATATTTGCAGAATGCAGAATAATGAAAAAAGACAATATATGAAGAGAAATAGCAATTGGAACATCAAAATTTTGATTTATGCCTTTGAATTTCGGGATTTTTCTTCGTTAGCTGATTGTGCAAGAGCCATTTGATCAAACAATTCCAGCAATAATTCGGGGTTTCCTCCGATTTCCTTCCAATTATTTGATTTAATCACTTCAGGTGCATGATTTACAACATATTTCATCACAGACTTCTTCAGTGTATCAGCACGATGAAGATCAGCGAGTAGTAAGAGTTCAGCAGCATTTCTCTTATTGAGTCCTTCGTAAAGTGTCTCCTCACACATAATCCTCAATTTCTCCAGATCGTATTTATCCGCAGCTCCTAATAATCCACTTGCTAATTCTTTTAGATTGGTGACTTGATCCGTGTAGATGAATTCTAGCATTGCTTTTATAACATCTGGCTCAATATTTTCAATCTTTACTTCTCTTTTACGATTTTCTTCTAGGTCCTTGTGTTCAAACATAGTAGCAAAGACGGGACTGCGTTTGGCCAATATATTTCTGTGTGTTGAAAATTTTTGATTCCCAACAATTATTGTGAAGTCGCTAAATACTGGATCTTCAAATAGACAACGAAAATCATTGCTTAATTGACTTTTCTTTGAATCAAAGATTGGTGCATCAAATGATGAAGTTATGACTTCTGCGGGTATATCAATTATGCAATTTATTGTGAATTGATTATCATCAGAAGAATTTGTGGTAAGAAGTTTTGACCTCTCTAGAAATCTGGGCCATCCATAACATTCCTGAATTCCATATTCACGTGTCAATGATTCATTTCTCAATATTCTATTCGATTTCGATATTTTCATTTCAATAGAAACTGTGATCGGCGTTTTTCTTGGTGAAACGCGAGTAAGATATAAGGCTACATACTGAATACCGTCAATGAAACTATCACTTTCACCTCGTGGATATAATGTAAGCTTCCATCTGTCACAATTGTCTCTCAGATAAAACCACGGTGAATATATGCACTCGTCAACCTTTTCAGAAAGAAGATCGAATCTTTTTATTGACCAGCTGAAAGTAATTCGTTCCTTTCTAACTTCAGTACTAGCATGGACAACTCTTGATGATGACATTCTTGATGAATAAAATTAACCGATAGGCTATAAGTACTAATAGATCAAAGCAAAAACTGTTAGAGCTTATAAGAATATACTGTGATCAATTGAATATGAAATGGATTTGATCGGGTTCGATGTCAACACTTGTTATCGAATAACATATGCTTCAAGGCAAATATTCAATTGGTGATGACGTCCTCGCAATTGGTTCATCGCTGACTCTCCCGCGCAATATTCAAATTAGTGTGGAAATTGAAGACACTTTCTGTCGAGAAGCTAGTGTGCACGTTCATAATTCTGTAACTCTCCTCTTTTCACATTCTTACTATCAATCAATTTATATCTAGAATAATAATTGTGAATAAGGGATCAATTACTCGTATATGACTTAAACAGCGAACAGTCAATAGATTGTCCTTGATGAAATAAGTGTTTAATGATTTTGATCTCTCTACAGATTCGTCGAAATCGTAAATTTGCTGAAGATTATCATTTAGTGAGCATCAGTTCGACGTTACCAGAATAAGCAACATTAATTGAATTAATTCTTCATGGATTAAGATTGAGTCTCTATTTCTCACCGTCTTTCTCATTAAATCGTTCATTAGGCATGAAAAGGGGAGAATTTGTAATGGAGTTTATCAGGATAGAAAAAAAAACACAAATTTATACACTGAATTGTTATTTATATCCAACTCAAATAAGATACTTGTATAATAATAATGAAAAAATATGAAATATGAAGAGAAATAGTAGTATTAGAAGAAAGACATCTCATCTATTCCTTCGAACTTCCACATTCTGCATTGTTAGCTGTCTCTGGATGAACCAACTGATCAACAACTTCCAACAATAATTCAGGATTGCCTCCAATCTTCTTCCAATCATTCGACTTAATCACCTCAGATGCATGATCCACAATGTATTTCATCACATACTTCTTCAGTATATCAGCACCGTGAAGATCAGCGAGCTGCAAGACTTCAGCAGCATTTTCCGTATTGAGTCCTTCATAAAGTATCTTCTCACACATATTCTTTAGTTTCTCCAGATCATATTTATCAGCAGCTTCTAATAATCCACTAGCCAATTCTTTCATATTGGTGACTTGATCTGTGTACATGAATTCTAGCATTCCTCTTATGACATCTGGCTCAATATTTTCAATCTTCACTTCTTTTTTACGATTCTCCTCCAGATCCTTGTGTTCGAACATAGCAGCAAAGACAGGACTGCGCCTAGCCAATATAATTCTGTGTGTTGGAAATTTTTGATCCCCAACAATTATTGTGAAATCACTAAATATTGGGTCTTCAAACAGCAAACGAAAATCATCGCTCAATTGATTTTTCTTCGAATCAAAGATTGGTTCATCGAATGATGAAGTTATGACCTTCACTGGTATATCAATTATACAAGTTATTGTTAATTTATCATTATCAGAAGAATTTGGGGGGAGGAGTTTTGATCTCTCTATAAATTTAGCATTTCCCCAACTATTGATAATCTCATTTGTAAATTTACGTGATGAACTCACTGATATCATGTTAGATTTAGATATTTTCATTTCAATAGAAACTGGAATCTGCAATTTTTGTTGTGAGTCACGAGTAAGAAATAGCCCCACATGATCAATACTTTCTGAGGAACTATCACGTTTACCGTGTGGATGCAATTCAAGCCTCCATTTCTCACTGTTGTCTCTTGAATGAAACCAGGGTGAGTATACTTTTTCGTCACCATCATCAGGAAGAAGATCGAATCTCTCTATTGACCAGATGTAAGTAATTCGTTCCGTTTTAACCTGCGTGTGACCATAGGCAAGGATTGATAATGCCATTTCTGATATATGATTCAACCGAAAGCGTATACTTATGGATCGAAGGGAACACAGTTTGGATTTATAATTAACACTGTGATTAATTAATAATTAGAATATAAAACGGATTCGATCCAGAACACTGAAAATATCTATCAGCTGATGAGGTATGACTCATAACAAATACTCAATTTTTGAGAGCAACGACCTCCTCGCTATTCTTTACAACTGATTCTCCCGCGCATTATTCAAATTGATTTGCAACTTGAGGAGATTTTTATCAAGATTGTGAAAGAAACAACAAATTTACAACTGATTTTTTATTTGTATTTGATACAAAAAATTTTTGTAAAACCATCAAAAAAGATAACATATTAAGAAAAATAGCAACTGAAATATTAAAATTTTCATTTACGCCATCAAACCCTGAAATTTTTCATTGTTAACTATCTTTGAAAAAACCAACTGATCAACAAATTTCTGATCACTTTAGTTCTGAGGCAACGATATTCAACAGCGATTCCTAATTCACTTACGAATTCTCTCATTTTAGTAACTTGATCTGTGTGGATGAATTCTAGCATTCTCCCTATAACATCTGGCTCAATATTTTTAATTTTCATATCTTTCCTACAATGATAATCCAGCATGACCTTGTGTTTAGATAGCTCTCCAAAAACCGGACCACAACTGGCTGAAATAACTTTGTGGGATCACTGAGCACTGATGCTTCGAATGGCACACGAAAATCATTATTCAACTGACTTTGTGACGTTTGACGCAATTACCCCTTTACTAAATTTACTTTTGACTATTGACTCTACTTTACGAAGACTTGAATTTTGGGCGCCAGTTGGTCTAAATGGATAACAATGCCGAATGACCAACAATTCGGCTAGCTAGCATCTCAGGGGGGAAGGAGGACGATACTCCTTGCGTCCTGTACTCGAATTTATCTATTTGGTGAGGCAGTAATGAACAACACAATTTTTATAGTAAGAATTATCTTGACTTTATTTAATACAAAAACTTGACTCGACGTTAATACCGAAATGACTCGACGCTACAATTAGTTAACCGGGCCAGAAGGGCGGTGAAAGTGGGCAGATCTGACCTGATGACGACGATACTTGACTGCAACGAGACTTGGACTGGATACTGGACTTCTCTATTGACGATCATGGACTCCTTGAGACTTTGGCTGGAGATCTGCTTGACTGGATTCTGCTGTACTGGACGTGACTGTACTTGACGAGACTTGACTTGACTTTTAAAGGCGAATTTAACAGCTTCTCTCACATCTGTCCCTGGTTCACACTCACGATCACTCTACTTCCCGTTACTGGACTTTATGGAAAATCACTCTCTACTGTCCCTTATCGTAGCTCCAACGCGAGTAAGGCTCTACCAACGCGTAAAGCCCTACGCGAATTTTCGACACATTCCCCGCTCCCCTCATCTACCTTTTTCCTTCGATGAGGAAGCGATGTCCCCCACTCTCAATAATGATCACTCAACGCGTTACGCGAACTCGACGTTGACGAGTTACTTTGTAACTCGTCACAACTTTTCTGCAAATTAGAGGATGCTACATCAAATGATGAAGTTATGACTTCTGTTGGTATATCAATGATACAACTTATTGTGAATTCATCGTTATCAGAAATTGTGGTGAGGAGTCTTAGTCGATTTACAAATTGTTCATATCCTCAATACTGCTTCGGCTCATATTCATGGGTGAATGATAAATTCTGCAAAATTATATCAAATTTATATATTTTCAGTTCAGCATAAACTGTGATTAACGATTTTCCTGGTAAATCACGAGTAAGATATAAGGCTACATATTGAATACTGTCGGAGGAATTATCACGTTGACCACGTGGATGCAATTCAAGTCTCCATCTGACATAATTGTCTGTCAGATGAAACCACGGTGATTATATTTTCTCGTCAAACTTTTCAGGAAGAAAATCAAAGTTGAAAGTAATTTGTTCCGTTCTAACTTCAGTGCTGGCATGGGAAACTCTTGATAATGACATTCTTGATGAATGGAACTAACCGATAGTGTATACTGATAGATCAGAGCGAAAACTGTTGTAACTCATAAGAAAATACTGTGATTAATTGAATATGAAACGGATTTGCTTGGGTTCAATACATGTCAGTACTTGTCATCGAATAACATATGCTCCAAGACAAATATTCAATTGATGATGACGTCCTCGTAATTGGTTCATCGCTGACTCTCCCGTGCGATATTCAAATTATGTTGGAAATTCGAGACACTTTTTGTCGAGAATCTAGTGTGCAGGATCATAATTTTATAACTCTCCTCTTTTCACATTTTTACTATCAATCAATTTATATCTAGAATAATAATTATAAATGAGAGATCAATTACTTATAGGCTCTGGCTATTTGCACAATATATTTCAAAACAATTCAAGAAAAATATTGGATATGCCTGCACCGGGAGTCGAACCCGGATCAACTGGTTACGCGCCAGGTACTCTACTTTTTTTTTTTTGATAACAACAGTTTTTATTGGCACTATAAAAAGATATTATTTACATATGTACAGTATAAAACAGTGTAGAAAAAACTATAATCATTATTATTATAACTTATAACTAATGAAGTTAATGGATACAAATATCTCTCAAACTTCTACATTTTATCGATATGAAGTGTTGATGTAAGGAAGGAGAAGTAATTCTTCTTTCCCACATCATTCATAAAAAAAAATTATATATAACTATTATGTGGTGTATGATTTGTTTATGTAATAACAATTAACATATATATTCAGCGAATAAAAAAAATGGAGAAAAAATCTACGCTTTCATTGCCAGGTACTCTACCGATTGAGCTATCCAGTGATATACCAATTTCCATTCAAATTGTCTTGCAAAGTCACACACACAGTATATACCCCACATCTCGGCCCATCACGCAGTAATTTAAATTAAATTTAATCATATTTTTCGGTATATTATACCTTGCGTGACTTTTGCGTGTATTGTGCAAATAGCGTGCGCCTTACTTATATATGGATCAAAGAGCGTACAGTCAATACATTGTCCTTGATGGAGTTGATGATTTTGATCTCTCTGCAGATTCGAGGAAACCGTGAACTTGCTGAAGATTATCATTCAGTGAGCATTAGTTCGACGTTACCGGAATAAGCAACTTTTATTGAGTTTATTCTTCATGGATAAAGATTGATTCTCCATTTCCCACCGCCTTTCTCATCAAATCATTCGTTGACCACGGAAAGGATTGAATTTGTAGTGGATTTTGTCAGGATAGAAAGAAAAACATAAATTTATAACTAAATTCTTATTTATAGCCAACCCAAATAAGATACTTGTATAATAATAATGAAAAAAGATAACATATGAAGAGAAATAGTAATTAGAAGGAATAAATTTCATTCATGCCTTTGAACATCGACATTTTGTAT
Source organism: Aleiodes leptofemur (assembly GCA_963942555.1). Lineage (NCBI taxonomy): Eukaryota > Metazoa > Arthropoda > Insecta > Hymenoptera > Braconidae > Aleiodes > Aleiodes leptofemur. The sequence continues at coordinate 13,072,781 of OZ012617.1, forward strand.
TGTTAGCTGTCTCTGGAAGAACCAGCTGATCAACAACTTCCAGCAATAATTCAGGATTTTCTCTAATCTTCTTCCAATTATTCGATTTGACTACCTCAGATGCATTATCTAGAATGTATTTCATTACACACGTCTTCAGTGTATCAACACGGTGGAAATCAGCAAGCATCAAGATTTCAGTGGCATTTTCCTTATTGAGATCTTCAAAAAGTGTCCTCTCACACATAATTCTCAATTTCTCCAAATCATATTTATCAGCAGCTTCTAATAATCCACTTGCCAATTCTTTTAGATTGGTAACTTGACCAGTGTACATAAATTCTAGCATTCCTTTTATAACATCTGGTTCAATATTTTCAATTTTCATTTCTTTTTTACGATTTTCCTCCAGGTTCTTGTGCTTGAACATCGCCGCAAAAACAGGACTACGCCTAGCCAAAATAACTTTGTGAGTTTCAAATTTTCTATCTCCAACAGTTATAGTGAAATCACTAAAAGTTGGATCTTCAAGTAGCAAACGAAAATCATCGCTCAATTGACTCTTCTGCGAATCACAGATTGTTGCATCATATGATAAAGTTATGATTCTTGTTGGTACCTCAATTATACAGGTTATTGTGAATCGATCATCATCAGATGGATTTGTGGTAAGAAGCTTAGATCTCTCTAGAAACTGGTGATATCCGTGAGACTCCTGAGGCCGATATTTATGTGTGGTTGAAAGATCTCTTAATATTATATCGGATTTTGATATTTTAATTTGGACGTTAACTCTGATCTGCGATTTTTCTGGTGAATCACGAGCAAGAAATAAGGATACATAATCAAGACTTGTATCAGTACTCGTATAGTCACCACGTGGATAAAATAGAAGATTCCATTTCTCACTTTTGTCTCGTGAGTAAAACGATGGCGAACATATCTTCTCACCAATATCTTCAGGAAGAAAATCGAACTTTTTTATTGTCCAGTCATGAACGATGCGTTCTGTTCTAACCTCAGTGTAACTGTACCGGTTTTCTGCAACAATAGCAGAGCTTGATAATCCCATTTCTTATTTTTTTAAATTGACTGATTAATAGATGGTTCCGATTTTCATAGATCTATTCTGATTGTTGAATGAGAGACAAGATTTGATGTAGATCGATGAAAATATTTATCAACTGATAACAAATGACTCAAGGCAAATAGTCAATTTTTCAAAGAGAAAACCTACTCGTGGTGATTCACCTCACTGATTCGCCCGCGCACTATTCAAATTATTCTGGAAATTCAAGACATCTTTTTCTCAAAAAGTTACTGTCCACGATTGTCATTTCGTGACTTTCCGTTTCTGATATTTTTGATATCGATCGATTCATATACAAAAGAAGTGCAAATGAGGGATTAATCAGTCGTAAATAAATTGAACAGCGTATAGTTAATAAATTGGCCTCGAAAAAAATCAGTGATTAATACTTACGATTTCTCTATGTATTCGACGAAAATGTCATCTGTACAAGGATTATGATTGTTGCTGAATATTTTTTTCGCCATCTCCTTATGTGATTCAGTAAGCATTAATTCCACGCTGCAAGGATAATCATACGTCAGCAAAATTATTTGGGTTTATTCATCGTGGATAAAGCTCGAATCTCGATTTCTAACTGTTCTCCCTATGAGATCGTACATTAAACATGATAATGGAAAGAGTTCTTAGATAATTCATATCAAGATTGAAAATAGCCACAAATTTACAACTGAATTTTTATTCATATCCAGCATCAGGAACATTTTGTTCAGCAATGAAAAAAAATAGAATGAAGAGAAAGAGCAATTGAAATGTTAAATTTTTCATTTATGCCGACGACTTTTGAGTTTCTTCATGACTTCCTGTGGAAGGACTGCCTGCTGGAACAATTCTAACAATAATTCCGGATTCCTTCCAATCTTCCTCAAATTATTTGATCTGAGTATCTCAGGCGCATGATCCACAATGTATTTCATCACACACTTCTTCAGTGTATCAGCACGGTGAAGATCAGCAAGCAGCAAAAGTTCAGCAGCATTTTCCTTATTGAGTCCTTCGTAGAGTGTCTCCTCACACATAATCTTCAATTTCTCCAAATCATATTTATCAGCAGCTTCTAATAATCCACTTGCCAATTCTTTCATATCGGTAACTTGATCAGTGTAGATGAATTCTAGCATTCCTTTTATAACATCTGGCTCAATATTTTCAATCTTCACTTTCTTTTTATGATTCTCCTCCAGGTCCTTGTGTTCAAACATCGCAGCAAAAACAGGACTGCGCTTTGCCAATATATTTCTATGTGTTGGAAATTTTTCATCCCCAACAATTATTGTAAAATCACTGAATATTGGGTCTTCAAGGAGTGAACGAAAATCATCAGTCAATTGAGTTTTCTTCGAGTCGAAGATTGGGGTTGCATCAGATGATGAAATTATGACCTCTACTGGTATATCAATTATACAACTTATAGTGAATTGATCATCATCAGAAGAATTTGTGGTAAGAAGTTTTGACCTCTCTAGAAATCTGGGCCATCCCCAACATTCCTGAATTCCATATTCACGTGTCAATGATTCATTTCTCAATATTATATTAGATTTAGATATTTTCATTTCGAGGTAGACTCTCATCTGTGATTTTTCTGGTGAATCACGAGCAAGAAATAAGGATACATAATCAATACCTTCCGATGAACTATCATTTTCACTGCGTGGATAGAATACAAGTCTCCATTTCTCACTTTTGTCTTGTGAGTAAAACCATGATGAATATATCTTTTCGTCAACATTTTCAGGAAGAAGATCAAACCCCTTTATTGACCAGTTGTGAACAATTCGTTCTGTCCTAACCTCAGTGTAAGTGTCCCAGTTCTTTGCAGCATTAGTAGAGCTTGATGATGACATCTTTCATTTATGAAATTAACCAATCAACTGATAATGTAAATTTATATAGATCAATTCTGGTTACTGAGTATAGAGAGAATTTTATCCAGATCAATGAATGTACTTATCAGCTGATGACGATTTTCTCTTCTTTTATTATCGGCTCCGATTAAAAATTCCTGGTCATCTGGCCGCATCAGCTAATGACGTATGACTCAAGGGGAGAGATTCCGCGCGTTATAAGGTACTGCGTTATAACGTAAAAAGCGTTAGCTTTGTGTTATATTTTATTTAATTACAATTAACCAATTAACTCTTAAACGATTTTAACAGCACTACAATCACTCGTGAACGAAATACTAACGTTTTAGTAAGTGCAATTATAAATAATTCAAAATTAAAAAAAAAAAAAAGGCTAACTGGATACTGCTTATAACGCGCGGAATCTCTCCCAAGGCAAGTCTTCACTTTCCGAAAGAAACGACCTTCCCGTGATGATTCATCACTGATTTGCGCGCGCAATATTTAAATTATTTTGGAAATTAGAGACACCTTTTCTCAAGAATCTATTGTCCAAGATTGTAGTTCTGTGACTATCATGTTTCCAAATTTTTACTATTAATGAATTTATACGTAAAATAGTTGTGAATAGAGGATTAATCACTCGTGTATTAGTGAATAAGTGAACACCGTATAGTCAGTAGATTGTCTCTATCTTTCTACAAATGCTAAGAAACCACAACCTTGTTGAAGATTATAATCGTTCTTGAACGATGTCTTCATCATCGTCTTATTAGATTCAGTGAACAGCAGTTTCACGTGGGCTAGAACTGGCGATTTTCTCGCCAAATCATTATGCAAGGATGATAAAGAAATGGAAGATGGAAAAGAAAAGGATTTTAATGGATTTTCTTCACAATTAAAAACAAAACAAAACTGTACAATTACATTCTTATTTATATTTAACTGGAAGAATATTTATAGGATAATGGAACAAGATAAAATATGAAGAGGAATAGCAGTTGGAATATCAAAATATTCATTTAGATTTTCAGACTTTGAGATTCTTTATTCTTAGTTGTTTGCAAAAGAACCAACTGATCAAACAATTCCAGTGATGATTCAAGATTCTATCCAGTCTTCGTCCAATTATTTGATTTGGCCACTTCAGGTGCATGCTCCACGATGCGCTTCATGAGACACTTCTTTAGTGTATCAGCACGGTGAATATCAGCAAGCGGCAAGACTTCAGTAGCATTTTCCTTATTGAGTCCTTGGTGAAGTGTCTCCACACACATAATCCTCAATTTTTCCAGATCGTATTTATGAGTGACTTCTAATAATGCACTTGCCAAGTCTTCAATACTGGTGACTTGATGTGTAAATCAAGTCTGGCATTCCCTTCATGACATCTAACTCAATATTTGTAATCTTCACTCATTTGCTACACTGGATATCCTGCATGGCTTTCAGTTGAAACAGTGCAGCAAAAACAGAAACAACGGCTTTCCAAAACAACTTTGTGAGTTGCAAATTTTTTGTCTCCAACAATTATAGAGAAATCACTGAGCATTGGGTTTTTGAATAGCAAACGAGAATCATTAGTCAATTGGAATTTCTGTAAAGTAGAAGATGCCACATCGAATGATGAAGTTATGACCTCTGCTGATATATTAATGATACAACTTACTCTGAGTTCATGATTATCAAGAGAACTTGTGGTAAAGAGTTCCGATCCCGTTACGGATGTGGTATATTTCCAAGTATTCTTGGGCCAATATCTTTGCGTGAATGATGAAGTCTTTAATATCGTAGTAAATTTGGATATTTTCACTTCGGTGCGGATTGTAATAGGCAATTTTCATCAATACTTCATCAATAATTTCTGGGAAATCATCGGGTTTAACGCGTGGATAAACGTCAAGCCTCCATTTCTCACTGTTGTTTCCCGAATAAAATCATGGTGATTACTTCAGTTCTCCATCGATTTCAGGAAGAAGATCGACTCTATTTATTGACCAAATGTAAGTAATTCGTTCCGTTCTTACCTCAGAAGCAGCATTGGCAAGACTTCATGATGACATTTCTGATAATTGAAATTAACTGATTGCTTATACCTAAAGGTCAGAGGAGAAAGGGTTTTGATTTCTAGAAAAATAGTGTGGTTAATTGAATTTCGAGCCGATTTGACCCAGATAATCCGGATTGATAACATACCTATCAGCTGATAATGTTTGACGTGCGGGAAATATTTAATTCTTGAAGAAAACAACCTTCCCGTTACTCTTTATAGTTGATCCTCTCGCGCATTATTCATATTGATTCACAAATGAAGGAAATTCATGCGCATCTCATATTAAATCGCACATTGGGCATAGAGAGTAGAGTTTTTTTAATGGGTTTTGTTCAAGGTTGAAAGAAAGTCACAAATTTACATCTGAATTATTATTTATACTTAACTGAAAGAATATTTGTAGAATAATAAAAATAAAAAACATTTGAAAAGAAATAGTAATTGCAATATCAAAAAATTTTATTTATGCCTTTGAACTTTGAGTTTTTCCATTGTTAGTCGTTTGCGGAAGAACCGACTGATTAAACAATTCCAGCAATAACTCAGGATTCTCTGTAATCTTCGTCCAAGTACCTGATTTAACCACCTCAGGTGCATGATCCACAATGAATTTCATCACATACTTCTTCAGTGTATTAGCACGGTGAAGATCAGCAAGCAGCAAAATTTCAGCAGCATTTTCCTTATTGAGTCCTTCGTACAGTGACTCCTCACACATAATCCTCAATTTCTCCAGATCATATTTATCAGCGGCTTCTAGCAATCCACTTGCCAATTCTTTGAGATTGGAGACTTGATCCGTGTAGATGAATTCGAGCATTCCTTTAATAATATCTGGCTCAATGTTTTCAATCTTCATTTCTTTTCTACGATTCTCCTTCATGCCCTTGTGTTCAAACATCGCAGCAAAGACAGGACTGCGTTTGGCCAGTATATTTCTGTGTGCTGGAAATTCTTGACCCCCAACAATTATTGTAAAGTCACTGAAAATTGGGTCTTCAAATAGCAAACGCAAATCATTGCTCAATTGACTTTCCTTTGAATCAAAGCCCGGTGTATCAAATAATGAAGTTATGACCCTCTCTGGTATATCAATTATACAGCTTATTGTGAATTGATCATCAGGAGAATTTGTGGTAAGGAGTGTTGATCTCCTTAGGAAGTTTATATACCCATGATCTTCCTGAGGCCCATATTTTTGTGTAAATGATAAATTTCTCAATATTTTATTAGATTTACATATTTTCAGTTCAACGTGAACTGTGATCTGCGATTTTCCGGGTGAATCACGAGCAAGATATAAGGATACATGATTGTTACCTTCTGAGGAACTTCCAATGTCACCACGTGGGTAGAATAGTAAATTCCATTTCTCACTTTTGTCTCGTGAGTAAAAACATGGTGAATATATTTCTTTGCCAATATCTTCAGGAAGAAGATTGAATCTCTTTATTAACCAGTTGTGAATTATGCGTTCTGTTCTAACCTCAGTGCAACTGTCCAGGTTTTCTACAACATTAGTAGAGCTTGACGATGACATTTCTTATTGATGAAATTAATCGATTGATCTGTAGTGTAAATTTATTTATATAAATAAATTCTTCAATTCTGGTTGTTGAATGTGAATAGTGAGGATTTGATCCAGATCGATGAAAATACTGTGCAGCTGATTACGTACAGTTTAAGGCAAGTATTCAATGTTCGAAGAAAACGACTTCGCGGCAATTGGTTGCGCTGATTCTTCCGCGCAATATTTAAATTATTATTTTGCAAATTGCAGACACTTTCTCTCGAGAAGCTAGTTTCCAACATCGTAATTTCATGATTTTTTTATTGTCCCATTTTGACTATCGATCTGTTAATACGTGGAATAGTTGAAAATGAAGGATTAATCATTTGTATAGAAATTGAACAGCGTATAGTCGAGACATTCTCTTCAAAGAAATCAGTGAAAATAATTTTGATCTTCTTACGAAATTGACAAAATCGTTATCTTACTGAGAGTTATAATTGTAGGAGAAACGATTCCCTTGCCATCATTTTATTAGATTCAGCGAGCATCAGTTATACATGAGCTGGGACTGGTGATATTCTGGAAATCTCACGCTGCAAGAATAATGACACATAAGTAACAGTATTAAAGTTCATTTCTCATAAATAAAGATTGAATCTCCATTTCTCTCGTACTCCCTATTAAATCTACCTTCTGTATAAAAAGCGAATAGTTTTTTTTTTTAGGATTGACAAAGGAAAACACAAATTTACAACTGAATTTTTATCTATATTTAACTCAAAAAATATTTCTAGAACAATGAAAGAAGTAAACATATGGAGAAAAATAGCAGATACAATATTGAAATTCCAATTTATTCCTTGGAAATTTGAGATTTTTCATTGGTAGTTGCCAATGGAAGAATGGAGTGTTCAACAAATTCCAGCAATAATTCAGGGTTTTTTCCAATCTTCTTCCAATTATTTGATTTGATCACCTCAGTTGCATGATCCACAATGTATTTCATTACACATTTCTTCAGTGTATCAGCATGATGAAGATCAGCAAGCAGCAAGAGTTCAGCAGCATTCTCCTTATTGAGTCCATTGTAAAGTGTCTCCTCACACATAATCCTTAATTTCTCCAAATCATATTTGTTAGCTGCTTCCAATAATCCACTAGCTAATTCTTTCATATTACTAACTTGATCTGTGTAAATGAATTCTAGCATTCCTCTTATAACATCTGGCTCAATATTTTCAATTTTAACTTCTTTTTTACGATTCTCTTCCAGGTCTTCGTGCTTAAACATCGCAGCAAAGACAGGACTGCGTCCGGCCAATATATTCCTGTGTGTTGGAAATTTTTGATTACCAACAATTATTGTAAAGTCACTCAATATTGGGTTTTCGAACAGCAAACGAAAATCATCACTCAATTGCCTTTTTTTTGAATCAAAGGTCGCTGCAGCGCATGCTGAAGTTATTACCTCCGCTGGTATATCAATTATACAACTTATTGTGAATTCATCATCAAAAGAATTTGTAGTAATGAGTTTTGATCGCTCCAATAATCTGCAACATCCGTAACTCATCTGAGGTCCATATTTATGTGTGAATGAAGAATTTTCCAATATTATAGTAGATGTAGATATTTTCATTCTAGCATGAACATTGATGTCCGATTTTCCTGGTGAATCACGAGCAAGATATAAGGCTACATGATCAATATCTTCCAAGGAATTATCACGTCTACCACGTGGATAAAATTCAAGCTTCCATTTCTCACTGTTGTCTCTCGAATAAAACCACGGTGAACATATTCTGCGATTTTCAGGAAGGAGACCGAACCTCTTTATTGACCAGTTGTGAGTTATTCGTTCCATTCTAACCTCAGTCTGAGCATGAACAAGCGCTGATGATGACATTCCTGATATATGAAATTAACCGATAGCATATACTGATTGATATATATTTATAGATCAAAGCAAAAGCTGTTGTAATTCACAAAAAAAATACTGTAATTAATTAATTGAATATAAAACGGAAATGATCCAGTCGATAAAAATTCCCATTAGCTGGATGACATATGATTTCGGCGAATATTCAATTATCGGCATGAGTCTTTATAGCTTATTTTCCCGCGCATTATTCAAATATATATTCACAAATTGAGGAATTTTTTCTTATAATTGAAAAAGAGCCACAACTTCACAACTGTTTTTTTATTATTCATATTCAGCTCAAAGAATATTGGTAAAACAATTGAGAAGGGTGATATATGAAAAGAAATAGCAGTTGAATTATCAAAATTTTGAGTTATTGTTTTTCTTTTCTAGATTTTTCACTTTCAGCTGCCTGTGAAAGTGCCAACTGATCAAACAATTCCAGTAATAATTTAGGGTCTCTTCCAATAGGGTTATTCTTCCAATTATTGGATTTGATCACCTCAGGTGCATGATCCACAATAAATTTCATCGCATACTTCTTCAGTCTTTCAGCACCATGACGATCAGCGAGCATCAAGACTTGAGCTGCATTCTCCTCATTGAGTTCTTCGTGAAGTACCTTTTCACACATAATCCTCAATTCTCCAGATTATAATCATTAGCGGCTTCAAATAAACCACTTGCAAATTCTTTGATATTACTAACTTCATCGGTGTAAATGAACTCCAATAAACTTCTCATAACATCTGGCTCAATATTCTTGATTCTCATTTCTTTATTCCGCACGTCATACAAATGAGTGTACTGTAGCAGTTCAAAAAAAGAACTCCGTTGAGCCAATATATTTTTATGTACTGGAAATTTTTGATTCCCAACGATTATTGTCAAATCGCTAAATTTCGGTTCTTCAAGCAGTAAACGGAAGTCATCTTTCAATTGACCTTTCTTCAAATTAGATAATTCTGCATCGAAAGATGACGTTATTACCTCTGTTGTTGTGTCAATTATACAGCTTATGGTCAGTTGATCATTTGAAGATTTTGTAGTAAAAAGTTTCGATTCCTTCAGAGATTTGACGTATCCATACGTATCCTGCGGTCCATATCTCCTGGTGAATGATGCTGTCTTCAATATTTCATTACCTTTGAATATCTTACTTTCAGTGTGGACATCAATGTAGGATTTGCCGGGTGACTCCCGAGCGAGATAGATTGATGCATCATCAATGAATTTCTCGGAATCATCGGGATCAAAAAGTGGACAACCGTCAAACTCTTCCGAGGAATCATTGCGTTCAACACGCGGATAGAATTGGAGTCGCCACTTTTCGGTATTATTTTCCCAATAAAACCATGGTGAATATACGCACTCTCCAATGTCTTCAGGAAGAAGATCCAATCTTTTTATCGACCAGATAAAATTGATTCTCTGAGGTTTAACCTCAGTATGAACTTTGGCAATGCTCGATGACATTACTGATAAAATTTAATTAATCTGGTAGCGTATATTTGTAGATAAAAAAAAAACTGTTTTGATTGATAAGGAAATATTGTAATTAATCAAATATAAAACGTATTTTATTGAGATCGATGAACTGTCTATGATCGGATTAAATCGGACAACATATGACGAGAGGCAAATATTCAATTGGTGACAACGTTCGTGTGATTGGTTCATCGTTAATCCCCTCCAACGCGATGTTCAAATTATTTTCGAAATTAAAATGACTTTCCCATTTTTACTAGCAATCAATTCTTACATAAAATAATTATCAATAGGGGATTAATTACTGGTGTATCAATTAAATTACGTATAACCAATAGATTGTTGGTGTCGGAGGAATCACTGAGTAACAATTGTGATCTCTTTACAAATTCGATGAAACTGTGACCTTGTCAATAATTACAATTGTTGTTGAATGATCTCTTCGCAATTGTCTCATCAGATTCAGTGAATATCATTTCCATGTAGGCTAGGATAGACGATTCCTTCGGGGATTTATGTTGCAAGGATAATGAAACGTTAGCAACATTATTTGAGTTCGTTATTCGGGGATGAAGATTAAGCTTGTCAATTTCTCACCGTTCTCCCCATTGAATAGTACATTGGGAATGGAAAGGAATGAGCTTTTAATAGATTTTTTCTAGTATTGAGAGAAAGTACGAATTTCCAACTGAATTCTTATTTACATTCAATTCAAAGAATATTTGTAGAACAATGAAAAAAAGATAACATATGAAGAAAAATAGCAATAGAAATATCAAAGGTTTGATCAATTCCTTCGACATTCAAGATTTTCTCATTGTTAGCTGCCTGGTCATAATTTATTTCAGAAATTCGCGTTGCCTATCCAATTATCCCTTTGAAAATTTCTACCTTGAAAATTCGTATTTAGGGGCCTATTTTACCCCAACCTCCCCTACATTCAACAAATTCCGCGTATTTTCGGATTTATGAAATATAGCCGCCATCTGGTATATAGACATGTGTACTCCATTACCGATTAACCTGAGAGCTATAATTCTCATTTGTCTTTTTTTTGCCATCATACTATTCTTCCCCCCCCCCCCCCCCCTCCTTTCAATTTCCCTGCAGTTGATCGAAGATTAGGCAATCAAGGTAATTTTATCATTAAGGATTTCAAATGAATTGTTATTAGTATTTGAGGAATATGAACGATAGCGAGTCTCCGGAAAATTAGACTGTATGATTGCGAAACTATTCTTGAGAACATTATAGATCAGTCATTGAGCACGATGATTGACAATTCGATTGTGAAACTTTTAACCTCAAATCATAGGAATAAACGTTTCTCCATAAGAAAACGTTCACCCGTTTTAGAGACTGCATTTTCTTTTCTCAGATCAACTTCTTTTAATTGTAACAGCTCGAGAAAGTTTTCTGTGGAAACCATGCAAAAAAATGGATTATTTTATTTTCGGTTTTTGTTTTGGGTCCGGAATGTAAGGGTTGGTTTCTTGAGGATATCTTTGATTCTATTCATCCTAGCAAGCTGGCATTGTGCTCAAATGAAAGCTGACATCATTTCCCATGGATTCCACTAGTAGTATATGAATTTTTCACGATTTTTAATGAAGTTATGAGCATTTTTCTGTGAATCAGTTTTTGCTCCGTAACTGCATCAAAAATTAATTTGTGACCAATAATACTATGGGAACTGATGCCAGCTTCTATTTGAGTACAACCGCAACTAGCTATAATGAATAAAACGGAGGGTTTCAGTCTCAGATTTCAGAGAAAATTTTTTTTTAAGGCTCGCATGCTGTTGGGTTATTTGAGAAAACGTAGTTTTCTCTTTACGAGGTCAAAAATGGTTCAATTTTCCAAAGACCAGTCCAGCACCATACAGACAATGGTGCTAAGCTGAGTTTTGGAAAAGTGAACCATTTTTGACCTCGTAAAGAGAAAACTACGTTTTCTCAAATAACCCTATTCCATGCGGGCCTTAATGAAAAAATTACATTTTTCTATATGATTTCCATAGGAAAGTTCCCTAGTTTTCCAATGGAAAAATGACAAAATCTCTAACATCGATTCTTCTAACTTTAGGCCTCAATCTACTGAATTTATCATTAACTTAACAGCAAAATTTTACTTATTTTTTATGACTGTCCATTCAACTCCCTTTAGTTACACTGAGAAACGGATTCGTTTAGTTGAAGCGAGCTTCGCTAACTATTAACGAATGGTAATTAGAATTTTAACTAAACTCATATATTAGTTAGAATATATTCGTTAATATTCAACAAATGGTCCGTTTAGGGGCTTTGATTGACGCAAAGGGACTCAATAATTTGAATTCCCCAAAATGAACCGTTTTTGATGAAAAAAATTAATTCTCATGAAAATAATTGAAATAAATCACTTCAACGAGGGGAAACACATTCAAGCAAAAACGATTGTATTTGTCCATCGTAGTGCTTCAACTGCATATTCGTTAATATTTAACGAATACGCTGTTAAGTGAACCGGCTCAAGTATTTGAAGGCATCTAATATTCATTCAAATCAACTAAATCCGTGAGATAACTGTTAACGAATCTTTCTCTCAGTGCATCCTGCCCGCGATCCACTATAAATATAGTTTACCCTAACTTCGTGAATGTTTAGTGCGTCTCAACATAATCATCCGAGCTATTCAAATTCCAATTCTACTTCAAATTTACTCCTTGAACCAGGCTCAATGCCTTCATTTCGTAAAAATCTTCATTTCTTTTGAAAAAACAATGAGCTGTTGATTTAATCAATTTCAGCAGTGAATATTTCATGCAGGATTAAATATGGATCAAGTTCCACATGAAGATGATGATGAAAGAAATGACAATAATGATAATAAGTTTGATGGTAATGAAAATCCCGATGATCATCATGCCTTCTTTGCCAATGTATACGAAGGAATGTCGATTCCTGCGCCTTTGGTCATTGTAGTTCGTGGACGTCAAGCAGGCACTGAAAGATATCTATGTGGAGGCTTTTCTTATCATCGTGATCGTCGAGCAATTAACATCATTCGATGTTCTCAACGTAAAATTGGGTGCCCTGGGAAAATCACATTTAATCGGGACAACTCAGGTATTCTTGAGAGAATGCATCGCTATCATAGACCTGAAAGATACTTAGTTGAAGAATTACCTGCGAGAAATTATATCGCTCGGTTGGCACTGCAGAATGCATTGAAACCTCATGAAATATATGCTAGAGCAGAGATAAAGTGAGTTATTTTGAAGAGAAATATATATCGTTGCCTTAGAAACAAAGGGGCGTAAGTGCTATGCTTATGCACAAGACTTACGCCCCTTCGACTCCAAGGCGACGATATATGAATTTATACCTTCATATATTCGTATATATTACTCTGATTTTGAACAGTAGAATTTGAGAAAAATTGTATTTTTATGGATCGCCGAGATGGAACATAAACTATTTACACCCATTTTCACTCATCTAAATAAAGATTATTAGTGTTGTCAAATTTTCATAAGTTTGCCGATCAAAACTGCTATTTCCCATGAAATCCCGGAGAATTGGGCTTGAATGATTGACGATATTTTTTCATATGGTTTTCTGGGGAGTTGTTGTGAGTGGATTTGTGCATTACCTAAGGGCATTAAGTGTATGATTTACTTCAAAGGGATGCAAGGAGATGTGATGGGAGGGGGGGCTTTGTTGACACGTATTTTACGGTTTTTTTCGTTGAACTAAAAAGAAATTGGGGAAGAGGAGATGAGGTGGGAGGATACAGAATTTTTCTTCGAATGAAGGAGTTCATGAAAAAATCTGAAAGAATTTGAGCAAGTTCTCCGGGATGTCTACATTGTTGATGAATTTTTTGTAGAGCTTTTTTTTTAAAAAAAAGTTTGGATGACTTCTATTTAACTCGTCCATTTTACCCTGAATTTTCTTTGGGGTGAAGAATTCTCGGGAAAAATCTGAAAAAACTTGGAATGTTTTCAAGGAAAGATGTTTCCATTATTCAGGATGGCGACTGAAACCTAATTTCAAAATTCCCTGATTTTTTTCTGACTCAAAATGAAATTCTAGGACCTACAGAAAAAAATGTTATTTGAATTTACGTTAAAATTTTTAGTTATTCCTGAAAATAATTTTTTTCATTAGAATTTAACAATAATACCCGAAACTGCGTTTAATTTTCAGAACTCTGACTTTTTGTTAACATTTTTGTAAATTTTCGACTAATCAAAAAGTTCAATTTTTTCGATTAAATGTATATAACTTTTAAAAATATGAAGATAATACAGAATAATGTACGAATTTCCCTGATTAAGATAAAAATTCTCTGAATTTTCCCTGACTATTCCAGAAATTTTTAATTCTCTAACTTTTCCAGATTTTCCAGGACGATCGCCATCCTGATTATTGTTCAATTCTTTTCAAATTTTTCGTCAAGACTTTCACTCCCAAAAAACTTTTCTATTGATGTAAGACGAATCTTTTCATTTCCCAAGCAACAATTTTAATGTATTTCTCCTCTGTATCCATAAAACAACAGGTTTCCTGATGTAATAAGCCATTGTCTATCCCAAGATGAATGTGAGCATATTGTGTTTTGTGTTCGTGCTCGGAATCGGCGAACTATTGCCGCTAATTGTGAAGGGCTTGAACCACTTCTAGAAAATTAATTCTTTACCTCAGATACGTATAGGGGGATGGTTAGAGCACGTGATGGTTCAACAGCTCACATATTTATTGACAACTTTATGCTGAGATAATTATGAACTGCTCCATTCTTGCATGTGGATGGAACTTTTCAGCTGCGAACTAATTTCATTTCAATTTTTCTTTCCGAGTATCATACAGGGTGGCAACTGAAAACTATACTACTGTATGTCGACTTAAGTATTGTAATTTGAATGTGAATTTAGATAGTTTTCCTTTAGATTCTTCATGTAATTGTAAATAATATAAGTAAATTTTGCTGTGTGTTTATTTAATAGTTTTTGAATTAATATTCCTAATTTTTGAAGGGCTTCAATGAAAGTTGAGCGTTGGTCTAGGCAAACATTCAATTGACGACAACGTTCGTTATTTTCGAAATTAAAATGACTTTTCTATTTTCACTAACAATCGATTTTCACGTAAAATAATTATAAACAGGGGATGAATTACTCGTGTATCAATTGAACAAGGTATAACCAATAGTTTGTTGGTCCGGAATAACTGAGTAATAATTTTAATCTCTCCACAGATTCGACGAAACCGTGACCTTGCTGAGGATTATAATTGCTGCTGAACGATCTCTCCACCATCGTCTTCTCAGATTTAGTGAGCATCAGTTCCATGTGGGCTGGAATAGCCGATTTCTCCGGGAACTCACGTTGCAAGGATAATGAAATTTTAGCAGCATCGTTTGAGTTCATTCTTCGTGGATGAAGATCGAGTCTCGATTTTTCAGCATCCTCCCTATTGTATTGTCCATTGAGCCTGAAAAAAATAAGAGTTTTAAATTTATTTTTCCAAGATTTCAAAAAGCTCCAAATTTTCTACAACTGAATTTTCATTTACCTTTAACTTACAGAATATTTGTAGAACAATGAAAAAAGATAACATGAAATACTAGTTGAAACATTAAAATTTCGATTTATGTTTTCGAACTTTGAGTTTTTTCATTGTTTCCTGTGGAAGAATCGAGGGATAAAACAACTCCAATAATAATTCAGGGTTCCTTGCAATCTTCTCCGAATTATTTGATTTGATCACCTCAGGTGCATGATCCAAAATGTATTTTATCACGGATTTCTTCAGTGTATCAGCATGGTGAAGATCAGCAAGCAGCAAGATTTCAGCAGCATTTTTCTTATTGAGTCCTTCATGAAGTGTCTTCTCACACATGATTTTTAATTTCGCCAGATCATATTTATCAGCAGCTTCTGATAATCCATTCGGCAATTCTTTCATATGGCCGATCTTGATAATGATATTGTTGATAGATGAGATTAACCGATAGCGTGTACTGATAGATCAAGAGAAATACTATTATAATTTATTTAATATATACGAAAATGCTCAAAGTAATTCATAGGAAACTAACTTTCTCCAGGAGAACGATTCTGCAGGTTCTAACGTACTGGTGAGAAACTGCGCTTATAGTGTTGGAGTTGCACAAGCTGTACAGTTTCTTGATGCTTACGCTGTAAGAAACTGTACAGAATTGATCTGCCAGCTTGAGAAAATTTTTTTACGAGACAAGACAAGATTGAAAAAAACCACAAGTTTTCTATTTATTTTTTTATTCATGTTAAACTGAAAGAATATCTATGGAACAATGAAAAAGGTTGCATATGAAAAGAAGTAACAATTAAAATATGGAAATTTTGATACAAATAAAAATTTCCATATTTCAATGACTACTTGCATGTTTTATTTACATATTTCAATTATGCCTTTGAGCTTTGAGATTCTTCATTATTAGCTGTCTGTGAAAGAACCAACTGATCAAACAATTCCAGCAGTAGATCAGGATTCCATTCAGTCTTCTTCCAGTTATCTGATTTGATGAGTTCAGGTGCATGATCCACAATGTATTTCATCACACATTTCTTCAGTGTATCAGCACGGTGAAGATCAGCAAGCAGCAAGACTTCAGCAGCATTGTCTTTATTGATTCCTTTGTAAAGTGTCTCCTCACACATAATCCTCAATTTCTCCAGATCATATTTATTTGCAGCATCTAATAATCCACTTGCTATTTCTTCAATATTAATAACTTGATCCGTGTAAATAAATTCTAGCATTCCTTGTATAACATCTGGCTCAATGTTATTGATCTTCACTTCTTTTTTACGATTCTCTTCCATGTCTTTGTGTTCAAACATCGCTGCAAAGACCGGACTGCGTTTGGCCAATATATATCTGTGTGTTGGAAATTTTTGGTCTCCAACAATTATTGTAAAATCACTGAATATTGGATCTTCAAATAGTAAACGGAAATCATCGCTCAATTGACTTTTCTTGGAAGCAAAAATTGCGGCATCAAATGATGAAGTTACGACCTTCACTGGTATATCAATTATACAGCTTATTGTGAATTGATTATCTTCAGAGGAATTTGTGGCAATAAGTTTTGATCTCTCTAGAAATTGGGGGTATCCAAGAGTCTTTTGAGGCTCATATTTCTGTGTGCCTGATAAACTCTTCAATATTATATTAGATCTAGATATTTTCAATTGAGTGGAAACTATGACTGGCGATTTTCCTGGTGAATTACGAGAAAAATATAAGGCTACATAATCGATATCCCCGGAGGAACTTCGATGTTCACCACGTGGATAGAATTCAAGTCTCCATTTCTCACTATTGTCTCTTGAACAAAACCACGGTGAAGATATTTTTTTTCCTATATCTTCAGGAAGAAGGTCGAACCTCTTTATTGACCAGTTGTAAGTAATTCGTTCCGTTGTAACCTCAGTGTGGGCATCGGCAAAGCTTGATGATGACATTTCTGAACAATGAAATTAACTGATAACGTATACTTATAGATCAAAGTGAAAACTGTTTTAATTTGCGGAAATATTGTGATTAATGAAATATTGAACGGATTTGATGTAGATCGGTGTCAATACTTGTTGTTATCAAATAACGTATGACTTGAGGCGAATCTTGAATTGGCGACGACCTACTTGTGATTGGTTCAACGCGGATCCTTCAGCGCAAAATTTGAATTATTTTGGGAATTTGAAGACACTTCTCCTCGAGAAGCTATAGATCGTATATTCGTGGCTTACCTATTTTTACATTTTCATCCTCAATCAATTCAGACATGAAATAATTATTAATAAGGGATTATAATCACTCATATATCCATTAAGGATATCATAGTGGCAGGTTCAAATGATCGACTTTTTTTTTTTTTTCCTCCTAGTTATTATAATTACTATAACTATTTCGATTTTTCAACATTTTACCGATACTAGAACGATGTCCGAGATGATGAATTTTTAATAAATAATATTATGAATATTCAATATTGTTCCGCATTTGACTCACGCTGTCCTAGCATCGAGGACTGTGATTGGAGGATTCTCGGATTTCGAATACCAATATGGCCGCCATTGATGTTTTCATGCAATCAATTGAATTAATCGTCACTACATGTCCGGTAACATACATTTTTCACGATTTCAAAAAAAAATAGACATTCTGACGAACAAAAAGCATATAAGGTTATATAAAGAAAAAATAGGTCTGTGACCATGAATTTTTGCAGTGAAACTGAAACTGAGCCTCGCTTATGGAGTTTCTATGTTAATTTAATTATTTTCAAAAATTAATTTTGGCCTTATTTGTCCGGTAACATGGGGTAAACAAAATTTTTTAAAAATCTACTCATGCTATTCTATCGAAAGTGACCAAAATTGAGAAGGAAAAATAGATTGCCCGAACCACTATGACATCCTTAAATAGCTCATAGTCAATAGATTGCTATCGAAAAAATCAGTAGTAGTTTCATAAAATTCAAGTTTTATGAAACTGCTGAAGATATAGAAGATATAGAACATCCAACAATTTTGACTCTTTTTTTTTCTTTACAAACAAATATTTTTTTTTTAATAATTTGTCCGAATTATTTTTTTTCTAATAATTTGTTAATTTATTTGTCCGAAAAATCCCAAAGAGTGTCAGAAGTTTGCTGATTTCATTATTATAATATTTCCGCAGATTATAACTATTGTTGAATGATTTCTTTAGAATCATCTTATTGGATTTAGTCAGCATTAGTCCATGGCTAAAATTGGCGACGCTTTCGAGAATTCATGTTGGTTTTATTTTTGATGGGATTGAGAGAATGAGAAAGCAAGGATAGTGCGAAGACACCGTTTACCAAAAAAAAAATACAATATTCTATAACTTTTGGCGATACTCTCCTTATCGAAAATTTCCATTTCACATGTTATCCTCCTAGGCATCGACTGATAAGAAAACAATGTAGAATATTCTTGATATAAAGGAAAGAATTTGTCCATCGTTTTAAAATTTGTAATGAAGAAAAGAGCTATGTACGAAAGAAATGAATTATACTCTCACTATTGTATTATCAGTTGTTAGCAGCAACTTTTTTATCGGAACTGTTGATAAGCTATTTACGAATTGCCTCTCCAAAAGCTCACAAATTCATGCATCGAAACGATCACTTCTACTTCGTTCTTCGTTCTGAAAGTATCCTTATAGAATAATCATGATGAAGTTCCTTGGAATTCTATTGATTAGTATGGTGGCTCAGATAACTGTAAGTATTTCACTTTTCAAGACCTCGATTTTCCATATCAATAATTTTGTATGAGTAATTCAGAATAAAAAAAGTTTCGTATATTTTGGGTAGATATTGTAATATATGCAACCATAATGGTATATATGAAACGAATATAATTGATTCTAATGTAGAAAGATTTCCAGATTTTCGATACTAAATGAACTATTTCAGTACCGAAGTTTTGAAGTATTCAGTTGTGAAGAATATATCAGGAACTAAGCTAGGTAGTTTTCATTTTAATCCCTTGGAAAAAAAGTATGAGTTCACTCGCTGAATAATTCTTTCTATATAATAAATGTAAAAATGTTTTTCTCTTCTATTCGAATTTTTTTGGTTGCTCCCATTTCATTACGTTGTCAGAATGATATAAAAACAAATTATGAGCCGGCATGTCAATTACTCAGAATTCTAGAACCTGTCCGAAGACACTTTATGAAAATTGTCTATATGTTCTTGAGTCTCTATTATAATCTTGCAAAATATTTACAACACTTCTATGAAATCCTACTGCGATAAAATGCTCAATAAGGATGATATTGTGTAGGGGTTTCATTGAAATCTGATAGGTAGTTTTTGACATGTTAAAAAAATGATGTTTTTTCGAATTTGCGATTCCGCGGGTTTTCTATCATCAAGCAATATTTAGGAATTCTTCAGTTCATTATATCTATTGGGATCCTGCCTGGTGGTGCTTCATGACAAGATAATGAGTTGCAATGTTGTAGAATTTCCGAAAAATCATTTTTTTTCTCCAAAAACTACTTTGACCATTCAAGAATATGGGTGAGAAAATTAATCACTCGAAATACTTTTTTTATTGAAATTTTGAACTCTTCACCAAGCATTCCTTCATATATATAACACAAATCATAATTTTAATCGTGTTTTTCTCGAAACATGATTCGGGATGTATTTCCGTAACTATGTGCATCTCTAGACTGAGCCATTTTCTTTTAAATTGAGATACTATGATTAGGCTGAATATTTCCATCTGGAAAATAGAAATATTCAGAAAGAAAAATAAAAAAAAGAAGATGGTTACGCGAGAATCAATTGTTATTAGTCAGCATAATTTCGACAGCTCAAATGAATTTGAATTTTACAAAAAGAGTCAATCTTATTTTTACGTGTCTAAACTTGGGAATGGTAGTGATGGAGTGAGATTTACAATGATGATAATGTGAATGATTCAGCTATAAAGTTAAGTAGAAATGAGAATGAACGGGCAGAACTCGGGAAAAAATGAATAGATTGGTTAGGTAGGGAAGAACATTCTGAAAAATTTGGCGAAAATATTGAATTTACCAAAAATCTCACGAAATCTCACGGTATCTCGAAATCTATGAATTTACAGATTTCTGGTTAAATTCAAATTTTTTGAAATACAACAGACTTTCAATGTTCCGAGCGGCAAAGAAAGGTTGCCGCAGTTCAATTCCAGAGAAATTTTGAGGAAAATTGGGGAAAAATATCGAATTTACCAGAAATCTCTCGAAAACTCAAGAAATCTCGGAATCTACAAATTTTCAGATTTCTCGTTAATTTTAGATTGTTTGAGATAAAACTGGCTTTTTTTTTAATGAAAAAAATGGGAAAAATATAACGTCGAACATGACCTTATTTCATTGAATTATTAGTTTATGTTTGTTGTTTTTTTCATCAAAAAGAGGGTACGTGAAATCCACGCTCAACGGAAGTAAAACGAGTTGCTTAATAGGATAGATAGAGATAAATTATGAGCATTTTTTTACGAAATTTTATTGGTTTTTGTTCACTAACAAATGAAATTTTTTTCCACGATCATGAAGTATTTAGATGGATCGATTTTTTTTAAATAGTAGTTTTGTGTGAATATCTCGAAAATTGATCGAGATGGAGCAATTTTGCTTCAGTTTTTTTTGTAGCTCCTTCGAAATTCTCTACAAAAAAGTTTTAGAGCAGAATCGCCCTATGTTGCTTAGATTCCGAGATATTCACAGAAAATTGATGATTAAATGAAATGAATTTGTGTAAAAACTTGATAGTCGCTTTTTCAACATCCTTCTTAATACTCATTTGAATGAGTCTACGAAAAAAAAAATCGGTCTTTCAGAAATTATTCGTCGTATTTTGTAGATATGTTTGAAAAAAAATGTTAAAAAATATGAATTTTTCATATTTATACGATTTTTTGAAGATTTTGGGATGTTTATCGCGGCTGAGCTGTATACAAAAATTTTCAACTGTTAATATCTCGGTTAATTTTGCAAATACATAAAAAGTGCATCAGAACAAGTTTGTGAATAATTTCAATATCTTTAACTTTTGTTTGAAACTTTTTTCCGTATCATTTGCCATTTCCGAGATATTGGCAAAAAAACGTCATTTTTGAGGTGGTTTTAATTTTTTTCTACCCCTTCGCCACCCCTTTTGGGATTTTTCAATTAGAGTTAATTAAAATATAGATCAAAACCAATTTATTAAAAAAAAATTAAGCTGGTAGGCGAGTGAAGAATTAAAACTTTTCTTTATTGGACTATTGTTTCAATGACTCTTTGGAAATATCTCGGAAACTAATCAAGATCGGGCAATTTTACCCTACAGCTATTTTGTAGTAAGTTTAAGGGCTATAGAGAAGGAATGTAGCAACTTCACTCTATCTCGCTTAGTTTCCGAGTTATTCTTGAATAATTGATGGTAGAAAATTAACATCATGTTTTATCTCTTCATTATTAAATTGTTTTTTGAAGAATTTCTGGGGAAATAAGCGAGATATTTTCGAAACAAGATTGAAAAAATACACCCATGCTCTGCATATTATTGGGACTGCCAGCCCTTGTGCGTAGACGCCGCTCTCTCTCTCTCTCTCTCTCTCTCTCTCTCTCTCTCTCTCTCTCTCGCTCTCCTATACCTCATATGTAGGCGTTAAATCTAAGGATGTTATAGTCCGATTACCGAAAGGTTTACTTTTTCAAGTAAAGCTAGATACGGTTTCAGGCTCTCGGAAAAGTAATCCTTTTAAAAATTGGACTATGGGGCGAGGTGGGCATGTAGGAGGTGAGACGCAGGGGAATCTATTGTATTTCTGCAGGATTGCAATCCCTGAACACGAAAAATATTTTGGCTACTTCACAATGGCTATCAACTTCTGAGGTACCTATTTCCCCTTCCCTACTCTTCCACCACTGTAAGTAAAGCCCATTGGTTGAACAAATGGGCTTTCGTTAATTAAGTTAATTTCCGACTTTAACTTAATTTTTCCTTAATCGCCATTATAGTAATGGCCATTATCTCGCGGTGAAACAGGGCATAAGTACGTGACATTGGATATTTTGTGGTAGTGGAAGGAAGAAAAAATCCTTCCGGAGGGATTTTGGAAAATGTGAGTTATTGTCGCTGATACGTTGCAAGTACGTGGATGGTGCGTCGCAAGTCCAGCTCTGATGCATCGCAAGTGCATCGCTAATGCGACAATTCCCTATTTCATGCGTGGAAATATCAATAACTCACATTTTTAAGAATTCTTCTACAAATATCTGATAATTTCTTCATCACGCTCTGGCAAAATATCCAATTCTTTTTTTCACGTACTTAAAATACAAATTCTCACGTCAAAACCGCCACGCGAATTTAGAAATATGAATCTGACATTTCTGAATGGCAACATATATTATGTTATGAAGCTGCGTTCAGTCTGTTCAAAACCGAGACCGAACGTCTCGGCCCTAAATATTAATAATAACGAAGGAAATCGTTATTGGCAGGCGCAAAGCGTTCGCCAAACGCTTGTTAGACAATAATGAATGAATTCTGATTAACTCGCACCGCATTGAAGACAAAATTCGAATATTTCTGATAAAGGAATTTCATTATGAAAGCACGAGCCAGCCCTTTAGAAGAACTCTGAGCAAGTAGTAGTAAAAATTGGAAAGAATAACTTGCTATTAACATGTCGAATTCTGCTCATGGTTTCAGAATGGTAAAGATGTGAAGTTGCAAGTTGAAAGTGCTGGTTCTTCCTATAATAAAGACATATCAATTGACAGAACCAATGCAGGAAGAATCCAAACAACTAGAGTCCAGCAGTGGATAATGGGAGATGATGATTGGACGGTAATGGAATATATGAATATTATTTTCATTTTCATTGTCAGATGATAACATCTCATATCTGGTGATCCAATTTTGATATATAGATAGATTATATAATACGCGACGACCTAGATGACATAGAGTTGAATAGTACATCATTGTGTAATGCTGAGCCTTCAAGTCAGGGGGCTAACGTAGTTGTTTTGGCAATGAGAGCATTGGGCTTGGCAGATGAGGACTGTCCTATACGAACGGTATTTATGATATTCATGATAGCGAATGATTATGATTCTGTAAATGATTTTCATTACAGCAAACAGTAGAAGAACCAGACCCAGTTGTTGAGGGAGAGCTTGAAATTGATGGACATGATGGGGGTGAAAGAATTTATCTCGAAATATCATTGAAGAGAGGCCCTGCGGAAATTGTACAAATAACTTTAGCTGGTAGAGTTATGAAGAATAGAAGTTGAGTCGTTCAATATGACGAATGATTATGTAATGGTATTGCAATCACATATATGTATTTTTTCGAGCATACCATGTTATCTTGGTGAAAGGAACAATGAATATTTTATGATGGGATAAAAGAAATGTTTCGTGAACTATTTCTCAATTTTTTGAGGCCATAAAATAAAAAAAAAACGAAGTGAGCCTATCATAAGATCGGTGGTGTCTAGATATTTCTTTTGAAAAATACATGATATTTCAATAATTGCAAGATTGCTGGAACTCCTCAGTTTCAGAAGTTTTCTTACCTTTGAATGATCACGAAACGCATATCTCATCCTAGCATTGAGAATAACATTGTTAAGGATGTTCTACACCTACCGTAAGCGGGGGTTGTGCGGCATGAGAGGGGCAGTGATTTCGTCAGTGTTCCAATCGAGGGGCTAGTCACTCGGGGATTTGGTGGCACAACGATTTCCAAAAGGAATCGATTTCTTGTGATTTCCACTGATTTCCCGTGATGCCGAAATCATCAATAAAACCTGCGATTTCCCATGATTCCAATGATTTCCAGTGATTCCTGAATTTCAGAAATCAGTGATTTCTGGACAACGGCCGGATGATCTCAATGGAGACAGAGCCATAGAGAGGAAGATTTCTGGACTGTCATTGGAAAAACTTCATTAATTAATCATTGTAGATTAACCTTTTCAGGACCGAGCTATTTTTTGACGGCTTTTTCAGTTTACGGTTTAGAATTTTCATATTATTATATATGAGTTGTATACCCAAAAAGATTGCGCCGCTTAGGCGCCACTATGGTGGCTTCCGGTCTGGAACGGAGAATACTAATTTTTTTCGGGTTTTTCGCAGTTAAATCAATAGATATCTATTATCAATCATAGGAAAAATGATTGGGAGTATATTTTACTCAAAATCAACCAGAATATGTCTCATTTAAAACATCATTCTTACAAATATCATCAAACTCAACGTATCCATGAAGCAAAATCCACTTTACCGGTTTTTAAAATTTTTTCTAAAGTGCCATCACCCGCGCCACCTTTCAATCATGCTCAGAAATCGCAAATGAATACTAATCAACATTTCCGATGCACATTTCTCACATAATCACTAAGTTCACTAAGAAACACGAATTGATAGAACAATTTACAAAAATAGCTGAAAGCCACTAAAGTAACTTCCGGTCCTGAAGAGGTTAACAATAATTAATCCACGATTAGGAGTATGTGGATGTTTAATCAGTAAAACGAATTATTTAAGAAATAAGAATAATTTCTTTATATGCTTATACACATTTTCATGAACACTTGAAGTTTTTTCACTTATTTCCCAAGCTTTTTTTCTGTTCATTATTGGGAATGTTGTTCGGATGGCTTAGGAAACTCATTTCCTAAGAAATTTCCGAAGAAAAAAAAAATTCCAAAAATTATGACCATTCTGAATTTTGAAAAAACGTTGAAGATGCCCATTTCACTCGAGCTTTGAATGCTCCTATCTTGTTGAATATCAGTTTCACGAAGAAAATGCAAGAGTACTTTTTTATTACGAAGAACCGTATAATTACAACAAAATTCATTTCAATTATTGAAACTCAATATTTCTGTTTGTTATAAACAGAATCCTATGTATATATTATATGATATAGAATCCTATATGTATATATTATATACATATATTATGTATGCATAGCGTTTTGCGATCTCCTCCGTTCGCACTCCTTCGAAGGCATATTGAGTGATTTGAAGGGAGAAAGACAAGAACAGAGAGAGGAAATGCTCCAAATCCGATGACATAACGTTCTACAGCTGGAAAAAGTCGCCTGCATTAGTCCATCCTTACTACTCATTGTAAGTTTCATGGAAAATCGACTCGGATCCTAATTTCCACTTCCTGCATAAAAGTTCGGGCTCCTGAGGAGGCATATTGAGTGATTTGAAGGGGAAGAGATAAAAACAAAGAGAGGGAATGCTCCAAATCCGATGAAATAAGGTCCTAGAGCTGGAAAAAGTCACTTGCAGTAATCCATGCTTACTACACATTGAAAGTTTTATGGAAAATCGACTCGGAACCTAATTTCCACTTCCTGCATAAAAGTTCGGATTCCTAAGGAGGCATATTGAGTGATTTGGAGGGGGAGAGATGAAAACTGAGAGAGGGAATGCTCCAAATCCGATGAAATAAGGTCCTCCAGTTGAAAAAAAAATATTTCATCTTCAAATTCCAAAAAATCACTTCTGATATATCATTTTTGGAATTTCCTCAGCTTTCTGATGGAAACATCAGCAAAAACCTATCACCGCCATTTCACTTATTTTCAAGAATAATACAACAAAATCTGTTGATTGTTAATAATTGCTAATATTCAATGAATTTTTATAGACACAAATTTATACAATTTTATTTAAAAACAATTTTTTTGAAAGAATCTTAGTAAATAATAAAGATACGCTCTTTTCACTCGGAGAATGATTTGTAGAAAATTTTAAGAGCTACGAAAAAAGATTCTTGCAAAATTGCTCTATCTGACTTAGTTTCTGAGATATTCCTGGAAATACGATGATTGTAATTTATATGAATTAATTCTATTTTGTCAACAATTTTTCGAAAGGATTCCACTGAATGATGGAGATACGCCCTTTTTGCCCTAAGAATCTTTTGTAGAAAATTTCAAGAACTATAGAGGGAGATTCTCACTCAGTTTCTGAGATATTTCTAAAAATAAGAAAATTGTAATTTTTATGTGAAATTTTTTCAGCTTCTCATGGAATCATCAGCAAAAACCTATCTCCGCTATTTCACTGACTTCCAAAAATGA
The DNA here is from genome assembly GCA_963942555.1 of Aleiodes leptofemur. NCBI lineage: Eukaryota > Metazoa > Arthropoda > Insecta > Hymenoptera > Braconidae > Aleiodes > Aleiodes leptofemur. The sequence continues at coordinate 13,099,337 of OZ012617.1, forward strand.
TTCGAAAAAATCTATCGATTGTTCATAATGGCTAATGTATAATGAAATTTTATAGAGAAAATTTTGTTCAATTTTGTTTAAAAACCATTTTTTAAAAGAATCTCCATAAATAATACATACGCCCTTTTTGCTCTAAGAATGTTTTATAGGGAAATTTGAGAGCTACAAGAAAGAATTCTTGCAAAATTGGTTTATCCCATTCAGTTTCTGATAATATAGAAATTTGAAATATAATTTATTTGAATTAATTCCATTTTGTCCACAATTTCCTCAGAGGATTCTGCTAAATAATGAAGATACGCCCTTTCTGCCCTAAGGATGTTTTGTAGAGAATTTCGGAGATCTGTTGATTGTTAATGCTAATGTATAATCGAATTCCATAGACAAAAATTTATGCAATTTTGTTAAGGAACAATTTTTGTTTTTAAATCTTGGTAAAGAATAATAGAGATATGCCCTTCCTACCCTGAAAATGTTTTGTAGACAATTTTAAGAGCTACACAAAAGAATTCCAGCAAATTGCTCTATCTCACTTAGTCACTGAGATATTCCGGAAAATAGGATGATTGTAATTTATTTGAATTAATTCGAATTCGAATAGAGAATACTTATATAATAAAAATTCTCTTTAATTAACAAAACCCGTTTTTTTATCAATATATTAAGGGTAAAAAGACAATTCATCGATTGAGTGGACTATTATTAGGCTGTATTCTTAATTTACACATACATACTTCGGCTGGCGCCTCAAGCAAAGTTATACGCGCGCGTAGCGCGCGAAACAGCCTAGTAAATGAAAAAATGGCTGCCGATCATTGTTGTCACCGTTTTAAAAATCTGAACAAATATAAGATATAGATCGAACTGTTTCTGATTTTTCTCTGAATTTTCATGATACTATCTCTAATGTTTCGGGAGATATCGCTTTTTATATCTCCTTCCTTCGTCCCCGGCCCGGGTCAGAAAAACCATGCGTATGCGCACAGTGACTAGCAACGAATCACGTGGTAACTGGCACGTCAGTTGTGTACTGCGCGCATGCGCATGGTTTATCTGACCCGCCCACGAACGAAGGAAGAAGATGAAAAGAGCGATATCTCCCAAACCATTAGAGATAGTATTATGAAAATTGAGAGAAATCAGAAACCGTCCAATCTATATCATATATTTTTGTCAGATTTTTAAAACGGTGAAAACACTAATTGGCAGCCATTTTTGCAAAACATTGTCAGGGCAAAAAGGGCGTATCTCTAGTATTTACCAAGATCTTTTTAGAAGAATTGTCTCCAAACAAAATTGCAAAAATTTATGTCTATAATATTTCATTAGATATTAGCATTAACAATCGACAGATTCTCGAAATTATCTAATTTCGAGATATCCTCAGGACAAAAAGAGAGTATTTCCATTACTTAGCAGAATCATTTTGGAAAACTGTCGACAAAAGAGAATTGATTCGAATGAATTACAATAGCGTTTTGCGGTGACACGAAAAAGGCCATGATTTTTCTTATTTAGGATTTTCTATTTTCAGGAATATCTCAGAAATCGAGTGAGATAGAACGATTTTGCAGGAATTCTTTTGTGTAGCTCTTAAAATTCTCTACAAAACATTATTAGAGCAGAAAGGGCATATCTCCATTATTTGGCGGAATCCTTAAAAAAACTGTTCTCTCTGTTTTTATCTTTCCCCCTTCAAATCACTCAATATGCCTTCTAAGGAGTCCGAACTTTTATGCAGGAAGTGGAAATTAGGATCCTAGTCGATTTTCCATGAAACTTTTAATGTGTAGTAAGCATGGATTACTGCAGGTGACTTTTTCCAGCTGGGGGACCTTATTTCATCGGATTTGGAGCATGCCCTCTCTCTATTTTTATCTCTCCCCCTTCAAATCACTCAATATGCCTCCTAAGGAGTCCGAACTTTTATGCAGGAAGTGGAAATTAGGATCCGAGTCGATTTTCCATAAAACTTTCAGTGTGTAGTAAGCATGGATTACTGCAGGTGACTATTTCCAGCTGGAGGACCTTATTTCATCGGATTTGGAGCATTCCCTCCCTCTGTTGTTATCTCTCCCCCTTCAAAGCACTCAATATGCATCCCAAGGAGTCCGAACTTTTATGCAGGAAGTGAAAATTAGGATCCGAGTCGATTTTCCATAAAACTTTCAATGTGTAGTAAGCATGGACTAATGCAGGTGACTTTTCCCAGCTGGGGGACCCTATTTCATCGGATTTAGAGCATTCCCTCTCTCTGTTTTCGTCTTCCTTCCTCCGATTCACTCAATATGCCTTCTAAGGAGTCCGAACTTTCATGCAGGAAGTGGAAATTAGGATCCGAGTCGATTTTCCATAAAACTTTCAATGTGTAGTAAGCATGGATTGCTGCAGGTGACTTTTTCCAGCTGGAGGACCTTATTTCATCGGATTTGGAGCATGCCCTCTCTCTATTTTTATCTCTCCCCCTTCAAATCACTCAATATGCCTCCTAAGGAGTCCGAACTTTTATGCAGGAAGTGGAAATTAGGATCCGAGTCGATTTTCCATAAAACTTTCAGTGTGTAGTAAGCATGGATTACTGCAGGTGACTATTTCCAGCTGGAGGACCTTATTTCATCGGATTTGGAGCATTCCCTCTCTCTGTTTTTATCTCTCGCCCTTCAAATCACTCAATATGCCTCCTAAGGAGTCTGAACTTTTATGCAGGAAGTGGAAATTAGGATCCGAGTCGATTTTCCATAAAACTTTCAGTGTGTAGTAAGCATGTATTACTGCAGGTGACTATTTCCCGCAGGAGGACCTCATTTCATCGGATTTGGAGCATTCCCTCTCTCCGTTTCTATCTCTCCCCCTACAAATCACTCAATATGCCTCCTAAGGAGTCCGAACTTTTATGCAGGGAGTGGAAATTAGGATCCGAGTCGATTTTCCATAAAACTTTCAATGTGTAGTAAGCATGGATCACTGCAGTTGATTTTTTTCCAGCTGGAGGACCTTATTTCATCGGATTTGGAGCATTCCCTCTCTCTGTTTTTATCTCTCCCCCTTCAGATCACTCAATATGCCTCCTGAGGAGTCTGAACTTCTATGCAGGAAGTGGAAATTAGGATCCGAGTCAATTTTCCATAAAACTTTCAATGTGTAGTAAGCATGGTTCACTGCAGTTGATTTTTTTCCAGCTGGAGGACCTTATTTCATCGGATTTGGAGCATTCCCTCCCTCTGTTTTTATCTCTCCCCCTTCAAATCACTCAATATGCCTCCCAAGGAGTCCGAACTTTTATGCAGGAAGTGGAAATTAGGATCCGAGTCGATTTTCCATAAAATTTTCAATGTGTAGTAAGCATGGATTGCTGCAGGTGACTTTTTCCAGCTGGAGGACCTTATTTCATCGGATTTGGAGCATGCCCTCTCTTTTTTTTTATCTCTCCTCCTTCAAACCACTCAATATGCCTCCTCAGGAGTCCGAACTTTTATGCAGGAAGTGGAAATTAGTATCCGAGTCGATTTTCCATAAAACTTTCAGTGTGTAGTAAGCATGGATTACTGCAGTTGATTTTTTTCCAGCTGGAGGACCTTATTTCATCGGATTTGGAGCATTCCCTCCCTCTGTTTTTATCTCTCCCCCTTCAAATCACTCAATATGCCTCCCAAGGAGTCCGAACTTTTATGCAGGAAGTGGAAATTAGGATCCGAGTCGATTTTCCATAAAACTTTCAATGTGTAGTAAGCATGGATTGCTGCAGGTGACTTTTTCCAGCTGGAGGACCTCATTTCATCGGATTTGGAGCATGCCCTCTCTCTGTTTCTATCTCTCCCCCTTCAAATCACTCAATATGCCTCCTAAGGAGTCCGAACTTTTATGCAGGAAGTGGAAATTAGGATCCGAGTCGATTTTCCATAAAACTTTCAATGTGTAGTAAGCATGGACTAATGCAGGCGACTTTTCCCAGCTGGAGGACCTTATTTCATTGGATTTGGAGCATTCCCTCTCTCCGTTCCTATCTCTCCCCCTACAAATCACTCAATATGCCTTCTAAGGAGTCCGAACTGTTATGCAGAAAGTGGAAATTAGGATCCGAGTCGATTTTCCATAAAACTTTCAATGTGTTGTAAGCATGGACTAATGCAGGTGACTTTTTCTAGCTGGAGGACCTTATTTCATCGGATTTGGAGCATTCCCTCTCTCTGTTTTCGTCTTTCTTCCTCCAATTCACTCAATATGCCTTCTATGGAGTCCGAACTTTTATGCAGAAAGTGGAAATTAGGATCCGAGTCGATTTTCCATGAAACTTTCAATGAGTAGTAAGCATGGACTAATGCAGGCGACTTTTTCCAGCTCTAGGACGTTATGTCATCGGATTTGGAGCATTCCCCCTCTCTGTTCTTGTCTTTCTCCCTTCAAATCACTCAATATGCCTTCTAAGGAGTGCGAACGGAGGTGACCGCAAAACGCTATGCATACATAATATATGTATGTATGTATATTTCGGTAAATGGTGAGTTTCACTCTGCCAAAAATATTAAAAATTTAAATGATTTTACCAAATTTTTTGAATTGACTTGAAGTGTTTCGATGTAGTAGAGATCAGTGGCATGATTTCGAGGCGAGCAGACAAAATCCTCATTAAATATTTTCCAAAAACAGCGAACTTTTGTTGGAAGTCAATAACCAATTTGAAAAAAAAACAACAATTAAATAAAATTGAGATCATCACCACGTTTTGCGTAACCCAAGGCCACGACGGGGACGTAGTGGTGCATAGGCCTCGAAAAAACCTATCACGACCTATCCTATGTGACACTCGGGATTTTGATGAAGAAATTTATTGACTTAAACACCGCTCACCTTCATTGAGCATTAAAAATTTCAATCTTTTAACTTATTAAGAAAACAAGTACATAGAGCATTAAAATGCGTACTTTTTCCTCTAGTCAATAACTGGTACACATCGCGTGGAACAATATCAATCAAAAAATACCTCATACCAATTGAAACGAAAAAAAGCGGAAAAAAACCTCAATAAATTTAATACGGATTTAATAAAACTCCGAAATACTCATCTAAAATTTGGATTTTCCAAAAAAAAAAAACCCTTCGCAGTGGTGGCAACTAACTTTTATTACAAAACACACAGTTTTGATGTTTCACTGCAGAGAACCAAAATCATACTGGTCTAGAAAAGGTTCATTTGGTTGGATTACCAAATTCGCCGTTTCCTTAAGACCATTGGTCTCTGTTTATCATTGTGTTTTCACACCAACTGTCTTTGTCAGGAAGAAATCGATTATTTCACGACTACCTCACCTCTCATCATGCCCCCTCTCCCACACTCAATCAAAACAATGAACTCTACTCTCTTTTAAATTTAATATTTTTCTATATTACTTTAAAATTAAATTTGATTAAGCAAGAATGTTATATTCATTGAGTCGTTGAACACAATGAATAAAATTCAAGTTTTTTGACTCGAAATTCACAACTCCACTTATTTTGTAAAAAATTTTTTTTTAACCATAATTTTCGGAAATCAAACTCAATGCGATCCTAGAATAGGCGCACTGAACATGACGGATGAAAAAAATTGCAAAGAAAACGTTCAAAACACTAATTTTCAGTTGGCAGAGCTATACTGCCCATTTACCGAAATAACTTTCCTAAGCCATTTTAACAATATATCCAAAAATGAACAAAATCGAAAGAAAAAGCTTGGAAAATAAGTGAAATAACGTGGAATGCCTCATATATAGACGTTAGATGAATGCTTGCTCGCTTAGAGAGGGGATAAGTGATTCCCAGCGATTCCCGAAGTCACGCGATTTCTTTGTGATTTCCACTGATTTCCTATACATTTGGAGGAATCACGAAGAAATCAGGAATCATTCGATTTCCAGCGATTGCCACTGATTTCTAGCGATTCCTAGCCTGATTTCGGATGAAGTGGTTCACTGATTCCCCGAGTGACCAGCCCCTCGGTTCCAATCTCTGAACATGAAATAATGATTTTTTAAATTCCTCATTAAAACGGTTCTCAGGGAATTTTGGAACGCTGTGGGTGTTCAAATATTATATTATTATCATTACATTTCATAGATATTTTTTTATCCTTTATTTAATTAGTTTGAGAATCATTTGGAAAAAAGCGTTGAATTCTAGGGAATTATGGCGACACAAGTTGGCAGGACTCACGCGAAATCGACAATTTTTCAAGCATTTTTATTAATTTTAATGCCAATTATTGACCCAATCGTTGTATAAAAATGAACAAATTGTGCGGAGGGTTATTTCTCACCTATATCCAAAGTTGTATCAAATTTGAACAATTTTTCGAAAAGTTTCTCAAGCTTTTGTGAATTTCCCATAAAAATCATGTTAAAAATGGTTTTTAAAAAATTTATAACTTTTAAACCAGGTATGAAAAAAATCCAAAATTTTGCATACGGTTTCTTTATAGATTGGAGAACCTTGGAAAAAAATTTCAATGAAATCGTCCATTTTTAAATTTTGATAAAATACCGGTAGAACATCCTTAAGGATGTTCTATAGGTATTTTATCAAAATTTAAAAATGTACGATTTCATTGAAATTTTTTTCCAAGGTTCTCCAAATCATAAAAAAACCGTATGCAAAATTTTGGATTTTTTTCATATCTGGTTTAAAAGTTATAAATTTTTTAATAACCATCGTTCAAGGATGTTCTACTGGTATTTTATTAGAACTTAAAAATGTACGATTTCAATGAAATTTTTTTCTGAAGTTCTCCAATTTATAAAGAAACCGTATGCAAAATTTTGGATTTTTTTCATACCTGGTTTAAAAGTTATAAATTTTTTAATAACCATTTTTAACATGATTCTTATGGAAAATTTACAAAAGCTTAAGAAACTTTTCGAAAAATTGTTCAAATTTGGTGAAACTTCGGATATAGGTGAGAAATAACCCCCCGCACGATTTGTTCATTTTTATACAACGATTGGGTCAATAATTGGCATTAAAATTAATAAAAATGCTTGAAAAATTGTCGATTTCGCGTAAGTGCTACCAGCTTGTGTCACCAGAATTCCCTAGAATTCAACGCTTTTCTCCAAATAATTCTCAAACTAATTAAATAAAGGATAAAAAAAATATCTATGAAATGTAATGATAATAATATAATATTTGAACACTGACAGCGTTCCATAATTCCCTGAAAATCATTTTAATGAGGAATTTAAAAAATCATTATTTCATGTTGAGGGATTGGAACACTGACGAAATCACTGCCCCTCTCATGCCGCACAACCCCCGCTTACGGTAGGTATAGAACATCCTTAAGCAGGAAACCCAACTTTTCCCTATATCCCTATATATACTCAAAGAGGTGTTACGGAAGTTGCGATATATCGAATTGAAAGGCGATTAATCGAATATGTGAAAAAATGACGATCGGAAGTTGGTGCAAGAAAAAATCCCACAGGCGCGCGCAGCGCGCCTTTACACTCTAAAAAAAATATACTCGTGATAAGTAGAAATGGTACTTGCAGCCAGTACATAGGAATATCTGGGCTTGAGTAATTGTTGATACTCGTCAGAAGTATAAAATAGTCTTCTCGTAAGTATATCAGCTTAATCCAGGATATACTCATGGGAAGTATAAAGTATACTCAGTGCAAGTATAATTTGTACTTAAGACAAGTACACAACTCATTCTTGAGCTGGCATCATCCTGATACTTGCTACAAGCTCAGAGGGGACTGGTGGCAAGTATATTCGATTATCATCAGATATACTTGGGAGTAGTACTAAATATACTGGAGAGTAGTACTGAATGTACTAGAGAGTAGTACTCAATATACTTGACTCAACTATAAGTAGTACTCATATCGATTTTTTTTTTAATTTGATGGGAGCATCAAGTATAGGGGAAATTTGGTACCGAAATGTGTATAGAAAGAGAAAAAGAAGAATCTTGCTTACGTGTCGCCACTTCCATTCTATTTTTCCCCTTTCTAGATGCATTTCATACTGCCGTAAAAATTTCGAGTTTGCAAGGCTTGGCAAACCAAATTTTTGGGGCCGAAATTGTTGAAAAATCCAACTTAATTTGATAATTAATTTTTTCAAATATGTTCACCATGATTTGTCACGTTCATTCAATTTTTCCCCCATTTCAAATTAATTTTTGCGCATCTGTGAAACTTTTCAAGTTTGCAGCATTTGCAGATACACTTGAAAAACCCGCATCTTGAAAACTTGAGACCGAGACCTCCGAAAAACGCGAATTCCTTAGAAAATGATTCTTTCAAAAGCCATCACCATGCGTCATCACGTTCATTCTATTTTTTCCTCATTCTAATCGCACTTTCGTACCTCTGTAAAAATTTTGAAGTGTACAGGCCTTTGCAAACAAATTTTTTGGGGCTGAGACGCTCAAAAAAACTGGTTTAATTCAATAATATTTTTTTTTTCATTGATCCTCATGCGTCCATGATTTCAGTCAAGTTTCTTCTCTTTCTATATGAATTTCCATGCCTCTGCAACAACTTTTGAATATAACAAAATACTTGCGGCAAGTATGAAAAAGTACTTGTGGCAAGTATGAAAAAGTACTTGTGGCAAGTATGAAAAAGTACTTGTGGCAAGTATGAAAAAGTACTTGTGGCAAGTATGAAAAAGTACTTGTGGCAAGTACAAGTCAGTACTTGTTACAAGTATAAAGAAGTACTTGTGGCAAGTATAAAAAAGTACTTGTGACAAGTACAAGACGATACTTGTCACAAGTATAAGAAAGTACTCGTGACAAGTACAAGGCAGTACTTGTCCCAAGTATTTTTTATACTTGTCACAAGTATTTCCCTATACTTCACGCGTGGCCGTTGTACTCATGGTCAGTACCACATTACACTCATTGCTAGTATTTTTTTATACTTATCACAAGTCTACTGTACCCAAGTACTAGTTTGTGCTTGTCACTAGTATTTTTTTTTAGAGTGTAATTTAATTGCTATTAGTTGTGTTCGCTGGGTCTCAAAGTAAGTGATTTGACTTGAATTAAGTCACTCGCGTAGGCGCAGAGAGTTCTCCGACCCTCCAAAACAATTTAGTGCGCCTGCGCGAGTGACTTACTTCAAGTCAAATCACTTAGGGCTCAAGCACAATGATAAACCGTCCGGTTAGAAACCTCTTATGACGTCATATGTAGGAACAAAATGGGAATGGAATCGATGCTCGCGCCCTCTACTTTTCAGCTGTTGAAATTTGAATTAGTCAACAGTTCATTTATTTTGGAAAATAATTGTCAAATTGACAAATTTTGGAGACACTCAGCAGTATTCAACTTTATTTTGCACACAATTAATCACTTATTTCACGGTAAACAGTCGCCATTAACGCAGTTCAGGTCCACAGTCCTCGTTCAGTCCGGTCACATGTTCCTACTGATGACGTCATAGGAGGATTCTAACCGGACGGTTTTATCATTGTGCTTGAGCCCTTACTTGGAGACCCAGCGAACACAACTATTATATTTGTGGAAGAAAAATTAATGAAGGCGCGCGCAGCGCACTTTTAATTGCTAGTAGAAATAAATAAAGCAGATGTGTGCTATCGCACGCATGCGCTTCCGTGTGGCTGCTGCCGTGCGCACCGCACTTTTACTGCACTAATTTTTTTATTCTCATTATTGAGAGGAAAAAAAAAAATTTTATCAATAATTTCGTAGTTTTCGAAAAAAATAGTAAGAACGACCTTCGAGATACACAGGAAACTATGCATTTTTCAAAACCTGATTGGCCTCCGGCATGTCAATTATGCACATTTCCATTGTTAATATCCCGCTTCACAATCAGTGAAAAAAATTTTTTTTTTCAGATCAAATGCTACTTCCTCTATTTCGTATTTTAATTTCATCAAATTCCTAAGAAAAAGAATTTTATGAGTGAATTACCTTAGATGATGAGCAGTGAAGTGGTGTGCAGTGATGAGAAACGCATGACCAAAGTGTGCCAGGAAATTGAACTCTAACTATTATTAATTCAATTTAGAATCTCCGATATCTTGTGCTTGCCAACGCAAAGAAGGAGCCAACAGCGTTCACTAGGAATTTCACAACACAAAATAATGAAAAATTCAAGTCTTTCTTTACATGTTATCTTCTACATAAACATTCTAGCTATTTGAGAAAAAAATAGTATATTACACATCTAGGGCGGGAAGAAGTTAACCTCGATAATAAGTTGCCTCCCGAGCGAAGCGAGGGTGCCAAATTATTGTCGCGGTTGACTTGTTGCCATCCGAGGTGGGTATACTATTTTTTGGACCAAAGCAGCGAAGAACTACGTTGGCTTTGACCGAGCGAAGCAAGGGCAGAAAGTTAGTTCTTTCTGGTCAATGTGTAGAAATGAAATTTTTACAAAAATATTACTTTGATAAACCAGACGTTTGAAATTAGCCCATTTCCTGTTTTTGTCCACTAGAGAGGACATGAAGATTCACGCTGTAGAATTGACATCAGTCAACGACAATTGTTGACTGGATTAAACTGTAGGGCGTGAAACTCAATGTCCTCTGCAGTAGACAAAGGCAGTCAACGGGTTAAGGGGGGACCACGGTCAAATTCAAAAGTCTTTGGTTGATGGAGGGATCCATCGAGTGACATTTGGCACACGATGGGATGTGTCAAGAAAGCTAAAAAATGCTGAACACAATCCATTTTGCCCCGTCTTTCAAGATAAAACGTCATTATTCGGCTTCATCTTAATAATGCCCCATGGATCACAAATTTGATCCGATTCAGATTTTCTTTTTTTTCAAATATTCATTAGCCTTCCGAGGATAAAGTTGGGTATCCGTTCTACATTACAGATTATAGATCACGAGAAAATGAATTTTTCCCATTCACTCATTCTTTGCTCGAAATTTTTTTAATTGAAAAAAAATCGTTGAATTAAGAAAGACTCATTTTCTAGTGATCTATGATCTGTAATATAGAATGAATACCCAATTTCATTCTCGAAAGGCTAACAAATATTTGTAAAAAAAAAAAATTCCAAACGGATCAAAATTGTGGTCCATGGGGCATTATTCAAATAAAGCCGAATAATGATGTTTGATCTTGAAATACGGGGCAAAATGGTTTGCATTCAAAATCTTTCAGGTTTTTTGATACACCCCATCGTGTGCCAAATGTCACTCGATGAATCCCTCCATCAATCAAAGACTTTTGAATTTCACCGTGGTCCCCCCTTAAAGAAAAAAGCCATAGCTTTGCTTTTCTAAAAAAATGACAAAGGTAAAGATGATTCATATCTCTCTTTGAGATTTAGAAATGTTACTCGTTTTTACAATAAACCATTAATGAAAATTACTGCTTTCGCTTCTTTTCTTTTACCACTTGACTATCGCAATGTATTAATATATATAATAAATTGGAACAGTATATGAACAATAAAGAAAAATTTAATTACTAAACAAAAAATATTTTGTGACGTGTGGAGAAGTCACACGTCGCGCTTTTTCATTATTCAATCAAATAATTCCATATAGAAAACTTGCATTTATGGAATAAACGCGGAATAAGCATTTCTGGCCGTGGAGTCCAGTTCGTCTTGAGAACTGTGTGACTGGCCAAAGCGTGGGAATGCTTATTCTGCTGTTTTGGGTGACGAACTGATGAGATCCAAGTCTCGTCACTCCGGGGATTACTCTCGACCGGTGGACACCTCCGGGTGTCCACTGGAAAAACACCGCGAAATAATTAGCTTCGCGAGCGGACCCAGTTGACTCTTGTAACATTTTATTGATTCCGACATTATATTGTGAATTTCAACTAGTATCGATTGTTATTATTGTGAAATTACCCTATCATATCCCTAAAAATCCCAGAAGCGCGAGTGGATCCACCCGTGAGCTCTCCTCATTCGAGCTAGTCGAGGAGGCACAATTCAAAGGACGTCGAACGACATCTACAAAACCCCACTCGTAACAATTTTAATCACAAAAATGGATAATATATCTTGTCACCTGGTTAAACAAAGTCTCTGCTTTTTTCTTGAGCACGGGAGTTTCTGGTTCTTTTAATGGTACGACCATGAATGATCCGTAACATTTCGAATGATATGAAGCTTTGGACATTCACAAGTGAAGCAATGCCTTGCAACCGAGCCATGACCACTGTCTCCCCATCATCGTCTCTTTGCTCAGCAATATTAGAAATTCGGTCTCGAACTTCATCATTTTTAATTATATATACTTCCTTGTAGGAACGATCTAGTCTACGTCCACCAATGAAACGTAATTCTTCGTAGTTGAATTCATGGCTAGATTCTGATCGTCAGGGTGGATGCTCAGGAGATGTGGAAGATCCTGGCTTGAACCTCACGGTTTCGTTCCGTCTTTTTCCGCTCGAGGCTACATCTCTTATGCAACAAGCCCTGTGGAAGGGTTCACTCGTTTTTCCTTTCCACAGTTGCCACTTTTCATCTTGTTTCGCCTCACTTTTTGTAATGACGGTGTTTAGACCTTTTTCACGAACATTAACGATGGTATTATCATCATTTTCAAGCGGTTCAGTGCAAATATCACAGAGAGCTTTCCCTTCCATGTTTCCAAATGAACTGAAATGCAATAGAATTTATGCAATCAGGAAGATTGTCTTCTAATTGGCAATTGTTTTTTAACTTCCCGATAAGGGAAGTTTATGTAATGGCCCCGAAAATGGAAAATCGATTTTTCGATCGATTTCCATGTTTTGAGACTTCCTGAACATTTTTTGATCGATTTCGCGATCATGTCTGTATGTGTGTGTGTGTGTGTGTGTATGTCCGTAAACAGATGTTTCGTTCACGTTTTCTCATAAATTAATAATGTGATCGAAGTGATCGATGTCGTGATCGAAGCATCTTGACATAGATTCGCGGCCATTAGATTTTGATCGAAATCGATCCGGTAATTTCTTAGTTTTTTAAGAAAAACATTATTAAATTTTTCTTAACTTCTCAATAAGCGAAGTCTATGTACTGACCGCGAGGAGGAAAAATCGATTTTTTTATTAATCTCATATATTGCGATCTCCCCAACTTTTTTTGATAGTTTTTACTACTATTTCTGTTGTTATTTATCATTCTTTTCATTCAACATTTTTCCTAATAGTAAATGAGAGAAATTATCGGGAAGTTCTTAATGCGGCTCAAAGAGTCACACTCATCACAATACACTCTTACTAATTCCTTCTCATCAGCAGTAAAGCACTCCCCCATTCGCGAGCGAGCGTAGCGAGCGAGCAGCTACGCACTCCTCTGTTCGCGAGCGAGCGTAGCGAGCGAGCAACTACGCACCCCTAGTTTTTCTTTTGAATTTGCAGCATACGATTTTGGTTTCAATTGCCCTTTCATAAATGAATCATGAAAATGATTTCAATATATCAAAACCTTCTTTGAATCCATGAGAAAATGTTGAGACCCTTTTTTTCATATTCTTAAAAATATGAAATGTTCAGAAAATTCTGGAAAGTAAATCATTACTCATAATTTCTACTGTATTACATTGAGGATTACACACTGTACATTATTGCATCTGAATAATTGCATAGAAAATGAAATTATGAACGAATGTGTAAAAAACGCGGGAATTTTCATTACACAGGATTCATGGAATCCCTCTCACTCCAATGCGAATTCGAGAGTTCTCAGTAATTCTATTCAAGGAGAGCTTTCGAGATTTCGAAGTTGCCTGCAGAGTCGTGTCTACATCAGCTGATTTTTTGAGATATTTTGGAAAATGGAAAAATCCAAATTCAGTCATATCCTGAAAACGTCTGAACTGATTCTTTTCCAAAACAATACCAGGCTTTGCATCAACGAGACCTAAATATTCACCTAATTCCTATCCCAAATTGCTTTCTTTAAATCAAGGGAATAACATTTTTATTGGAAGTTGCTGACAGATTTTTAACATTGGTACAAGAATTTTTTAATAATTCTGAGGAACAAAACGCAATAATCAAAAATTGAAATTCAAGAATTTGAAGTTTGCAGACAACCAACATTCTACTATTGGAATATTTTTAATACTTCTATTATTGTAAGAATCAATTAATAAAAGAGAGCAAAACAACATGTATTTTTTATAGTTAAAATAATTAATTATCGTCGAGTTTTCACTGATCCAAGAAATAAAAAAGTTATGTTGTTTTCTTGGACATCTTCGAGCCATCACAAAATCCCATTGTTTCGAGATCAAATCTGTGGCATCCAGAATGTACGTAGATAGCCATGTTTGAGGGTCACTTTCGATGGAGAGCAGCTTGTATCTCGTCTATTTTCCGAGGGAATATCATGAAAAATTGACAACATTCGACTGAATATATGTATAAAATATCCGCAAAGACTCAACAAATAAAATCCATTCCTTACTTGTGAAAAAAAATCATGAAAATCATCAACAAAACCTATTCCTTCTGCTATGCCCCCCCTTAATAGATTTTTTGCAGGATTGAAAACAAGACACGAATTTACAAATGAATTCTCATTTACATTCAACTCGAAGAATATTTGTAGAACAATGATGACATGTGAAGAGGAATAGCAATTGAAATAGAAATTTTTTTATTTATGCCTTCAAACTTTTAGATTTTTCAGTATCAGTTACACGTGAGAGAATCAACTGATTAACGAATTCCAGCAATAATTCAAGGTTCTCCCATCTTTTCCCAAAGATGACATTCCTGATATATGTAATTAACCGGTAGTATATACCTAGAGATCAAAGGAAGAACTATTTTAATTTATAAGATAAGAGTAATGTGATTAATTGAATATAAAATGCATTTGATTCAGATCAATGAAAATACCTATCAGCTGTTGACGTATGACTGGAGGCAAATGTTCAATTCTTGAAGGAAACTATTCAAATTGCCTTGCAAATTGAGGTTTTCTCAGGATAAAAAAAAGCAGATTTATGACTGTTTGTTCATTTATATTTAACACAAAGGATATTTTTAAAACAATCAAAAAAGGTAAAATTTGCAAAAAAAAATAGTCATTTATGCTTCCGAGGTTTGAGATTTTCCATTGTTAACTGTCTGTGAACGAGCCAACTGATCAAACAATTCCAGCAGTAATTCAGGGCGCGATCCAATCTTCTTCCAATTATTTGATTCGATCATCTCAGGTGCATGATCCACAATGTATTTCATCGCACACTTCTTCAGTGTATCAGCACCGTGAAGGTCAGCAAACAGCAGGATTTCAACTGCACTTTCCTTATCAAGTCCTTCGTATAGTATCTCCTCACACATAATCTTCAATTTCTCCAAATCATATTTATCAGCCGCTTCTAATAATCCACTTGCCAATTCTTTTATATTGGTAACTTTATCTGTGTAGATAAACTCTAACATTCCTTTTATAACATCTGGCTCAATATTTTCAATCTTCACTTCTTTTTTACGATTCTCCTCTAGATCTTTGTGCTCAAACATTGCTGAGAAGACAGAACTACGCCTGGCTAGTATATTTCTGTGTGTTGGAAATTTTTGATCCCCAACAATTATTGTAAAATCACTGAATATTGGGTCTTCAAACAGCAGACGAAAATCATCACTCAATTGGCTTTTCGTTGAATCAAAGATTGCTGGAGCAGAAGATGAAGTTGTAACATTCACTGGTATATCAATTATACAGCTTATTGTGAATTGATTATCTTCAGGAGGATTTGTGATAAGTTTTGATCTCTCTAGAAACTGATCATATCCAAGAGTCTCTTGCGGCTCATATTTCTGTGTGCCTGATAACTTCTTCAATATTATATTAGATCTAGATATTCCTAATTGATCGAAAATTGTGACTGCCGATTGTCCTGGTGAATCACGATTGAAAAATAAGCTTACATAATTGACACCTCCTGTGGAACTTTCATGTGTACCGCGTGGATAGAATTGAAGCCTCCATTTCTCCTTATTGTCTTTTGAATAAAACCACGGTGATGATATTCTTTCCCCTACATTTTGAGGAAGAAGATCAAATCTCTTTATTGACCAGTTGTAAGTTATTCGTTCCGTTGTAACCTCGGTGTGAGCGTCGACAAGACTTGATGATGCCATTTTTTATAAATTAAATTAACCAATAACGTCTATTTATAGATTAAAATAGAAACTGCTTTCCTTCATGAGAAAATATCGTAATGAATTGAATATGTAATGGATTTGATCTGGACCGATATCAACACTTGTGTTATTGAAGAACATATGGCTTAAGGCAAATATTCAATTGATGACGACCTACCCGTGATTGGTTCAACGCTTATTCTCCCGCGCAATAGTTGAATTATGTATTTTGAAAATTGAAGACACTTCTCCTCGAGAAGCTATAGTGCAGTTACGTGGAGTCAATCAATCCTTCTTTTTTTTAAGAATATGGCTCTGACCATTTGGTCACCCAGCCGTAGTCAATCCGCTCCACTCCAGAATAATATTATTTTTGTTATTTATCAGTAGCAATTAGACGCTCAACGCTGAATATTATTTTTTTCCTCTCTTTCTCTTTCTTTCCATTAGAGTGTCGACGATCCTTATTTTGCGGCTTTCCTATTTTCACTATCAATTAATTTAGACATGAAATAATTGTTAATAAGACATTAATCACTTACGCATATTAATTGACCAGCCTATAGTCAATAAATTACCTTCGAAAGAATCAGTAATAGTTTTATCAAATTTAAATTGTATGGAATCGTAATATTACAGCCGGATGATCGAATGATCAGAGCGATAAAAAAGAAGAAGAAGAAATTGTAATATTGCCTAAGATCATAATTGTTGCTGAACAATTATTTCGGAATCGTCTTTTGTTATCGAATAACCAATATTCAATTCTAAAAAGAAACGACTTTTATGTGACTCTTTATATCTGATTCTCCCCCGTATTATTTAATTAATGCAGTTGTAGGAGGTTTCTGTGAAAATTGAAAAAGAGCAACAAATTCACAACTGATTTTTTATTTTATTTATATTACATGAAGAGAAATGGCAATTCGAATATAAAAATTTGGATTTATGGATTCGAAAATTGAGATTTTTTACTGTTAGCTGCCTGTGGAAGAACTAATTGATCAATAAATTCCAGTAATAATTCACCGTTCCATTCAATCTTCGTCCATATTCAATGAAAATATTCAATTCTCGAAGAAAATGATCTTCCCGTGACTTATTAGTTGATCCTTCTGCGTGTTAGATGAATTCATTTGCAAATTGAGAAGGTTCATGCGTTTCTCGTATCAAATTATACATTAGGAATGGAAAGGAAAGTGTTTTAATAGATTTTCTGCAGGATTGATGACGAGTGACAATTATACAACTGAATTTTCATTTATATTTAACTAAAAGAATATTTTTAGAACAATCAAAAAAGATAACATACGAAGAGAAGTAGCAATTAAAATATGGAAATGTTTATTTAATGCCTTGGAATTTTCAGATTTTTCGAACTTTATGATTAACAAATTCCAGCAATAATTCATGGTTCTCTCCCATCTTTTTCCAATAATGACATTCCTGATATATGTAATGAACCAATAGTATGTACCAAGAGATCAAAGGAAAAACTCTTTCAATTTATCAGATAAGAGTAATGTGATTAGTTGACTATAAACGAATTTGATTCATATCGATGATAATACCTATCAGCTGTTGACGTATGACTGGTGGTGAATGTTCAATTCTTGAAGAAAGCTAATTTCCCAAGACTCTTTACAATTGCTCCCCCCACACATTATTTGAATCGATTTGCAAATTGCAGTTTATTTCGGGATTAAAAGAAGAGCCACTGATTCACAACTGTTCTTTTATTTATATTTAACACAAAGAATGTTTTTAGAATAATGAAAAAAGATAAAATATGGAGAGAAATAGCAATTGGAAGCTCAAACTTTTGATTTATGCTTCTGAACTTTGAGTTTTTTAATTGCTTCCTGTGGAAGAACTGACTGTTGAAACAATTCCAATAATAATTCGGGGTTCTTCCCCATCTTCTTTAAATTATTTGATTTGATCATTTCAGGTGCATGATCTACAATATATTTCATCGCACACTTCTTCAGTGTATCAGCACGATGAAGATCAGCAAGCAGCAAGACTTCAGCAGCATTTTCATTATTGATTCCTTCGCAAAGTTTCTTCTCACACATAATTCTCAATTTCTTTAGATCATATTTATCAGCAACTTCTAATAATCCACTTGCCAATTCTTTCATATTGGTAACTCGATCTGTGTAAATGAATTCTAACATTCCTTTCATCACATCTGGCTCAATATTTTCAATTTTCGCTCCTTTTTTACGATTCTCTTCCAGGTCTTCGTGTTCAAACATCGCAGCAAAGACAGGACTTCGTTTGGCCAATATATTTCTGTGTGTTGGAAATTTTTGATCCCCAACAATTATTGTAAAATCACTGAAGACTGGATCTTCGAATAGCAAACGAAAATCATCGCTCAGTTGACTGTTCTTCAAATCAAAGATTGCTGCATCAAATGACGAAGTTATGATCCCCGTTGGTACATCAACTACACAACTTATTGTGAATTGATCATTATCAGAAGATTTTTTGGTAAGGAGTTTTGATCTCTCTACAAATTGGGGAAATCCCCAATATTGTTGAGCTTCATATTTATGTGTAAATGATGAATTTCTTAATATTATCATGTTAGATTTAGACATTTTCAATTCAATGTCAACTGTGATCAGCGATTCGCCTGGTGAAGAACGAGCAACATATAAAGCGACATTATCAATATCTTCCAAGGAATTATCACTTCTACCGCGTGGGTACAATATGAGTCTCCATGTGTCACAATTGTCTGTTGACGAAAACCACGGTGAACATATTTCTTTATCTTCAGGAAGAAGATTGAATCTCTTTATTGACCAGTTGTAAGTAATTCGTTTCGTTCTAACCTCAGTGTGGGCATCGACAAGGCTTGATGATGACATTTCTGATGAATGAAATTGACCGATAACGTATACTTATGCAATAAAGTAGAAGCTAATTTGATTCATAAGAAAATACTCATTAATTGAATATAAAACAAATTTGATTCAGAACGACGAAAATACCTCTCAGCTGATGAGGTATGACTTAAGGCGAATATTCAATTCTTGAAAGAAACGACCTCCTCGTGACTCGTTGTAGCTGATTCTCCCGCGCATGATTTGAATTGATGTGCATGATGGCCGGATGATTAATATTTACGGAGCTAAAACAAAGAAGAAGAATTGATGTGCAACTTAAGAAGATTTCTGTCAGGATTGAAAAAGAATCACAAATTTACTGCTGATTCCTTTATTTATATTTTACTTGGAGGAAATTTGTTGAACAATGAAAAAAGATGATACATGAAAAGAAATAGCAATTGAAATCTCGAAATTTGGATTTATGCATCCGAACATTGAGATTTTTCTTAGCTGTCTGCGGAAGAACTAATTGCTCAATGAATTCCAGTAATAATTGACGGTTCCATTCATTCTTAGCCCAATTATTTGAATTGACTACCTCAGGTACATGATCCAAAATGTATTTCATCACGCACTTCTTCAGTGTATTAGCAGAATGAAGATTCACAAACTGCAAGACTGAAGCAGCATTTTCGTTGTTGACTCCTTCGTAGAGTGTCTTCTCACACGAAATCCTTAATTTCTCCAGGCCATATTTATCAGCGGTTTCTAATAATCCACTCGCCAATTCTTTTAAATTGGTGACTTGATCGGTGTAGATGGATTTCAGCATTCCTTTTTACAGTTTTCTTTCAGTTCTTCGTATTTAAACATCGCAGCAAAAACAGGACTTCGTTTTGCTAATATATTACTGTGTGTTGAAAATGTTTGATCTCCAACAATTATTGTAAAATCACTGAATATTGGGTCTTCAGCAAGCATTTCTCACTTTTGTCTCCAGAGTAAAACCATGGTAAATATATCTCTTCGTAAAAACCGGCAGTTTGGCTGTTCGGTCTGTGTACGGCTCGGCGGATCTACCGGGTTAAGCAGCATTGCGTCTGGTTACTACTTGGATGGGTGACCGCTTGCCGTACACAGATTTGAACAACAAACTGAACTATACGGTGAGGTGTGACTATAGAGAATTAGTGTGCCTTTCTCGTCAGTGTGACAGAAAGGCACATTAAGGCTCTGTAAGAATCCGACTGCACTGATCGGGGTTTTCCATGGTTTCCCCTGGTCCACGGCAAATGCGGGCAGTAATAGAAAGTCGATCCATGGCTCTCGCAAATAGGGAAGGAAGGTGGCAAAAAGGCAAAAAAGGCAGATGAAAGGGGAGGGTATAAAACCAGAACGTGGTAATACCAAAAAGGAAATAAATAAATGAAAAAAAAATATATCTCTTCGTAAATATATCGTTTCGGTTCTCTGCAGTACTAGCAGAGCTTGATGATAACATTTCTTTTTCATGAAATTAACCAATCAACAGAGTTTGACTTTACATATATGTAGATCAATTCTGGTTATTGAATATAAAGGAGATTTAATCCTAATAAATGAAAACACTTATCAGCTGATGACGAATTCTTTTTCTTCTTATATTGGTTCTGACTAAAAATTTCTGGTCATCTGGCCATATCAGCTGATGATTTATAACTCAAGGCGAATATTAGATTTTCGCAAACGACCTTCCCGTGATGATTTTTACTGAAAATTTTTGCTGATTATCGCTGATTTTTGCGCGCAATATTTCAACTATTTTGGAAATTAAAGACACCTTTCCTCGAAAAGCTAGTGTCCACGATCGTAATTCCGTGACTTTCCTAGTGGTTGATAATTCTGATCTTTCTACGAATTCGATGAAAACGTCATTTTGTTGAAGATTATAAATATTGTTGAACGATCTCTTCATCATCGTCTCATTCTGATAACTAATTAAGTGAGCATCAGTTCCACGTGGGCTAGAACTAGCAATTTTCTCGGGATTCACGTTGCAAGGATAATGACGAGGAAATAGGAGATGAAAAAGAAAGAGTTTCCAATGGATTTTCTTCAGAATTGAAAAAAAAAATTGTTATTCATAATTGGGCACTAAAAAAATTTGTAGAACAATGAAGAAAGATAACGTATGAAGAGTAATAGTAATCGAACGAACTAAGTTTTCGTTTATGTCTGTGAACTTTGAGATTTTTTACTATCAATTGCCTGTGAAAGAACCAGCTCGTTGATCACTTCCAGTAATAATTCATGACATCATCGAGTCGTTTTCCAGTTATTCGATTTTAACACCACAGGTTCACACGTATCTCATGTCAAATCATACATTGGGAATGATAAGAAAAGAGTTTTTTCAATAGATTTCCTGCAGGATTGAAAACAGGCCACGAGTTTACAAATTAATTCTTATTTATATTTAACTCAAAGAATATTTGTAGAACAATGAATCAAGATAACACATGAAGAGAAATAGCAATTGAAATATGAAAATTTTTGATTTATGCCTTCGAACTTTCAGATTTTTCATTATCAGTTGCATATGGGAGAACCGACTGATTAACAAATTCCATCAATAATTCAGGGTTTCCTCCTATCTTGTTCCAGTGATGATATTCTTGATTTATGTAATTAATTGATAGTATATACCTAAAGAACAAAGGAAAAACTATTTTAATTTATGAGATCAGAGTAGTGTAATCAATTGAATATAAAAAGAATTTGATTCAGATCGATGAAAATATCTATCAGCTGTTGAAGTATGATTAGAGACGAATGTTCAATTTTCGAAGGAAGCGACCTTCTCAGGACTCTTTACAGTTGCTCCTCCCGCACATTATTTGCAAATTGAGGTTTTTTTAGGATTGAAAAAGAGCCGTAGATTTACAACTGTTCTTTTATTTATATTTAATTCAAAGAATATTTTAGAACACTGAAAAAAGGTAACATATGGAGAGAAATAACAATTGAAATGTCAAATTCTAGATTTATGCCTTCGAACTTTGAGATTTTTCATTGTTGGCTGCCTGTGGAAGAACCATCTGATTGAACAATTCCAGAAATAATTCAGGGTTTCCTCCAATCTTCTTCCAATTGTTTGATTTGACCACCTCAGGTGCATGATTCACAATGTATTTCATCACACAATTCTTCAGTGTATTAGCACAGTGAAGATCAGCAAGCAGCAAAATTTCAGCAGCATTTTCCTTATTGAGTCCTTCGAGAAGTGTCTTCTCACACATAATCCTCAATTTCTCCAAATCATATTTATCAGCTACTTCTAATAATTCACTTGCTAATTCTTTTATATTGGTGACTTGATCCGTGTAGATGAATTCTAGCATTCCTTTTATAACATCTGGTTGAATATTTTCAATTTTCACTTCTCTTTTACGACTCTCCTCCAGGTCCTTGTGTTGAAACATCGCAGCAAAAACAGGGCTGCGTTTGGCCAATATAATTCTGTGTGTTGAAAATTTTTGATTCTCAACAATTATTGTGAAAGCACTGAATATTGGGTCTTCGAATAGCGAACGGAAATCATCGCTCAATTGATTTTTCCTTGAATCAAAGACTGTGGCATCGAATGATGAAGTTATGACTTCCACTGGTATGTCAATTATACAACTTATTGTAAATTGATGATCACTAGAAGAACTTGTGGTGAGGAGTTTCGACCTTTCTATAAATTTGGGATATCCCCAATATTCTCGAGCTTCATATTTATGTGTAAATGATAAATTTTTCAATATTATATTAGATTTAGATATTTTCAATTCAGTGTAAACTGTGATGGGCGATTTTCTTGGTGAATCACGAGTAAGATATAAGGCTACATGGTCAAAATCTTCCAAAGAATTATCACGTCGACCGTGTGGAGACAATTCAAGTCTCCATTTGTCACAATTGTCTGTTGTTGAATAAAACCACGGTGAACATATTCTTTCATCTTCAGGAAGGAGATCGAACCTCTTTATTGACCAGTTGTAAGTAATTCGTTTCGTTCTAACCTCAGTGTGGGCATCGGCCAGGTTTGATGATAACATTTCTGATAAATGAAATTAACTGATAACGTATACTTATAGAATAAAAAGTAAAAACTGTTTTAATTCATAAGAAAATACTGTGATCAATTGAATATAAAACAGATTTTATCTGAACTGGATCAACACTTGTTATCGAATAACGTATGACTTACGGCAAATTTTCAATTGTTGAGAGAAACGATGACTCTTCATAGCTGGTTCTCCCGCGCATTATTTGAATTGATGTGCAGCTTAAGGAAGTTTTTGTCAAGATCGAAAAAGAGCCACAAATTTACAATTGATTTTTTTATTTATAATATTTAATATTCAATTTGAAGAATATTGGTAGAACAATGAAAAAAGATGACATATGAAGAAAAATATCAATTAAAATCTCAAAATTTGGATTCATGCATCTGAAAATTGAAATTTTTCATTGTTAGCTGCCTGTGGAAAACCCAATTGATCAATAAATTCCAGTAATAATTGACGGTTCCATTCAGTCTCCTCCCGATTATTCGATTAGACTACCTCAGGTGCATGCTCCACAATGTATTTCATGTCACAGTCTTTCAATGTATTAGTAATCCTCAATTTCTCTAGATCATATTTCTCAACCACTTCCAGTAATCCACTTACCAATTTTTTTTTTAATTGGTGACTTGATCTGGGCAGATCAATTCTAGCATTCCCTCGATGACATCTGGCTCAATATTTTGAATCTTCACTTCTTCTCTCAATGGTAATTCTGCATGATCTTTTGTTGAGATAGCGCAGCAAAAATAGGACTACGGCTTGTCAAAATAACTTTGTGAGTTGCAAATTAGCTATCTCTAACAATTATAGTAGAAACACCGAGCATTGCGTTTTTGAATAGTAAACGAAAATCATTATTCAATAGACGTTTCTGTAAATCAGAAGATGCTACATCGAATGATGGAGTTATGACCTTTGCTGCAGCATGGTATATCAATGATATAACTCACTATGAGTTAATAATTATGAGGACAACTTGCGGTAAAAAGTTTGGATCTCATTACGGATGCGGTATATTTCCAAGTATCCTCGGGCCGATATCTCTGTGTGAATGATGAAGTATTTAATATTGTATTACATTTAAATATTTTCATTTCGGTGTTGATTGTGACGGACAATTTTCCTGGTGAATGAAGAGCAAGGTATATTGATACATCATTAATGATTTCTGGGGAATCATCGGGGTTAATACATGGATAGATTTCAAGTCTCCATTTCTCACTATTGTCTCTTGAATGAAACCATGGTGAATACCTCGGATTTTCATAATTTACAGGAACCAAATTGCATTGAGCAAGATTGCAAGTGAGCATTGGCAAGACTTGATGATGACATCTCTGGAAATTGAAATTAACCGATAGTGTTAAATTGAAAGTCAAAGGAAAAATGATTTCATTTCACAAGGAAATACTGTGATTAAGGAAGTTCATCCGGTATGGGATTTAATAGTACGAAGAATTATCACGACTAGCGTAGTGGTTATACGACTAGCGTAGTCGTAACCTGTACAGCTGCTATGTACTAGAAATTCTTGTTCGTCGATCATAATTGTTTTTTTGTAAAAAATCGAATTTATAGAAATAATTTTTTTGAAGATCAAATAGAGAAAGGTCAATTCAGCACATTTTCAACTAGTTTTGTATGATTTAATGTGCAAGCATAGCATACATTGCGTTATTCGGAAAGCATTCTTATTGATTTCAAAAAGCGCGCGGTTCTGACGTCACTGTCATGCGAGTAAGACAGAGGTTAACTTCCCAAAAATCAGCATTTTTCGAGACAAATTAATTTATTCTTAAATCACCAAGTATCTAATGCATTTGAGGAAGCTCTTAAACTGTTCTTTACATATTTATTTATCCATTATGGAAGTTACTCCCCAAAAAACCTGTTAATTGCCACAAATTTCATGTTTATAGACGAAAACCCATAAGGGACCGTGTTAATTGAAAAATCTTTATTTATTAATTTCTCCCGAATAAGATATCCGAAGAGTTTGAAATTTTAACAGGTGACTTTTTAGATTTTCAGAAGTATATTCAAATTTTTTCATAATTATTGGTCTGTTAATTCAGTTACCGGATGAACTCCCTTAAGTGAATTTACAACGGATTTGATCCAGATTGATGAAAATATCTATCAGCTGATAATGTATGACTAAAAGTCCGGTGTCAGGTTCTAGTTATCTCATATATGTTTCAATGAGTGATAACTAGAACCTGCCACCGGATTTCAAGGTAAATATTCAATTCTTGAAGGAAACGACCTTTCGGTGACTCTTTAAAGTTGATTCGCCCCTGCATTATTTGAATTGACTAGTAAATTGAGAAGATTCACGTGTATCTCATATGAAATCGTCCATTAAGTATGAAAAGGAAACAGTTTCTTATGGATATTCTCCAGGATTGCAAGGATACCACAAATTTACAACCGAATTCTTATTTATATTCAACTGAAGAAATATTTGTAGAACAATGAAAAGAGATAAAATATGAAGAGAAATAGCAATTGAAATATAGAAATTTTTATTTATGCCCTCGAACTTGGAGATTGTCCAGCTGTCTGTGCAAAAACTAACTGATTAACAAATTCCAGCAATAATTTAGGATTTTCTCTCATCTTGTTCCAATTATTTGATTTGCCCACTTCAGGTGCATGATTTACAATGTATTTCATCACATATTTTTTCAGTGTATCAGCACGATGAAGATCAGCAAGCAGTAAGAGTTCAGCAGCATTTTCATTGAGTCCTTCGTATAGTGCCTTTTCACATATGATCCTCAATTTCTCCAAATCATATTTATTCGCAGCTTCTAATAATTCACTTGCAAATGCTTTCATATTAGTGACTTGATCTGTGTAGATGAATTCTATCATTCATTTTATAACATGTGGTTCAATATTTTCAATCTTCATTTCTTTCTTACGATTTTCCTCGAGGTCCTTATGTTCGAACATCGCAGTAAAGACGGGACAGCGTTTCGACAATATATTTCTATGTGTTGGAAATTTTTGATCTCCAACAATTAGGTGATGACGATTGGACGATGAAGATTGGAAGAAGAATGGGTGCTGAATACCATTTGTAACGAGGTTTCTCGTTACAGCTATCGCATCGGCTTATGCCACCTTCGGGTGAAGCTATTCAAGTGTAGAGCTCGAGAAGACTCACACATGAACAGCTAGACAATTAATACCGTGGTGCCATCTGCGTAAGATGACACCTTAAAGTTACCGTGAACTAACTGTCACGTCAGTGGGATTTATACGCGGCTGAGGATAAGGCAGAAGCCCAGCTGAAATGCTGGCGCTCCACTATAGATGTCAGAGTTATCTCCGGGCCTGGCAGTGGTGTGAGAGGAAGAACCACGCAGGCGCGCGGAGAGACCTCTAGACGAGGAGAAGCAGCCTCAGCCGATATAAATAGACCCAACGACACGGTGAGCAGTTCGTCTGCCTTGGGCGGCAGACTCGAGAGGATCGGGAGTAGTCCCTGGAACCTCTACCGCTCGCTTCGGCGAGAGTTACCGTTGGTTGCCCGTAGCGTGGCTACGTGGCGTTTCTCGTGTGGATGGAGACGTCCGGTATTCTCTGGGTGACGATAGATCAGGGGGCCTATTCTCGACGTATGGGAACACGATTCGTCAACGAATATAATATTTTCGTTCACGACCAATCGGTTCGCGGGGGACCTTCCCACACGAAGGACTTTCGTTGACGAAACGTCTTCTCGTTCACGAAACGTCTCCCCGTTCACGTGTGTTATTTGTTCGCGAACATCTGTGAAAGTGCAATAAGCAATAATATAAAATATGAGTGGCAAAAAAGGAAAATCGACAATGACAAAGACAGCCGATCCTGGGAAAAAAGCCGCAAATCCATCTGAGGCTCAAAAAACGTTTTTGATTGAATATGTCACAAAAAATCCAGAATTATTAAGTGGTAAATTCACTAGTGTTGTTACACGTGAAACAATGGACCAAAAGTGGGAACTGGCTGCAGTATATTTAAATATGATGCCCATGGGGGCAGTCAAGGAAAAAAAGCAATGAAAAAGGGTAAGATTCCTGCAAAATAAATTTTTAGGTTATGTAAGGGAAATGGCATTCGAGAGACATTCCAATAATATTTTTTTTTTTTTTAATTAAGCTTTAGAAGCCCATTTTCAGGGCTTATTAGCTGCATTCCAATAATATGGCTTGAATTTTCAGACTTTTCAAGATCAGAAAAAGAAGGTGGTGAACAAAGCTGCGCATAATAGGAGAAGCTTGTCGAAAACCGGTGGTGGTCAATCAGAGTTGATCCCTTTAACTCCTGAAGAAGAGCGACTCCTTGCTCTCATACCCAAAATTAAAACTGATGGAGATGAGGTTGTCACAGAGTCTAATGTTCTGTTTGTAAGTATTTGTGTACCAAAGATTATTGATTTCCATAGTTGAGTCTTCTTGGCAGTGAATTGTCATACATTTTCATGACTTTTATAGGAATGCGATGATAATTTTAACCTTGACCTGCAAGGAGTCGAAGTTGAGGATTTTGC
Organism: Aleiodes leptofemur; assembly: GCA_963942555.1. Classification (NCBI taxonomy): domain Eukaryota; kingdom Metazoa; phylum Arthropoda; class Insecta; order Hymenoptera; family Braconidae; genus Aleiodes; species Aleiodes leptofemur. The sequence goes on from OZ012617.1 coordinate 13,126,898, forward strand.
TGACGATTCTCCAAACATTGGAGCAACCATTAATGTTGGTAAATTGGATTTTTCCTCTCTCCAAAGGGAGAATATCAAACTCTTGAACTTGAATATTATTGAGAAAGTCACTGATGATGAAGACATCAAGGAGACACTTCCAGAGGAGGATGAAAATAAAGAAAATATTGCAGAAGCAGAAAGGAAATTAAAAAATGAGACACTTCCAGAGAAGAATGAAAATGAAGAAAATCTTTCAGAGTCAAGAGCAAAAGTCAAAACTGAGACACTTGGTAAATTATTCTGCCTATAATGAATTTATTAGTACTAGGGGAAAGTGAGATAGTATGAACATTCCAATATAATGGGGTAAAATAGTATTTTTGTAATGATTCCATTGAAAAGCTCAGAGAATTTTCGGTGTAGAAAATGTTTTACATTTTTATTTACATATATTCCTCGAAAATTCAAGTATTTGAAAAGAGAATTGCAGTCGGACTTTCTAATTTTTGTTAATTCCTATTCGCCAGGAATATCCCTGGTTCAATTGGTCGTAGACTTGGTCTTCAATGAAAAATGAAATCATTCCCCAGCTTTTTCTACCCTAACGGTTTCTTGGTCACGGTCGAATCGCTGACGATTGACCGTGAGTAGCTGAGAAATAAACAGTCATGAACCGATTGAAGTTTGGTGTTTTCACGGTGGATAAGTAGTGAGTTTGTGCAAAACTCTCACTCGGCATATATCAGAAATCGTTGGTGATTTAACGGGGAGAAGATCGCTGTTTTACCGACAACTCACCGTGAATTCACGGGACTTTGACTGACGAACTACCGTAAACTGGAGGGAAAGTGTTATATATGAATATACTTCGCCTCCTAATATAAACATCATTCATATTCATATTATATGAACAATATATCTGTATTAATTCCCTCAATTACTAAATTGTTCATTAATAATAAATTTCAACGAAAAAAAAGAAAAAAAAATTGCACTCAGTTGGGATCGAACCTGGGACCCTGAAAATGGGAGCCTATCACTTAACCGTCTTCGCTATTCGCATTTCACATACCCCAATAAGAAATTTTGATGCTCATATATTGATCAGTGTCTTTCTGACTTGGAAAAATTGAATTCAATTGAATTCGTTCGATCATTGAAAATAATTTAGTAATCACGGAAAAGCTGATTTTTGAATGTTGTCAAAATTCTAAACCCTCAAATTAAGCAGAAATTCACTAACAGACCGTGCATTTGCCATTAATTATTCAAATTTACGATTTTTACATCTTTATATAAAATGAGCGAGCGTTTCTCTCTATGTTTCATATGTGCTCATTATTAACAATTTCACTTCACGCGGTGGTATCAAGAACAAAATTCTTTATGAACATTAAAAAAATGATATTTGAAAACAGAAATAAATTTGCCACTGGCGATTCACCGACTATTCACTCCTACCTTACCGACAACTCACTCGCGTTTCACCAGCAAGTCACCATCGATCGTCAGAAGAATAACGGTCGAATAACGGTGAAAAACTGGTCGACTCACCGTCATTGTATGGTGCCGAATTAGCACAAACGCGCTACTCATGCACGGCACAACGACTGGCGTTCGACGGTGAATGTACGGTGATTTGTCGGTATAATCAAGTCACGGTCAATTAACGACTTTTTCACTAAATTTTCACCGTGATCAAGAAACCGCTAGGGTAAAGTGAATCATTGATGAATTCGTCGCTTCTACAACTTCCTACGGGAACTTTATCTCATCACATAGCAAATACCTAGAGGTTATATCCCAGAAGTATCTTTAGATTTATGGGTGTTCTTCTTTTTTTAAACCTCGTAATGTATCGAATAATGCTACATAATTTAAAAATTATGGATCATACACGTGTAGGGTACGATAAGGAATAATCTATCAATCAGTCATTCGACTATTGAATCGTTGATATTCATTTCATGATATGTAAGTTAATACTGGGCTGACATTAGTCTGATATTACAAAACAGCAGGTTATTGAATTTTCACTGACTTTTTATTGATATTTTTTACTGACTTTCGGCGGGCAAATTGTAGGCCCGATAACTTAAAGACCAAGTCAGTGGTTTCTTGCATTTGAGCGAGATAGCGCGTTTTGCTCCTGATCATTTTTTGTAGCTATTGAAAGTCTTCACAAAAAAAAGAATTCTAGCAAAATAGCTTTATCTTGCTTAGTTTTAGAGATATCCTTACAAAACTATCGGCGGAAAAAATGAAATTATCTTATTTTTTCACTACACTGCTAAATTATTAGATGATTTTGTATCGGTAATTCCTTTCTTCTTTATTAAATGAGAAAAAGATACAGATGAGTGCATGACTTTCATCTGACTCCATGAAACCATGAACCGTTCCTAGATTCTATGTACGGACGTATTTTAAGAAATCTAGCTATTAAAGCTGCATTCTCTCCATCAAATAGAATAACCTGGATGAGAAAACCAACTGGATTGTCATCACATATAATAGGATTACCAACGTCTCCCTGGAAACATTTATGACCACGGAATTGAAAATGCATGTACTCATGAATAAGGGACCGTCCATAAATTACGTCACACGTTTAGGGGGGAGGGGGGTCTCAAATTTGTGACAAAGTGTGACAGAGGGCTCCGGGGGGGTCTCGAAGATTGTGATGTCACAGAAGTCAAATTTAAAAAAGTAGGAAATTTTTTAATATATCTTTAAAATTCCCGATTAACGTGCCAAAGAACTTTTATGCTTATTAAATGAAGACGAAAACGCTGTATGGATTGATGAAGGAGAAGTCGACTCTAGTTTCACTCCGAATGATATTATGGATTATCATGATGAAGGAAGTGGCATGCAAGTGATTACAAATATAAAGGATTGGTGCGTCAGTCCATGGACTGAAGAGAAATAATATATTTTTATTTCTAATACCACAATAATATTATTAAATAACATTGAATGAAGTCTTAAAGATGTTACCAAAAAAAAGTCTATTCAATTGCTCCCACTAAGATTAGTTTATGCAACAAAAAAAATCCTAAAATGATTGAATGTGGGGTATAAAAGTGATTGTGTGACATCACAATGCGGGGGGGGGGGGGGGGGGGCTCAATGAAAATGTGACATGGGGGAGGGGGTCTAAAAACCATGAAATTCGCGTGACGTACTTTATGGACGGCCCCTAATTAGAAAGAGAAGAATCCATTCGATTGGACCTACATGATCTGCCATTGGTATGAGATACTGAGATTGTCCCCAAAATGATGGCACTTGAGATTGAGGATCCGCGTCTAGCTGTGGCTGAGAGCATTCACTGTTTAATATTATTACACGCGAAGTCATCAATTCGACCCATTCCGCTCCAGTTATTTCTTCTCTGTTAAACTTCCATCGCAGTACCTTGCAGAGTTTGCCTGCATAAAAATCATCTGAATCTGCCAACGGAAGTGGATTAGCCCTTTGATTCCACGAAATAGGTGTCGCAAGCTGTAATTATGAGGAAGATATCAATAATATTTAATTTCTAATGCAAGAACATTGTAAGCATTGTTGCATCAAAGCAAACATATTAATTTTCATGGAAGTCTTGGGTAATGTTCATTTCGTAAGGATTCTTTCATTCAAATTGTTCATATTTTCACATTTGGTGGAGATTCTATGTGATTGTATCAATTTCGTGTGTGAAAAAATACTTGCAGTGAGAAGTGCAAAATCATGATCTATGTACCACCCGGGCGGTGCATCAGTAGTTTGAACTTTATAATTCGAGTGAATTTCGAAATTAACAAGTGAGAAGAGGTGCTGCGGAAATCCTACAGAGATTATAAAATAATCCATTATGTAACCCACGATGCAGTGTCCTACAGTTGCAACATGAGTAGCATCAACAATAAATCCACCACATGCATATGTGCCATTATACCAAACAGATGCAACATATGGAAACTCTTCCGGTTCAACTTTAAACAGACCATCTGAAGAAAATGAAATTGTTATCATTATAATTAATAAGTAGGATAATGATAGAGTAATGGCAACTCTTTGGAAATATAATCGTTGAATTTTGTTTCAACTGATATTCACCATGAACAATCTCGTCAATGAATTCCACGTAAGGAGCTATAGACATCACAATTGAGGGTTTTTCTGGAATTTCCCGTTGTTCTTCTTTCATAATCAATCCAGTTATGAAATTTCCACAAACTAACGGACTACCAAGATCTTCCTACAATGAAATGATTAATATCTTGATGAGAATTCAGTAGCGAAGAGTAATTTCTAAGAATATCTTGGAAATCAAAGAGAGTGATTTTGTTATCTTTTTTTGAAAAGAATTTTCAGAACTTTAATGACGGATCAGGACAAAATCGCCTCATCTTACTAAGTTTTCGAGATATTTGAGATGAACTGCTGGGAGACAAAATCAACTGTTTTTGTTCTACCTCTTCTCTACTGAATTATTCGGTAAAAGTTATACATCCAGAAATAATCTACTTTACCGTGTCAATGGCAGCTGTTCCAAGTTGATCGCTGAGAAATTTTTGATTCTGCCCAAGGTAGCTGGCCCATTGTTGATGCACTTCATTGCCCATTAATTTTACGAATTCCCATTTGAGAATCATCGGTTTTCTACCATCATTAGGAAGATTCCATGAAATTAGAATACAATCGAAATGATGATCCCAGTCATACTCTACGTCCACGAGTGAAACTGGTGAAATAGAGGGAGTCCAGATCAACCTTCTTTCGAGCTAAAATGATTTCCAAATAATTTACTTACGAAATGGCGCATGTGTAGAAAGTTCGAGTGTTCGTATAATTGCAGAGAATAGAGGATTCTAATATAATTGAATTATTCTCAAATATTGGTATGGATTGCGTGTTGAACTGCCTCAATTTTAGCTGCTGAGTACTTCTAAAAGGAAGAATCAAGGCTGAGATCATCAAAACCTTGCCAGGGTGCACCTGTGAGTTTGTTAAGGCAACTCTAGAAGCTGCTATATCTTTGAATTGAAGATCAATCGACCAATAACATGATCATCATCTTTTACTTTGTATCTACATCCATTATAATCGATAAAAATAATATCCCGCATTTTGAAATTAAATTTTGCTATCGTAATTTCTAACATTTTCGAAAACAGTGCACTGTAGAGATATTAGAATGGCTATAGGCAATTTACCCTCAATACCGCAATATCGTGCTCATAGTATATATTATCCCATCGCCCAACGAAACTTCGTGTTTCGAAGCCGGGATGAAGATACACGTGTTTTACGGAATGCCGATCGCGATGATGACTGCTTATTGCAATCTTTCCAACAACTACTCTCAACTCTGCAACAGTAGCTTGATAGATTCTGTGTGCTACAGAAATAATATGATTTTCATCGATGATAACCCCACTGCAACGATGCATATGTTGGATTTGAATAGAGGCAATATACTTGAATTCTTCCATTTGTGCGAGGAATCCACCTTCCATGCCATATCCAGCTGACAAAAATAATATAGAGATATTATCAATTAGAAAAAAAATGAAGCAAGATGAGTCCTTTTTTAGTAATTAATTTCGAAAAAATATTTCGGAAACTAAGCGAGATAATTTTAAACTTGTAGACAATTTTAAGATCTTAGAAAAAGGTCTCCACAAAAATTGCCCAATCTGACTTGATTTTTAACACATTCTCAGACAAATTAGTGATAAAAAAATAGACTCATTCGGTATTTACCTTTTCATTGAATTAAAGATATTCAATTTGTCATTGCTCACCATGGATTGTAAATAGAATCATCAACAAGGGACTCATCATGATGAAATTCTTTAATGCTGCTTTTTAGCTTGGAGATATTGTCACATGCTTCTTCTAGAGCTCCTCACACATATCTGACGTGGATCATTACTAGTTTTGATGATTATACCACGTCTTAGCGAACTTTATCTTATCACATAGTGAATACCTAGGAATTATAGGTCGAAAGCAAATGTAGATTCATGGCAAGTTTTTTTACCGTTCATTTGAAACGGTTCGAACACTGCTAAGATAAGGAAAAATATGATATGAATTGTTCTAATCCTTCTTTGTAGCTCTTAAAAATCTCTACAGAAAATTGGAGGAAAGTATTTCAGAATTTATGGTCTGTTTCTAATTTTAGTTTTTTTCCATATAAAATATCATCTCTTCTTGAATTTTCTTTGGAAATTTAATTAACAATTTTTGGCTGTATCGATCATTGCAGAGATGAATAAAACAAAAAGTTGAAAAATATCAAATACACCAACATTTCGGCCAGCTTTGTGTGGCCCTCATCAGGGTGTTTATTTTATTAATTTTTTCTGGAAGTGAATATATCAACTTATTAATATATGGATTTGAATGACAATATATTGGTCTATTGCAATTATTACTTTTTCTGAAATTAAGATTACACGTTTCCTAGCACGTTCAAAGTACACCCTAGCGGTATTGGTAACACCGTCAAAACACGGTGTAAACACAGTTTTTTTACGGTGTAAACACGCTTTCAGTGTTTACACCATATAACGACGGTGTAACTACGGTGTATTCATAGTGTTTTTTGTGCAGTTTTAACACTCAATTTACACAGTGTATATGCGGTGTTTTGACGGTGGTTCCACCGTGTTTCAACAGTGTTTTTGCAGTGTTCCTGAAACTCAGAAAAGTAGAATTTTTAGAATTTTTCCATTTTCTCCCGTTTCCCAATTTGTACATGATATCGAAAATTTTAAATTCGGATAATTAATGGTAGATGTATATTTTGTTATTAGTGTTCCACTTGACTTAAAGGTTCAAAATTCATGAAATATTCGAGATTCAACTTTTTGTCAATATTTAATCCAATAATTTGTGATAGTTGAGCCACTTCTGGACAAATTCCATTGAATTTGATCTGTTTAAGGAAAATAAACGGCAAAAGAGACATGACGAACAAAACTTATGGCATATCAAGTTATACTCTGATGGCGCAGGCGGTAGGGTCACAGTCTTCCGATAATGAAAGCGTTGGTTATTTTTCTCTTATTTTTTTTAACTGTTCGCTGAATATATCCATAATTAAAAATTTAAAAAACAAATTATATACCACATAAAAAGTTATGCATATCGTTAGTATGAGGGATGTAAAAAGACAAATTGTAATCTTTTTTCTTTTCCTACATCATTACCTCATACCATTAAAATGTAGAAGTTCGAGAGATGACGACATCCATGAACCTCACTAGTTATAAATTATAACAATAATGTTTATAGTTTTTTCTACACTGTTTTATACTGTACATATGTAAATATCTTTTTTTAATGTCAATAAAAACTGTTGTTATATAAAAAAAAAAAAAAGTAGGGTCACAGTCTGATAATCTGAAGGTAGCAGGTTCGATTCCGAGTGGATGTAATTTTTTTTTCTATTATTCATACAAATTCATCATCAATGAGGAATTCGGGAATCGAAAAAGATTATTTTTATGAAAATTTTTTACTAGTGGGCATAATAATAAGGAAAAAAATTTGTTGCGTAACGATCAAAACTCCGTGAAAACACGGTGGACCCACCGTAGAAACATCGCGGAAACACCGTATACACACTGTGTACATTGAGTGTCAATACTGCACGAAAAACACCGTGTTCTCACTGTATTTACGCAGTGTTTACACTGTACTTACACCGTGTTTATACCGGGTTTCTACCGTGTCACCAATACCGCTAGGGCATACCTTGAAAATCAGTAATTCGCAGAATATTCTCTATAATCATAATCCATTGTAACAGTCTTTCATAACCTTGAATATCACGATAGATTAGAGTATTATATGTTTGTCAATTGAATGAAAACCTTTAATAATGTAATCATGTTCAGTACGTAGTTACTATCAATATTTTTGCGTCATCAATAGTCAATATTATTCAAAAAATATAAATGAAAATAAATTGAAAAATAAACTAAATTTTTTTTCTACAGATTTCCAAACTGTCAAAACAAATCAATCAAACTATTTCAGTAAAAAAGATATAGAATACGTTGAATTCATATTTTTTGTCATTCACGTTTTTAGAATTTTCTCAGAGATTAAGGATGATTTTTCCCTAATTCATTTCAGTATCCTCTGAAATTCTCTACGATGAAGAATGAGCGCAAAGAAGTCGCACCTTCCTTAGTTTCCAAAATATTCATAAAAAAATACTGATAAAAAAATCGATTTATCCTGTCTTACCCCTTTACTATAAATTTTCATTATTCTGTTTTTTTTGTGACTAAACTTTATGGAAATTTCCAGTTGGAAGCAGCAATTAGAGCAGTCCATGAAGCCAGGCTGCCTGCTATTTTGGAAAGGAGATAAGGCAAGACAGAATAACTTCTTACGAAGCTGTTAAAGAAAAAAGGAAACAAAGAGGAATATTTAATGGAGAGGGTGAAGGAACTGCAAAAACTGACTCAGGTATTTTTTTCAAACTTTAAGATATCTGTAAAAAATTAATGGAATCTCAAATTTCTTTATTTTTGTATATTCAGTAATATCAAAATGTGTGAGAAAGGCTTCCGAGCGCTGAAAGAAGATCATAGAACAGAAAAACAGGATAAAGAAAGAACGAGTCGATTAGAAAAGCAATTGATGTTATTAACTCAATGAAAAAATAAAGTAGCCAGTGAAAAGCTCTCCTCCACAAGGAAACTAATGATCCAGTAGCAAACAGGTGAAACGAGATAATTTTATTTTTCTCATCGATCTTTTATTCACACATATCTCGAAAACTAGTGTAGATACGCCCTTTTGCCCTGATCTATTTTTGTAGAAAATCTGAAGTGCTACAAAAAATAATTCAGTCAAAAAAGACGTATCTTCATTAGTTTCCGGGATATACTGTAATGACAATTGTAAACATTGTATTTTTGAAAAGGCTTCGATGAATTTTTAAACCTGAAGTCTATATACTAATGAAGAGAAAAAGGAAGAAAGAAAGATATTTGAGAAAAACTAATGGCACAAAAAGTCGACTACTCCTGTTGCATCTAGATACAGCTCATTACAATAATCCATACATAAAATTAATCCTATAGAAGAAACATTCTCTTGATCAGATGATACTGATGACTCATTTGTTTATTGAGGGAGTGCAGTATGAGACGACGAACTATTCCTGAATTCTATGTATGGTCGTATCTTAAGAAATCTCGCTACTACAGCGATATTCTTCCCACTAACTGGAATACACTGGATAAGAAAACCAACTGGATTGCCATCACATATAATAGGATTACCAACGTCTTTCTGGAAACATTTATGACCAAATAATTGGCAATGCATGTACTCATGAATAATTAGAAAGAGGAAAATCAATTCGATTGGACCTACATGATCTGCAATTGGTGTAAGATACTCAGATTTTCCCCAAAATGATGGCACTTGAGATTCAGGATTTGGGTCTAAGTGTTGCTGAGAGCACTCATTGTTCAATATTGTTACCCGTGAAGTCATCAATTTGATAAATTCTGCTCCAGTTATTTCATCTTTGTGATATTTCCATCGCAGTACCTGGCAGAGTTGTCCAGCATGGAAATCATCTGACTCTGTTAATGGAAGTGGACTAGTCCCTCGATTCCACAGAATAGGTTTTGCAAGCTGCAATTACGAGGAAGAATTTAATGATGAATTATTTCCAATCAAAGAACATTGAGAACATTGAGAGTGTTTGCATTAAAAAATGCATGCAATTTTTCATTAAAGTCTTATGGAATTTTTATTTTATGATGTTTTTTCATACGGATTTCTGAAATTCCGACAATAATCGGAGATGCTCAGTAATTCTATTAATTTTGTGAGTGAAAAAATACTTGCAGTGAGAAGTGCAAAATCATGGTTTATGTACCAGTTTAGCGGTACATCAGTAATTTCCAATTTATACTTCCGGTGAATTGCTATATCAGCAAGTGTGAAGAACTGTGGTGGATAACCGACTGATACTGTAAACTCAGCAATTTCGGAAGTTAAGACACAGTGTCCAGCAGTTGCAACATGAGTAGCATCAACAATAAATCCACCGCATGTATAAGTATCATTATACCAAACAGCGGCAATATACGGGAATTCCCCTGGTGTAATTTCAATAAGACCATCTGAAGAAAATGAAAATTGTTATTATTATGATGAATAACAGGATTTTAATGGAGTGATAGCAAATCTTTCGAACAGGAATCATTGAATTTTCATTCAACTGGACTTTACCGTGAACAATTTCATCAATAAATCCCAAGTAGGGGATTATGGACATCACAATTGCAGGTTTTTCTGGAATTGCCAGTCGTTTTCCTTTTACAACCAATCCAGCCACAGCATTACCACAAATTAGCGGACTTCCAAGATCTTCCTGCAATCGAATATTTAATATTTTGATGAAGATTCAGTAACGAAAAGTTGTCACAGTATTGAGAAAGAATTTGCTCTACCATGCCAATTTCAATTGTTCCGAAGTAGTCACGAAAAAAATTTTGATTTTTTCCAAGGTAGCCGGCCCATTGTTCATGCCCTTCATTGCTCATCAATTTAGTCAATTCTAAGTTGAGAAACATTGGTCTTCCACCATCATCAGAGAGACTCCATGAAATTAGAGTACAATCGAAAAGATGAGAACTCCAGTCATACTGTATATTCACGAGTGAAGCATAGGGGGTCCATAATAAACTTTGTTCAAGCTGAAATGATTTCCAAAAAATATAAAAATATCTTTCTATATATTCTTACTTTATCCCACTTTTCCCTATGTTTTTTGAGTTTTCTATAAAAAGAATGAACTTTCACCGATCATTCAATCTAAACTCGAACGAAAAATACCTTATTGAAATTTAATATAATTATTGACGTTGAATTCTCATTAAAAATGCACTCTAGAGGTATTGAAATGACTATAGATAATTTACCCTCAACACTGCAATATCGTGCTCATAATATGCATCATCCCATTGCTCAACGAAATTTCGTCGTTCAAAACCAGGATGGAGATATGCTTCTTTGACAGCATACTGCTCGGCCCACTGACCGATCACCCCAATCATTCCAACAACCACTCTCAATTGCGCACTAGAAAATTCTGCGATCTTGTGTACTATAGTAATAATATGATTTTTGTCAATGATAACCCCACTGCAATAGTGACGATCCTTTATTTGAATAGAGACAATATAGTTAAAGTCTCGCGGATTCGTAGTGGGATGGCCCCCTTTCATGCTATATCCAACTGGAAAAAAATCGACGTAAAGACTATAAATCTAGAGTTTGGAGAAGTGGAACAAGATAAGTCTATTTTTCAGTCATTAATTATTAAGAATATCTCGAAAACTGAGAAAGATAATAGAGCCTGGCAAAATAGCAGACATCTGACAATTTTTCAATCTTTTTTGTGAATCAATAAATTATTTAAAAAAAAAAAGAAAAATATGTACATGTAAAAAATTTCAAAAATATAAGTGTACATTTTTAAAATATTTTTTGGATAATAATCTATTTCTTTTCAAAAAGTCCAAAAAATTAGTAGGTGTGTGTTAATCTCACTATTATGAGAATATAGAAATTTTGTTCGAATTTTTTTTTTTTGTAGAGGATTTTGAGAGCTATAAGAAAGATTGTAACGTGTCGTATCTTGAACGACACGTTACAAGGTCTTTACAGAAATTCCGCTATCTCCCTCAATTATTGAGATATTTACAAAAAAATAAGTGATAAAAGAATAGACTTTTTGTCTCTAAAGAGAGAAAAACACTGTATGCACCACGCTTCATTCGAGCAGCAAATTTTTGTCGAGATTGACTTCTTCCCGTCATAGGTGCATAATATACTATATATGTTGAATCTACCTCTTCATTGGTTTGAAAGTATTTAATTTGTCATTACTCACCATGGATTGTGAACAAAATGAGCAGCAAGCAATTGATCATGATGAAATTTTTTAATGATGCTTTCCCGCTTGAATACATTATCACATATTTTTAGTCGAGTTCCCTCCGTATATCTGACGTGGATCATTAACACTTTCCTCAATTATACGAATTCGCGGTGAAGTTTATCTTATCACATAGTAAATATCTAGACACTATATTCCGGACAACTAATTCTCTTCGAACCATATCTCACGAAAATTTCATGAAAATTCATCTACTCTTTCCTGGAGTTATTGTGAATGAATGAGAATATTTGCAAAAATTCAATTAATCAATATCTTCTGACAGAGTTAAAAATTTGAAATTATTGGCATAGAGTTTCAAAATTAGGCTATATATCATTCGAATAATACAATATGATGAAAAAAGTCATAAAAATTTTAATCTGAACCAAAAAATTTGAGCCGATTATTATATAAAAATAACAACACATTAAATAGTAATAATCATATAATTCATAGCCATTCACTTTAAAAAAATCAATCAATCGTTTCAAGTGTCACATCCAGAATATGATTATCTTTATCGAAATTCCCCTGCTAATGATAAAAAATTATTCAGCTTGTGTAAATTCTTCAGTGGACATTGGATTTATTAAGTGAGAGGAGCTACAGATTAGGACATGATTCTTGTCTCACATCATGAAGCCATGAACTATTCCTGCATTCAATGTACGGATGTATTTTGAGAAATCTCGCTAGTAGAGCTGTAGTATCTCCATCCAATGGAATAGCCTGAATAAGAAAACCAACTGGATTGCCGTCACATATAATAGGATAACCAACGTCTTTCTGAAAATATTCATGACCAAGGATTCATAATGCATGTACTTATGAATAATTAGTAAGGGAAGAATCAATTTAATTGAACCTACATGATCTGCAATTGGTGTAAGAAACTGAGATTCCCCCCAAAATGATGGCACTTGAGATTGAGGATTCAGTTGTGGCTGAGAGCATTCATTGTCTGATATTATTACACGCGAAAACATCAATCTCATAAATTCCGCTCCAGTTACTTCATCTCTGTAATACTTCTGTCGCAGTACCTTGCAGAGCTGCCCTACATGAAAATCATTTGACTTTGACAACGGAAGTGGACTAGTCCCTTGATTCCACGATATAGGTTTCTCAAGCTGCAGATACGAGAAGTAAATTGATAATCAATTATTTTTAATGCAAGAACCTTGATGATATTATTGCTTTAAAAAATGCTGATTTTCACGAGAATCTTATGGAACTTCCATTCTATAAGAACTCTTTCATACAAATTTCCCACATTTCGAGAATAGTTGGAAATTTTATGTAACTGTATCAATTTTATGTGAAAAAATACTTGCAGTGAGAAGGGCAAAATCGTGTTCTATGTACCAGTTCGGTGCCATATCAGTAGTTTCAACTCCATAATTCGGGTGAATTGTGATATTAGCAAGTGAGAAGATCTGCGGTGGATTTCCGACTACTACTGTAGACTTCCCCATTTCGAAAGTTTTGACACAGTGTCCTACAGTTGCAACGTGAGCAGCATCGACAATAAAACCACCGCATGCATAAATATCATTATACCGGATAGTTGCAACATACGGGAATTCTCCCAGCTCAACTTCAAATAGTCCATCTGCAAAAATTCGAATGATTTCCAGATGTAAAATGAATAACAGGATAATGATCGAATGATAGCAAATCTTTGGAGTGGAAATCGCTAAATTCTGTTTTGTCGAAAATCGGTCATTGTAGTCACTTCCACAATGGCCGATTTTCAACAAAATGACGTTCAAATTGATGGTCGGAGGGAAAACTATATTGATCGTCAAATTCTGTTTCAACTGAAAGTTACCGTAAATAGTGTCATAAATGAATTCCAGGTAGGGGGCTATGGGCATCACAATTGAAGGTTTTCCTAGAATTTCCACTTGTTCTCCTCTTGATACTAGTCCAATTATAATATTTTCACAAATTAGTGGACTACCAACATCTTCCTAGAATCAAATGATTCATATCATTCATGAGAATTCAGTAATGAAGAGGTGAAACAAGAGAAGCTGCTTTTTTCTTCCGCTAATTCTTGAGAATGTCTCAAATATCAAGGAAAATAGGATGATTTCATCTCAATCTTTTTTTTTTCGTAGAGAACTTAAAGAGCGACGAATAAGAATGAGAGCCAAATGGTCCTATCTCGCTAAGTTTCCAGGATATTTGAGAAAAAATTTTCATTTCGAAAAAGTTATAAATTTAGAAATAATTTGCTTTACCACTCCAATAGCAGCTGTTCCAAAATAATCGCTGAATTTTTTTTGATCCTTCTTCAGATACCTGGACCATTGTTGATGTACTTCATTGGTCATCAATTTTATCCATCGCCATTTGAGAATCATTGGACTTCTACGATCTTCAGGGAAATTCCATGAAATTAGAATACAATCAAGCTCATTACCCGAGTTGTGTGGTATATCCGCCAATGAAACTGGTGAAATGAAGGGAGTCCAGATCAACCTTTGCTCGAGCTGAAATGATTTCCAAATAATGTAAAAAATATCCGTCCATATTGTTAGGAAATTATTTTTTAAAATTTCATAGGATCGAATTGAAATACTTGACAAATTCAGTGACAAACAGGTGGAACAGAATAAATCCATCTCTTTGCTGGTCTTTTTTCAGAATTTTTCAGAAACTAAGGGAGATAAGACGATTCTGCTGAAACCGTTTTTTGCATAGAATTCCAGAATCTACAAATAACTCTAATAATTTCACAAAATAACCTATAGATATTCGAGAAAATGATTTTTAAAAAAATTTGAGCCACATAAATCGATGAGGAATGAGCTCACCTTTTATTTGAGATCACCCCCAGACTGCTACGACCAACGAAACCAGAGATATTGCCAAACAAGTGGAAACTTGCATCATTATCCACATCATTATAGCTTTATCTGCTAATTTTTTAGCAAGTCGCTTCCGAATGCATTCATTTTCCTCCACTTTACTAAATCGTTTCATATAAATTTCCATTTTCATTTAAATTTCAACGAAGAAAAGTATGCGTTATCTTTATTATTTCAGTCGTTATCGTGTGTACAACATTTTTGATGAAAAATAATGAAAATCAGAATAACTCAAGAACCAAGTTCCAGAAAAATCTGAAAAAATCAACGAAGTTACATCATATGATGATGAATGTTATACGTCAATCTTGACTGAATCGATTCAGAACTTATCATGATCTTCAAGAAAATGAAAAAAAATGTAAATTTTGGAAATCATTCGTATCGCAGAAAATTTTCCATCAATATGATCCATTATTAATACGCTTCCTGAGCTCCAAAGAACTAATATATTAGCCAAATTTGAAGTTGTTATCTTTATTATTATAGTCGTCATCGTGGGTACAACATTTTCCATAAAAAAACGTAAAAATCAAAATAACTCAAAAACCAAGTACCAGAAAAATCTGAAAAAATTCACGCAGTTGCATAATGTGGTACCAAATGTCATGCATCAATTTGGACTCAATCGATTTGGAACTTATCCTAATTTTCTAGAAAAATGAAAAAATTCAAATTTTGAAAATAATTCATAATTCAGAAAATTTTTTATCAATATGATCCATTAACAATACGCCTCTTTAACTTCAAAGAACCAATATATCAGCCCAATTTGGAGTTGCTATCTCTATTATTTTGATCGTTATCGTGGGTACAACATTTTTGATAAAAAATAATTCAAGTCAAAATAACTCAAAAACCAAATATCAGAAAAATCTGAAAAAATTCACGCAGTTGCATAATGTGGTGCCAAATGTCGTGCATCAATTTGGACTCAATCGATTTAGAACTTATCCTAATTTTCGAAAAAAATGAAAAAATTCAAATTTTGAAAATAATTCATAACTTAGAAAATTTTCCATCAATATGATCCATTAACAATACGCGCCGTTCACTTCAAAGAACCAATATATCAGCCAAATTTGAAGCTGCTATCTCTATTATTTTGATCGTTATCGTGGGTACAACATTTTCGATAAAAAAATCATAAAAATCAAAATAACTCAAAAACCAAGTACCAGAAAAATCTGAAAAAATTCACATAGTTAGATGACATTATGTGTAATATTGTTTTAAAATATAAATCAAATCGATTGAGAATATCTTGAGAAATAAATTTTTTTGTAAATTTCGAAAATCGATTATTTCTCAAAAACTACTGGACCGATTTCAATGAACAAGGTCTCAAATGAAAGATTACATCACAAGGGATATACAGTAAAAATATGAGATTCCTAGGTTGAACTTTTACCCTTTTAAGGAAAAAAAATTTGAAGTTACGAAAATTGTCACATACATACACACACACATACCCACAGATATTTTTTCTAAATACGATTTTTGGACTTTTCAGATCATTTTAGGTCATTTCCAGCAAAAAAATGGAAGTCGAAAATTTTGACGAAAGTAAAGCTTCCATTCGGAAGCAAAAGCAAAAGTGAACTTTTTCGATTTTCAAAAGGGAATCCCCTCCAAAACTTCGCCAAAAAATTACATTTTTCCAAAAATTGAAAAAACAAAAAAATTTGACACATGGTTCTCCACCTAAATTTTTCTCAGCTGTCCAATGGAATCATAAGAACATTTTTATCTCGAACCGTTCAATTAGAATGTCCATTTCACCCCCCTTTCTCCTAATTATGTTAGAATTTTTTTTTCCAACAAGGTAATTTACCCTCAACACTGCAATATCGTGGTCATAATCATTATTCTGGTGGCCAACGGAATTTCGTCTTCTAAAACCAGGATGAAGAAACACTTCTTTTACAGAACGTTTTGTGGCACGCCGAACGTACATCACAC
The DNA here is from genome assembly GCA_963942555.1 of Aleiodes leptofemur. Classification (NCBI taxonomy): domain Eukaryota; kingdom Metazoa; phylum Arthropoda; class Insecta; order Hymenoptera; family Braconidae; genus Aleiodes; species Aleiodes leptofemur. Next base: position 13,143,695 of record OZ012617.1, read on the forward strand.
TCTTTCCAACAAGTATTGTCAAATCCTCAACAGCAAAGTTAGTGATTCTGTGTGCTACAGTAATAATATGATCTTCATGGACGATCACCCCACTACAATGGTGCAATTTTTTTACTTGTATAGAGGCAATATAGCTGAATTCTCCTGGCTGTGCGGTGGATCCACCTCTCATGCTATATCCAGCTGAAATAGTATATTCCGTTACAAGTCATGGGAAAGCTATTTTGATGATTCCTGAAGTGAGGTGTATTTATAGTACATTCAGGATATATCCATGATTCATTCAAATGATATGTTCGAAATTACCAAATTATGTAATAGTTCGATAGAAAAAAATTATATTGAATACATGATATGTATTAAACACAAGGCGAAGTTGAGTGATGCAATCACAATCGTTGAAAATACTCTATCCGACATGTAATGCACACAGTTTTATCTAGTTCTGTGAGTAGATACCCGTTTATGCACATAATGAAGTAAAAGAATATCGATTTACGTGTTATAAATCACTTGGAAAAATAGGCTTATCCTGAATTTACCTCTTCATAAAATTCAAAATATTTAATTTTTCATTGCTCACCATGGATTGTGAATGAGATCATTAGCAAGAGATTGATCATGGATGAAATTCTGTAGTGCTGCATTTTACCTCGAATGGATGTCTCTCCTCGAGCTTACTGCGTAGCATTAATAGTCTCGTCGATTATGCCACGTTTTAGTGAACTTTATGAAATTATTTAATCATACTTCTTTGCTTGAATACATTCTCACATATTTCTTGACGAGTTCTCTCCGTATATCTGACGTGGATCGTTAATAGTTTCCTCAATCATGCGAGTTCGTGGCGAAGTTTATCTTATCACATAGTCAATACCTAGACATTATGTCAAGGTTTTTTTCCGAGCGTTTGGAATAGTTTGAATACTGCGTAGATAAGGAAAAATACATCAATCAACCTTCCGAGAAATATTCTTTTGATATAATTATATCTAATGAGATACAAACAGATCTGCAGTCATGTCTTGGTAGATGTAATGTCATATCTGTGGAAATATAGGCAAATACTTCCAGTTCAGTGAAGAAGAAATAAAAAAAAGGATGAGTTCATATTTTTGGTCATTTGGTTTTTAGGAATATTTCGAAAACTGAGTGAGATAAGGCGATCTTTCCCGTATCCATTTTTGTATTATTTGAATTTCTCTACAAAAAAAACGATTCGGGCGAAATCGTCTTATCTCTTTTAGTTTCCAAAATATTTTTAGAAAACATTGATGAACGAAAATAAAATAAAATCAAATCAACACAAACAAGCGATCGACGACAAATAACTTTTTTTTTTAATTTTTTGAATAGGCGAGATGAATTCAGTGATGAAGAGGCAAAACATGATGAGCCAAGTTTTTTTTATCGATCTTTTCTTGCAAATGTCTCGAAAGCTAAGCGAGATAGAGCGGTTTCACCCTTAATCACTCTTGCAGAGACTTTGAAGAGCTATGAAAAAAAAAAGCGAAGACAGAAAGGACATATCTCCATGATTTTCAAGATTTTTGAGAAGAATGATTTTGCCTATTCGCCACTGAATTCTCAAATTGCCTGCATCCTAGATGCAACTCATCATAATACAATTAATTTTATAGTTGAAGGAACATCTTCTTGAGCATATCCTACTAATTACTCATTAGTTTATTACGGGTGAACACTACGAAATCATGTGGAATTTCTAGGTTCGATGTATGGATGTATTTTAAGAAATCTCGCTAGTATAGCTGTAGTCTTTCCATTAAATGGGATAGCCTGGATGAGAAAACCAACTGGTTTGCCGTTGCATATAATAGGATTACCAATGTCTCCCTGAAAACAGTTATGATCGAGAAATTGAAAATTCATGTACTCATGAGTAATTAAAAAGACACGTAGAAAAATTCTCATGCCCCCCCCCCCCCCCCCCCCATTACAAAGTTGCCGTTTCCATGGAGACTCCTGCCATGGCCTTTTTTTCCATGGTGTTTTTTGCCCGAAAATTTTTTCCGATGAAATTTTTTCCCACGGCGGTTTTTTCCCTCTCATGACATTTGCTCCAAGCTTTTTCTTCTATGTATAGAAAGTTTTTCTAGAAAAAACAGCATAGAAAAGACAAAATGGAGCAAACACCATGGGAAAAAAGGCCATGGAAGGAGACGCCATGGAAGTAGAAAATTTGTGATGGTGGGGACCATAGCGAAGGCCATGGCGTGGTCCATGGCAGTGGCCATGCAGCGGCCATCAAAATTTTTTTACGTGGAGAAGAATCAAGTCGATTGGACCTACATGATCTGCCATTGGTATGAGATGTTGAGATTTTACCCAAAATGATGGCACTTGAGATTGAGGACTTGGGTCTAGGTGTGGCTGGAAGCATTCGCTGTTCAATATTATTACATGTGAACTCATCAATTTTATCGATTTCGCTCCAGTTTCTTCATTTCTGTAATGCATCCATCGCAGCATCTTACATAGTTGTCCCACATGAAGAAAATCTGACTCGGCCAATGGAAGTGGACTAGTCCATTGGCTTATCAGAAAAGGTTTCTTAAGCTGCAATTACGAAGAAGAAATCAATGATTTCCAATGTCGAAATATTTTTCCATTCTATAACGTTTCTTTCATCAAAATTTACCGCATTTCCATAGTAGTCGGAAATTTTATATAATTATATTAATAGACTCGTGAATGGAAAAATACTTGCCGTGAGAAGCGCAAAATCGTGTTCTATGTACCAATTGGGCGGTTCATCAGTAATTATAACTTCATATTTTGGGTGAATTGCGATATTAGCGAGTGATGCCCACTGTGGTGGGTATCCGATAGCAACTGTGAAATTATCCACTTCATGAGTCATAATGACACAGTGTCCTACGGTTGCAACGTGAGTAGCATCAACAATAAATCCACCGCATGCATAGATGCTATTATACCAGATGGATGCAATATACGGAAATTCTCCCACATCAACATCAAATACACCATCTGAAGAAAATTAAATTGTTATTATAATAGATAACAGAATAATAATGGAGTAATGGCAAATCTCTGGAACTGGAATCTCTAATTTTTGTGTTAACTAGACTTCACCATGAACTATGTCATCAATGAAGTCCAAGTAGGGAGCTATGGCCATCGCAATTGCAGGTTTTTCTGGAATTGTCAGTTGTTCTCCTTGTACAACCAATCCAACTACAGAATTTCCACTAACTAGTGGACCGCCGAGATCTTCCTACAATCAGATGATTATTATCTTGATGAGAATTCAGTAGCAAAGAGGTGGAGCAGGATAAGTCGATTTTTCCTTCTGCTAATTTTTGATGATATCTCGGGAAACTATGAGAAATGAGAATGAGAAAGGATTAGGGCAAAATTACCCGATCTCACTCAGTTTCCGGAATATTTGAGAAATACTGTTGAATGAAAAAATCGACTGGACCTGATTTACCTCTTTGATACTGAATCATTCAGTAAAAGTTATGTATTTATAAATAATTTGTTCTACCATGCCGATATCAGTCATTCTGAAGCGATCCCTGAAAAAATGTTGATCCTCTCCAAGGTAGCTGGCCCATTGTTGATGCACTTCATTGTCTATCAATTTTATTGATTCCCATTTGAGTATCATTGGTTGTCTACGATCATCAGGGATATCCCATGAAAGTATAATACAATCTAAATGACAACCCCAGTCATGCTTTCTATTCACCAGTGGAGCTTGTGAAACAGAGGGGCTCCAGATCAAACTTTCTTCAAGCTAAATGAATTTCAAAAAATATGTAATTATCCTTTCTTATATTGTTAGAATATTATGATTCAGAATTCAACATGAAAACAATGAAATACACAAGAAATTGACTGGTGAAGAGGTAACATAGAATAATTTTTTTTTGAGAATATTCCGGAAGCTAAGCGAGAAATGGGCAATTGTGCTTAAACCTATTCTGTGGAGGATTTTCCGTTGCAAAAATTATATTGTTTACTTTAAAAATATACCTTTCATATAGAAAAACCGTTGTTATGAATTATTTCACCAGTTTTAGTATATAGGGAAATATTCCCCCAAAATCTACGAAATATTTAGGGGAAAAAATGAAGCCACGAGTGCACCTTCTTAATTATAGAGACTTAGGGCTGATCGTGAATGAAAGATGAGTAAAAGATTGGGTTCCACCAGAATCTTTATTTCAACTCATTTACCCCTATACTTCTTGAATTTTTCATTAATAAAAATTTAACCCGTAATTCTACCCAAAACTTGCGTTGTCAAAATTTCATATAGTTGCATATTGGAGTGACTATAGATCATTTACCCTCAACACTGCGATATCGTGCTCATAGTATGTATCATCCCCATGTCGAGCAAAACTTCGACTTCCAAAGTCAGGATGACAATACACTCCTTCTACGGGCAGCCTTGTGATCCACCGACTGATCATTGCAATCACTCCAACAGCTACTCTCAAGTCCGCAACAGTAAAAGCAGCGATCACGTGTGCTATAGTGATAATGTGTTTTTCATCGATAATCACCCCGTTGCAAAGGTGAGATTTGGTGTTTTGAATGGAGGCAATATATTTGAATTCTCCGGGGTTCGCGGGGCATCCACCATGCATGCTATAACCACCTAGAAGAATGTCAACGTAGATATCATAAATCATTAGTGAAGAAGTGAAACAGGATGAGTCTATTTTTTTAGTCATTCATTCTCAAAGAACATCTCGGTAACTAAGTGCGGAAGCTTAATTTCCCCCAGTTTTTTTGTAGCAAATTTCAAGAGCTGCCAAAGAGAGATCTCTACGAAAGTTGCACTATCTCTCTCAGTTTTCGAAATATTCTTAAAAAAATAAGTGACAAAAAAATCGACTTATTCTGCATTTAACTTTTTATCAAATTGAGAATATTAAATTTTTCATTGCTTACCATGTATTGTGAATAAAATTATCAGCAGGGGATTAATCATGATGAAGTTCTTTGAACTGCTAATTCTCAACTTGAATGTATTGCCACATATTCCTTTTTAAGTTCAATTCGTATATCTGACGTGGACTGTTCATAGTTTCATGAATTACACAATTTTCTAGCTAATGTTATCTTATCACATAGCAAATACCTAGAAATTATATCCTAGAAGTATACGGGTATTATGGGTAGGTTATTTTTGGTTCCGAATAGAAGCATTGTAATCGTGATTTTTTTCGATTTCGAGATTTCATCGGAATATCACTCAGAATGTTCCAAAAAGCCAAGAAATTACTTTTTTTTTAAATGTCTGTATGTGTGCGTGTATGTGTGTGTGTGTCTGACAAATATCAGCCCATTGCTCCGGAACGGTAATACTTGTTGACCTGAAAATTTAACAGTATTTTCCCTTCCTGTGCTCATTGCTGTCAGTGAAATATGAGCTAAATCGGTTGAGTACTTTTTGAGAGAAATCAAATCTTCAAAAAATCATTTTTTCGATTTTTCTCCGCGAAAAATTGATTCACAGCACCCACTTTGAGCGATGAGATTCATCTCATTTGAACTCACAATTTTCACTCGGGGGGAATTTGGCTTCGATTTTTCGTTTGCAGATAATTCCAATTACAGTGTTTTTGCTTCCGAATGGAAGCATTACTATCGTGAAAATTTTCGATCTGGATTTTTTTGTTGGGAACTACTTAAAATCATCCGAAAAGTCCAAAATTCATATTTAGAAAAAATGTCTGTATGTATGTGTGTGTGTGTGTGTGTGTGTGTATGTCTGTGCACACACACATGTCTCAATAATTTCTGGAGTTTTATATGTAGGATTCTGAAATTTTGTCAGTATATTCCGGTCATTGAACTCTTCATTTTAAGCTTTTTTTTATTGGAATCGGTTCAGTAGTCTTTGAGCTATTAGCAAATTTCGAATATTTGTATTTCACCAAAATTTTGAAAACTTCTGAACCGATTTCGCTCATATTTAGAGGTTGTGCTGACAATCATATAAGCCAGCTTACTACCAATTTTTATCTCTTTATTGATGATAGTTTTTGAAAAATTTTGATTCTGATGATTTTTTCAATGGAGTTCTTGTTAGCACGATAACTGAAAAAATATTCGAACTAGAGACTCTCAATTTGTTGGATATAGGCTTCTTATAACACTGATGCATAGGATTGCTCATGGGCATAATTGATTGAAAAGTTTTTGATGGAGGAAATTTTTTAGGTTTTGAAAAATTTCAGTTTTTCAGAAATATCTCCGGTCCTATCAGTCGTAGTGATTTGGGATCGATCTCAAATGAAAGATGAGTTCATTTTCCATCGATTCATATAGTTCCAAGAAATTTTTTTTCGATTTTTCCAATAGATACAACGTAAAAATTGATTTTCAGATAATGGGCTATGAGTAATTGAAAAATCAATAAAATAAAGATTTGAATGATATAAATTAATGAGAAATGATCTCCCCTTCCATTTAAGATAATAACTAGGCTGCTACGACTGATAGAACCGAAGATATGTCCGGAAAAGTGAATTTTTTCAAAACTGAAAAAATTTCCTCCATCAAAAACTTTTCAATGAATTATGCCCACAAGCAATCCCATGCATCAGTGTTATAAGAAGTATAGATTTATCAAATTGGAAGTCTCCAGCTTGAATTTCTTTTTCGGTTATCGTGCTAACAAGATCACCATTGAAAAAATCATTAGTATCAAAATTTTTCAAAAACTATCATCAATAAATAGATAGATTATCAAGAATAACGTTGATTAGAAATCGGTTACCAAGGAAACATTGAAAATCGTATGAATTAATCGATATCCGCAAAACATAAAAAAGGTATTCACAATGAAATAGCAATTCGAATGAAAGCATTGAATATTAATTCAAATTAAATTATTGAATACTCTTCTCCTTTTAAATTTGAACAAAAATGGAAATTCATGTTAAACGATTTAGTGAAGTGGAGGAAAAGGAATCCATTCGGAAGCGACTTGCTAATAAGTTAGCAGATAAAGCTATAATGATATAGAGAATGATGCAAGTTTCCACTTGTTTACTTTGAATTTCGTCGCCACGATAGCTCGCAAAATATTTGAGGGTGTGTTCCACTTGGGACCAGTGGCTGGTCAGTAGTAGGGATTTTTACGTTTAGGAAAGCGACTGGTAGTACTTTCTATTATTGTAGATAGGGAGTACAACCAACTTTTGGTTCCTAAACGTAAAAGTACCTGCTGCTGACCAGCTACTGGTCCCAAGTGAAACACACCCTGAGTTAGAGACTTTAAATTTCGTCAGTTTGTGCATCTAATGAACGAAAAGTTTCGTATTGAAATTGGGCGAAATCGCTCCAGTAGTTCCCCTGATGGATCGGGCGATTGCATATTGATCAGACAGTCGATTTTTTCACAAACTCGACTGTCATGTGACCACGATGCGACTGCGTGCGAGTGTGTGTGACGACGATGCGACTGCAATGCAGCTGTGATCCAATCGCATCGTGATCGAATCACGGTCGATTCCGTGAAAAAATCGACTGCCCTGTAACATGATCCACCAAGGTCCTGAGATATTGGCGAAAAACCGTTTTATGAAAAGAGGTTATATCTTCAAAACTACCTAAGCAATTACATTCAAGTTTAGCTTGAAAAATTCATCTCAATGAGCTCCACAAATGGTGAGAATTTTAGATTTTTCGAGAAAAGTCTCTTATGAAAGTGTTCGATAAATTAGTTTCCTCAAAAATCAGTTTTTCTCCGCTTCTCCCCTAGGAACACTACTGTTTTTTATTTTCCATTCGAGAGTAGGCAATTTCCTCCACAAAATGAGCACATTTTCATTCTGATGACAATCGGGGATGAATATCGTTGCCTAAGAACCGAAGGGGTGTGAGTGCTATGTATAAGTAGAGCACTTACGCCCCTTCATTTCTGAGGCAATGATGGCAAGCGTGCTGTATATGATGTATGGCACGCTTTACTGTGATTTGAGGTAGTTTTATTTATTTTTTATTCTATATGTATGACCTCTCGGTCTTTTACATTTGTTTCCCCCGCTGTACCGCATTCGCCGAAGGACGAGGGAAAACCTCATTTTGAGGAAAACCTGCCCAGATACAGTCGTCTCTTGCGAGACTCCCGCTCGGTTAAGTGAAACTGTGAAATGAGAGGGTTTTTTTTCAAATTTTTGGCTTCCCCTCGCCGGGATTCGAACTCAGGGATTCTGCGTGCCGAACCCCCCGCTCTAACCACACAGCCACTGCCGTCGGTTGATTTGAGGTAGTTGACTTGGGACATTCGTAGCCAAAAGTATGTCCCAATAGTGAATACTAAAAAATAGGAATACTTGAAGGAAAAGGAAAAGTGAGAAATATTTGAATTTCGTTATTAATAATGCTCAATGTATTCATGTATTTTCAAAATTGATGAATCAATTACTCAATATCTGCTGAATTTTTACGGAAGCCATCAGAAATATATTGGAAATCAAACAATATAAATTCATTTTTAATAATAATGATATGTATCTATAGAAATGCTGTCAAAATTTTGATTGGTGTCATTAGTTAATAAAAAAGAAATACATGCTTAGTATAGCAGCCATAGCCAAGACAAACGCGCACGTTCCAGCTTAGTTGACCGGACAAATCGACTTGTCCCATTTGACCTGTCCACTGTTGAATCCTTGGAGTGTCTGCCTCCTAGCTGTCACTCCCTATGATACATTAAATCTTATGCAATTATATAATACAGGGAGCCCTATGGAACCAAGAGCTAATTCAATGGAGGTATGGACGTATTTTAAGAAATCTCGCTAGTACAGCCGTAGTCTTTCCATCAGATGGAATAGCCTGGATTAGAAAACCAACTGGTTTGCCATCACATATGATAGGATTACCAACGTCTATCTGGAAACATTTATCACCGAAGAATTGAAAATGCATGTACTCATGAATAATGAGAAATAGAAGAATCAATTCGATTGGACCTACATGATCTGCCATTGGCATGAGATACTGAGATTTTCCCCAAAATGATGGCACTTGAGATCGAGGACTCGGGTCTAGGTGTGGCTGAGAGCATTCATCGTTTAATATTATTACACGCGAAGACATCAATATCATGAATTCCCTTCCAGTTGCTCCATCTCTTTCATACTTCCATCGCAGTACCTCACAAAGTTGTCCCACATAAAAATCATCTGACTCTTCCAGTAGAAGTGGACTAGTCTTTGGATTCCAGAGAATTGGTTTCGCAAGCTGCAATTGTGAGAAAGAAATCAATAGTCAATTATTTTCAATGCAAGAAACTTGAAAATATTGTTGTATCAAAGAATACATGCTAATGAAATGCATTTTCATGAAAGTGTTGTGAAATTTTCATTTTACAAAATTTCTCTCATACAAATTGGCCACACTCCAACAATAATCGAAGATATTACGTAACTGTATTACTTTCATGAGTAAAAAAAATACTTGCAGTGAGGAGTGCGAAATCATGGTCTATATACCAATATGGCGGTGCATCAGTAACTTCAACTTTATAATTTGAGTGAATTACGATATCAGTGAGTGAGAACCACTGCGTTGGATGTCCGACAGATACGGTAAAATTATCCATTTCGTAACCTACTACACAGTGTCCTACTGTTACAACATGAGTAGTATTAACAATAAGTCCACCACATGCATGAATGCTATTATAGAAGACAGCTGCAATGTACGGAAATTCTCCCGGCTCAACTCCGAATAAACCATCTGAAGAAAGTCAAATTGTTATTTTTATAATTCATAACAGGATGAGGATGGAGTAATGGTTAATCTGTGGAACTGGGATAGTCAAATGTCATGTTCACTAGAAATAAACTTCACCATGAATAATTTCATCAATGAATCCCAAATAGGGGGTTATGGACATCACAATTGAAGGTTTGCTTGGAACTTGTAGTAGTTCTCCTTTTATAACCAATCCAGCCATGACATCTCCACAAACTAGTGGACTCCCAAGATCTTCCTACAGACAAATGATTAATATCTTGCTGAGATTTGCCCAGTGAGGAAGGTGAATCAGGACAAGTCAATTTTTTTTCTTAACCTTTTCCGGAAAATATCTAAGAAACTGAGAGAGATGCGGCAATGCTGCCTGAATCCTTTTTTTGTAGAGAATTCTAAGAACTATGAAAAAGAACAAGGGCAAGATGGCCCTATCTCGCTGAGTTTTAGAGATATTTCAGAAAAATCGGTTGGAAGAAAACTCGACTTTTTCTTTTTTACCTCTTCGCTACTGAATCATTCGATAAAAGTTATGCATTCAGAAATAATTTGCTTTACCGTGCCAATAGCAGCTGTACCCAAGTAATCGTTGAAAAATTGTTGATCCTCTCCAAGGCACTTGTTCCATTTTGGATGCAATTCATTGCTCACCAATTTCATCCATCGCCAGCTGAGAATCATTGGTTCTCTACAATCATCAGGGAGATTCCATGAAATTAGAATACACTCAAGATGATAATCCCATTCAAACTCTATATCCGGGAGCGGAACTGTTGAAACGGAGAGGCTCCAGATCAAACTATGCTCGAGCTGAAATGATTTCCAGAAAAATATGAAATTTTCTCGAAATTTCAATCTGGATTCAATTTATAAAATCATATCGTTGCCTTAGAAGCAAAGTGGCATACGTGCCATTCTCGCATTTTTTTTGTTGGAAAACACAGTGTCGTATGTTTTTTCACTCCGGAGTGGAGCGATTTTGGCACGTCCTTCGCCATTTTTTCAATTTTTCATAAAAACAATGAAATTTCACCCTAAATTCTATCTCAGCTCAAATTCAAATTGCATTATTCAGCTTTAATCCAATTATTGAATTTAATTTTATAATTCTTTTAAACAGTACACTGCAGAGATATCTAAATGACTACAGATAATTTACCCTCAGAACTGCAATATCATGTTCATAGAATTCATTGTTCCAGTCTTCCATTGAATTCGGTTTTTCAAAGCCAGGATGGAAATATACGTCTTTTACTGGATACTGTATGGTATATTGAGGGACCATCATATTCTTCCCAACAAGTACTCTCAAGTCCGCAACAGTGGACAGAGCAATTCTGTGTGCTACAGTAATAATATGATTTTCATGGACTATAACCCCGCTACAATGAGGAATATCCGCTCGTAGAATCAAGGCAACATAGTTGAATTTTCCCAGTACTGTGTGGAGTCCACCTTTCATGCTATATCCAGCTGAAGAAAAAAATCGACGTAGATATTATGAATCAGTGAAGAAGCGAGCCAAGAATCAGTCTGATTTTCTAGTCGTTAATTCTCAAAGAATATCTCAGAGTGCGATGATGCAATTTAGTTCCAGTCCTTTTTTGTAGCGGACTTCAAGAGGTACAAAAGAGATCTCTACAGAAATTGTGCTACCCGGAAATTTTTTTGATATAATTATATCTAATTAGATGTATTGATCAGTGTCTTTCTGACTTAGAAAAATTGAATTCAATTGAATTGGTTCAATCATTGGAAATAATTAAGTAATCCCGGAAAAGTTGATTTTCCAATGTTGTAAGACTTTTCAACCCTTAAATTGAGCGGAAATTCACGAACAGACCTTGTATTTGCCATTAATTATTCCAGTTTACAATTTTGACGTCCTTTAATAAGCGAAGTTTCTCTACGTATTTCATATCTGCCCATTATTCATGAGGTTTTGGCTATTTGCACAATACATTTAAAAATAATTCCACGAAAAATTGGATAACCCTGCACCGGGAGTCGAACCTAGTATCTTCCGATGTCACGTCGGGTGCTCTACCGATTAAGCTATCCAGTTCCGTACCGAATTTCCATTCGAATTGCCTTGATAAGTCGCTCGCTCAGTATATACCTCTGCTCTTCATGCAGTAATTTAAGTTAAATTTTAATCATACTTTTGGTACATTATTCTTTGCGTGACTTTTGCGTGCATTGTGCAAATAGTGTGAACCTATTCATAATTGCACTTCACACGATAGTATCAAGGACATAATTCTTAGACTTTATGAACATTGAAAAAATAGAATTTGAAATGATAAATAAATATGCCCCTGGTAGAAGTGAACAGTCTCCGACTGTTCGCTTCCCAGATAGCAAAACTTGCGGATACACTGCTATTTACCAGCAAGTTTAAATTTTCTTCTGCACCAAAATTGTCGATGATTTGCCGCTAGTTTGTCGACATAAAGACGACATATGTAGGCGATAACCTGTCAAGTTATCACCAAATTTAGCCCTAAATTTGGCGTAAAAATTTGAAGCTAATATGCGGATGTCAAGGTCTATACAACTGCTGTTAAGAACAGCGGTCAATTTGGAGCAAAATAACAAATGTTATTGCCACTATTGAAAATAAAAAATCGTTAACATTGACTCTACAGAAAGTAATTGTGGATGATTGTTCTGCAGATGAAATGAGCAAAATGAGCCGATAAAATCAGGAGCAAATTTGCGGATAAAATTGGCGTAAAATTGTCATTGAAAAAGTATAAATAAGACCATGGTAGGAATGGGCTCATACTTAAAAAATTCAGGCATCGGTCTCCGACATTACGTTTCTAGTCCAATCTGTGTATAATATACCTCAAAAGCGATAGGAATCTACTGCTTTCTATTGTGTTTGAGGTATTTTACTCGAAATTGAAAGATTTCTTCTTAGGGAATATTGAATTCCTGGAAGGAGATTAAATCTTGTATCCAATCGATTTGGTTGAATTGATGGATTTCAACGATTACAGGTGGAATCATAGCTCTGGATAAAAAAAAAAAGATATTTTATCTTACTGGACATTTTTGTTTTGAACAAAAAAAGTTTTGGTGTTTCATATTAGAAAAATTAGGGGATATGGGGAGAAACATTTGAAGTAGATTCTTTCTGATGATTCCATGGAAGACTTGATGAAATTCACACTGCAAAACAGATGTTAAAATGTTTTTTTTCTCTTCAGTGCGAGTTTTTCAAGTTAATATTGTGGGTCTGATGCTTTATGAAATTAAAAAATTTCACTTTTTTGAAGATATCAAATTCTTGGAAGGAGATCAAATTATGTATGTAATGAATTTGTGTGAAATTGGAGGATTCCATTGCAGATGGAAATTATAATTCTGGATTTACAAAAATGAATATTTTTTGAATGGAAATTTTCTTTTTTTTTCTAAAATATTTTAAGTTTTGAGGATTTATATTGGGAACATCGGAGGAATGAGAGGAAATATTTGAGATAGAATTTTGCTGATGATTCCATTGGAAACTTAATTAAGGAGATTTGCGGTGGAAAACAGTTAAAAATTGTTATCTTTTCAATTTTTTGAAAATGAAAGTTTTTCACGTGGAAATCGAAAAAATTAAGAAAAATCACTTTTTCGGGGTTTGAAAACTTACTGAAATGAGCAAAATGAGCCGATAGAATCAGCCACAAATTTGCGGATAAAATCTGAGTAAAACTAGTCGATAAAATCAGCAGCAAATTTGTAGATAAAATTGGCGTAAAAGTGCCATTGAAAGACTATAGATAAGTTCACGGAAGGAACGGGCTCATACTTATACACTGAGAAAAATGTTTTCGTAATTTAAGAATGTGCAGTCACTTAATTTAAGAACGTGCAGGTTACTTAAATTAAGAAAGAGAAAGTCACTTGATTCAAGTGATAAAAGTCACTTGATTTAAATGAGAAAACTCACTTGATTTAAGTGAGTTTTACTTTCTTAAGGTACTTCTGCAGTAAGTAAAGGGGAATAGATCCGAATGGGCCACAGATTTGGAATTTTGAGGATATATTCTTCTCATAAGTAGAAATATATCTGAAAGCTTCATAACGATCGACCACGTAGTTTTTTTTCATTAATTATTAAAATAATTAATTTACACAGGCCCTAATGACACGTACTTATTTTTGAAAATCATCGACAATGTGCTGCAGTCTCACCCGTGCGCGAAATCACTTCCCATATTATTTATAAATATAACTTGATAATTTTTTTGATATTTTACTGCGTAATTATTGAGAAATATCAATTAATCCATAAAATAATTATGTGGATATGGTAAAATGGTGGTGACACACGGATTAATTGATATTTCTCAATAATTACGTGGTAAAATATCAAAAAAATTATCAAGTTATATTTATAAATAATATGGGAAGTGATCTCGCGTACGGCCAAGACTGCAGCACATTGTCGCTGATTTTTAAAAATAAGTACGTGTCATTAGGGCCTATGTAAATTGATTATTTTAATAGTTAATTAAAAAAAACTACGTGATCGATCGTTATGAAACTTTCAAGATATATTTCTACTTATGAGAAGAATATATCCTCAAAGTTTCAAATCTGTAGCACATTCGGATCTATTCCCCTTTACTTACTGCAGAAGTACCTTAAATTAAGAAAGAAAAAATCACTTGATTCAAGTGAGAAAAGTCACTTGATTCAAGTGACTTTTGTTTTCTTAGTTTGAAAACTAAACTCCCTTGATTTAAGACATAAAAGTGACTTCATTCAAGTAAATTTGACATTTTCAGTAAAATGTCATGATTAGTACTTGAACCATCATAATTCACGTTAAATTTTGGAATAAAAAATTAAGTTTCATCATTTTGTGTGAGATCGACGGGTTGTAGATCGCGGGCTTTGTAGGTCAATATAAATTATTAAAAAGTTGAATTATGAGAAATATCCACTATTCTTAATTTAACATAATTAATTCACAATCTATTATATGTCGAAGCTTAAAATAAATACTGTTCAAATAATTGAAAATTGTATCTTGCACAATTCATCAAAACCGTGCCTCGCAGATATATACTGAACTTACGCTCTAGAGGAGTTTAGACCAGAGATTTCAGAACAGAAATAAAAGAGATAATAGTTTTTGAAATTCAGAACTTTTTTTATTTAGCTAAAAACTTGCTTCAGTACATGGATAATTTTCTGTATCAATGAATTATGAAAAGAATATGTGACTTATCGTCACATCTTATAGAATCATGTACTTTATCAATAATCCATTGATAATCCGTTCATACAGGAAATTATCCATGTACTGGAGCAAGTTTTTAGCTAAATAAAATAAGTTCTGAATTTCAAAAACTATTATCTCTTTTATTTCTGTTCTCAAATCTCTGGTCTAAGCTCCTCTAGAGCGTGAGTTCAGTATATATCTGCGAGGCACGATTTTGATGAATTGCGCAAGATACAATTTTCGATTGTTTGAATCTCGGTTTGAATAATATTTATTCTAAGCGTATTTCTCTTTGGAATATAATAGATTGTGTCGCCAAATTAAGAATCATGAATATTTCTCATAATTCAACCTTCTGATAATTCATATCCACATACAAAGCCCGCGTTCTACAATCCGTCAGTCTCACACAAAATGATGAAACTTAATTTTTTATACCAAAATTCAACATGAATTATGATGGTTCGAGTACTAATCATGACATTTTACTGAAAATGTAACATTTACTTGAATGAAGTCATTTTTGTGTCTTAAATCAAGGAAGTTTAGTTTTAAATTGAAAGAAAGGAAAATTACTTGAATCAAGTAAGTTTTCTCACTTAAATGAAGTGATTTCTTCTTTCTTAATTTAAGAACGTAAAAGTCAATTAATCCGCGGAGTATACTTGAAGTCATTTTGACCCCAAATTTTTTTTGCCCTAAAATAGGATTAACTGCATGAAAATATTTGAAATACTCGGCTCCGACGCTTATAAGCTTCTTTATTGAAATTAGCCGACTTTAGAAAAGAGGTCCGATTTCGATTAATTTTTTCACCATCAAAAAATAGTCAAATCGAACCAATGATGATTGTATTCGGAAGTACATTGTTTTATCTACGAAAAACCTCACGACATGATTTCTGAAAAAATGCATAGTTTTCAAGATATAGCACTCCGAAAATGTAGTGGGGTCAATTTGACCCCATGTGTGCTCCGAAGTTCTGCTCAGAGGTGTGTACTCCGAGGGTTAAATCAAGTGAGTTTTCTCACTTAAATCAAGTGGTTGAGGGAATAATTTTTCGGACATTATCCGGCTTAGAGAAAACTGTCAAAAGAATTTTTTGGGGGAAAATTTATAGTCTACAAAGAATTCCGTGTACACTAGCGGAAAAAATCAATGAATCAAAAAAAAATCTAAATTTTTAGCGTTTTTTCAAATGGCCGTATCTTTCTCAAAAATGATAGTATCAGTGTAAAAAAAAAATTTGAAGCTCGAAGTCTCTAGTTTTGAGATCTTGAGACCAAAATTTTTTTCAAATAATGTGCATCACGCTATTCTAACGAGTACGGTGAAATTTTTTTTTTCAAAATTTTCTGATTTTCCTTTTTTTGTCTACGGACTTGGGAAGAATTTTCCCAGCTCAACCACCATATGGACTGGATAGGTTATTCATTCAGCTTCAATTTGCTTTTTTTTTACCTTGATTCGACCATTTTTTGCTGAGATGTCGAACTTTCAATGAAAAAAGATCGTTTTCTCTTTGATCATCGATATCTCAGCAACCAACGATCGCACAGGAAATAAACAGTGGGTTTCGAAAACCTGAATGAATTCTCTACAAGAACAAGCCATTTTTTTCGGAAATAATTTTTTTTACATCCGTTACATGAATTTGAAAAAACAAAACAAAAAACGCTTTTGGTGAATTTTTGAAACATTAAACTTTCAATTGGAAATATTGAGAGAACCACACATGTTGAGTGTGCTTTTTACAGTTCAATATACCCTACAGTTCAAAAACCCTACAAAGTTTCGATTCAATCCACCCAGCCGTTTTTTTGTTTTATTCGATTGAATTTTTAAAAAAATTGAAGGATCACGTTTCATGCACTTAACAGTTCAGGATCTTTGATGAAATGAAAGAAGAGAATTTCCTCAGCTTTCGCCACATTTTCATTCTGAACAGCGTTTAAATTTATGAAAGAGAAAGATCGAACTTTTTATTGTTTTTTTTCATAAATTTAAACGCTGCTCAGAATGAAAATGTGGAAAAAGCTGCTCAGAATGAAAATGTGGAAAAAGCTGAGGAAATTCTTTTCTTTCATTTCATCAAAGATCCTGAACTGTTAAGTGCATGAAACGTGATCCTTTAATTTTTTCAAAAATTCAATTGAATAAAACAAAAAAACGGCTGGGTGGATTGAATTGAAACTTTATAGGGTTTCTGTTTCATTTCACGATTACCAACCGTGTAAATCTGATAATTAAGTCTGATTGAGTGAGTTCCTCTATCCGGATTTATGAGTGATGACACTTTGGAATTTCGAGCATTTTGGACCCGGGAAAAAATAATTTTGTCTAAGCATGTATGATTATATATAATCATATATGAATTCATACATAATTATATATATTCATATATGAATTCATATATAATCATGTATGATCATATTAATCTGCATATATAATTATATATAGAGTTATATATAATCAGATCTGTTTCTATCTAACTAGCATATGGCATCTAAGGTTATATATGGAATTATATATAATTATATATGCGTTCATGTATTATTATGCTAAATTATATATATTCATATATGAATTCATATACAATCATATCTAATTGTGTCAATCTCCATGCATAATTAGATCTGATCAGATCTAACTAGATTGAATTCATACATGATCATGTATGAGCCTATATGTCGTCGCCTTAGAGTGAAAGGGGCGTAAGTGCCAAAAACGCGAAATTCTGGTGTGAAAGGGGCGTATGTCCACTTATCACTTCAAAATGTTTTTTATGGCCTCTGGAACATTATTTGGATAATTGAAAATTGAAATAACAAAGTGGCGTAACTACCAATTTCAAAATGAAAGGGACGTATCACCACACTTACGCCCTTTTGTTAGTTTCTTTTTAAACGCTATATAATTGTTAAAGTTAAAGTGAAAAGGACGTATCTCCGCACTTACGCCTCTTTGTTTTTATAATTTTCGTTATCTCATGAGAATATGAGGAGTTATGCCCTTTTGTTTTTAGGATTTTTCATCCGAATTTTGGCACTTACGCCTTTTTGGTTTTAGCGATTTGTATCTAAACTATGGCACTTACGCCTCTTTGTTTTTAATTTTTTTCCGATTATTAGAGAAAATTCAATGAAAACACTAAAAACAAAGGGGCGTAAGTATCTCCGGCACTTATGCCTCTTTGTTATTAGTCAGTGGTACTTACGCCTATATGTTATTATTTTTTATTTTTTTTTACTAATATTGCGTAAAAGGCCTTGGAAAGCCTATTGGAGCAATAATAGTGGAGATACGCCTTTTTGTTATTTCGAGAAAAAAAAATCGGGAAAAATGGCACTTACGCCCCTTTCACTTTAAGGCGACGATATAATTCCATAATCCTATGAATTATCATATATAGACTCATGTATAATCATATCTGATGAGGTCATCATTAGCGAAATTTTTTGTGAGAATTTCAAAATTATTCATTTTACATTTTTTGAATCATACAATATCCTATATCATAAGGCGATTAATAAGGCGATTAGAGTGAAAGGGGCGTAAGTGCCCAAAATACGAAATTCTGGTGTGAAAGGGGCGTATAATTATATCTGGTTATATATATTTATGCATGGCTATACATAATTATATCTGATTAGACATGGCCATTTTTCAGATCTGATTATATATAATTCATTATACATAATCATATATGGTTAGACAAAATCTTTTTTTCTCGGGGAGGAATAGTATATTACACACCTAGGGCGGGAAGAAGTTAACCTCAGCAAATTTCACCTCCCAAGCTTATTTATCTCAATGTTAATGGTAAATTCAGATTGATATGTATAAAAGTTCCATAGGTACGAAGTATGGTGTTTTTCTTGCGTGCGAATCAACTATTCCAAGAATGTTTCTAATCGAGAAAATATATATACTACGGAATGAATATTACCATTAATGTTCATGATAATGGAGAAACAATGGAATTTTGAAAAAAATGAATGAGAAGTACCAAAGACAGATATTTTAATTTACCCTGAAATTTTATTGTAAAAAAACAAAAACGAACAATCCTGAGGATTCATCTTCTACAAAGAACATTGTTTCCACTTATTAGTGGCATTTATTAATATTACAACGTAACGTTTTATCATTAATAATATGGAAGGCGATTTTTCTATTTTTGTTATGAAGATTATGATTTCTTCAATACTGGCTTCGAGCATAACTTAATGTTTGATTAATATTTTCAAAATGAAATCTTGATCACGAGGAGCAGAGCATAAGAACCATCCATTTCCAGTCATTATTTCAGTAATAAATTGTTCTAAATATCCATTTCAATACAGTTACTCTCATTAATTATAGATTTGTATCGGTAATTGTTGACTTTGGGAGGGGATGTTAAGAAATTTTTTTGATGAAAATTTTAGAAGCTATAAAAAATTTCTCCTATAATTTCTCTTGGATCCCACCATTCTGAGAATATCTGGAAGATTATAAAATCAAAATTCACTTCGTTAATTGAGAATTCAGAAAAATGGTCATCACACACGCAATATTTTCTCAAGAACGGTCGAGTTTGAGAGAAAATGTGACGAAATTTTTTTTTTCAGTCCTTTCATGTGGTACAAAAGGGGTATCTTGACATTTCCTCCTGAAAGTTCCCATTTTCGAGATAATTGGGTAATTAACGGAGATCATACATATTCACTGAATGTATCCTGACAATCTCAGATGAATGATTCAATTATATTAAATATTATTTTTGAAAGTTCAACAATAAACGACCAGACTTTGCCATGTAATATTTGACAATCTAGTTCTCAGTTTATAAAGAATAAACAGGTCTTATCGGGTAATTCAATAGAGGAAATAAGAAATGGAGTGAAAGATGAATAAAGAAACGCAATAATTGGAGGCTGCTTTTATCTCAGTGTTGCTATTGCTGATCCTGAGCTCTCTGCTTGTTGCGAAACTGACGAAGACTCTCCTTGACAGTTCTCAACGCATTTGTCATTGCAGCATTAAATTCTTTCTCAGTAATCCCTCTGAAAGCTGCATGAGATCGTATGGCAGTGAGACATCCTCGCAGGTATCTTGGAGCTCGTTCTTTTAACATTAGTTTGCCTTGTTCTCGACGACTAACAGTGACATTCCTGACATAATCATTTGTTGTCTCCAGTGTAGCTCGTATCAACTCAGCTGTTGCCTGTCTGATGTCTTTTCCACCTATCTGGGACAAATATGTGACGAAATGTCGATAGTCTTCCTCCGTTGCATGTTCGAATCCTCGGAGTGTTTCATCTGAACTGAACTTCAAAAAGTCGGGTGGGAGTACGTGACGAGCTTGCCGGTTGGCAACGTTTTGAAGACCTCTTTCGATACGACGAAAGCCTTCAGTTATTTGCTCTTTCATTTCATTTATGCCATCATTTATAGCATTATTATTATTGATTGGAAAGGGGCGTCGATTTTCGCCATCTCTCAGTTGCTCCTGTAGGTGATAGAATTGTCCCTGCCAGTTGAACAATTGCTGCTGACCAGGAGGCACCATTTGGTTATTCCAATATCCTAACTGTGGTGGGAGATAGCCATTCTGTTGCAGTGCGTCGTTCCCGAATGGAGGTCTTTGGTCAGGATTGTTTAATATATTTATAGCTGGATTATTGGCTGGATTATGTTGTGGCATCGGCGCACGATTTAATTGTGCTGGATTAATTGGTTGCAATGGCTGATTCACATTCAAGTGTGGTGCAGCAAACCAATTCATGTTCCAGATATCGTTTTGCTGATCCACTTGGACATTCTGTTGAGCTATTGGATTGACAAGTTCTTCACCAATATGTGGTCTATTCATTGACTGTTGTCTCTGGAGCTGAGGGTTCAGTGGCTCCATTGGATTCATGTTCCCGACCCCAGCGGCTCCTGGGCCACCACCAATATGTGCCCCATCCACTGGTTGCTCCTGGATGTGTTGATGTTCGACATTCAGCTGAACTATTGGAGGTGGATTATTCACATCTACAATGGGTTCCGGATTTTCATTGACGGTTATACCTTCTCCAGCTATTGCAGATGGCTCCTGGACGCGTAGGAGTATTTCAGTGTTTTGTGGTGGAGCTGAATGTAGATCCCTGGTACTCACTTGCTCTTTGGGATTGAGTGTTGCAGGTTCCACAGTTCTCTGAACTGACTGGTCATGCAGCTGTGAAAATTGATGGGTTGGAGAGATGAAGATTGTTGAACCAGGGAGAACTGCATCCATTCCTTTCGATTGATCCTGCAACTGTGTGGGTTGAGATAAGTGACCACTTGCATGTGTAGGTAGTTGTATTTGAGATGTTGAAGCAGCCATCCTGGTTATTTCAACAGTTTCACGAATTTCGTGATCAGCTGGAGTGAGCGCAATCCCACGTACTGCATCTGGCGGCAGATCCAATGGAACTTGAGTAGACTCAGGAGTTCTCACATTATGACTCTCGTGTGATTGACCATGCTCTGAAATTCCAACGACTGTACTAGTGCAAGTGTTCAAAGTTTCAGTGAATGGATTATGCTGCTTCTCGAGAAATGCTGGTGTCACTGTGGTTGGTTGGCTCATCTCAGGTGAATTTTGTGAATGCTGATTAACGAAACCTTGCTGCTGCGATTGTCCGCATTGAGGCGTTTCCTCAAGAGTAATTGCTGAGGAGCTTGAACTTGCTCCATTTCTCTCGGTTGAGTCCTGTGAAAAAAAGGAACAAATTATAATACAATGTTTGACAATAATAGTAATAGTTTGACAATGTAATATCCGGGAATATTTAACTGCGAAGTATCAATTACACAGTGTCAACATATGAAAATATTGGGTATTCACGAAAAATAGAGATTAAACAGTAGCAAGCCCTATTGAGATAAGGGTATGTGATTGCACTATAAATAATGATTTCTCATTTTTCATCATCATTCCTCAAGATTCCTAGTGAAGTGAATCGCGCTGATGCACGAGTTGACTTACTGGAGCGGATAACTCAGGGATGGAACAAAACTTTTGTTACAGAAGTATTATGGGCGCACTCTCAATAATATTGAATTAATAATTCTAATAATCATAATAATTATGATTATTAATTATTCTTCACTCCACTTTTTTTCTTTCCTTTATACCTTTCAATGGGTCTTCGATGAATCTATTCCCCTTTCACAAACCAATCCTAATTCAATACTCATTATTGTTAATATGATTACATTATTAGCCTCTTTTTTAGACTGTGTTCTGTTCCTTTGTCCCTTTATTGCATTTCGCAATTATAAAAGATAAATCAGAGATTTTTTTTGTTCAATTATTTCGTGGATTTACGAATTAATACAAAGGTGGCTTAGTGCTGATGATGTTCGTTCAATGTTTATTGAAAAATATGCATAAACATCAATGAAAAATAAGATGAAATTCGTAATCGACCAAAATAGTTCAACGAGATGTAAAATTGGAACGACATCATTCCTGAAAAGTTTTTCAAACTATTCGTTTCAGATGGATTGTCAAGAGGCTTTTTTTGATATAGTTGCACTCTGCGGGGTTATACTCTGTGGCATACAATGTAACTAGCGCAAATTTCAATTGAGAAAAAATTTGCTTTGTTTAGATGCATATAGCTACATAAATACGTGGAGGATTTCGAAAATATTTTTTTTTGTGTGTTTCGTAAGTATTTGAATGAAAACGGGCAATTTTTCACGAAAAAAAACCGCAATCCTTTATCAATAAAAAATATGCAAATCGATTTTTTGAAAAATCCTTTACGTTTTCTATTCCTTACATATTTTGATTTATGCTATGAATCTGAAAAAATACCTGGGGAAAAGTTGAAAATGGCATCAGAAAAAATAGGTTTCAAGTGATAACTCTCCTTGCTTATATTCTGGGAGGTTTAAAGTAGTTCTTGAATCAATTAAGAGAAATCAATTTTTCAAAAATTCTACAGTGGTATAATTCCTTAAAGGGGAGCTGTGGTCTAGCGCTCGAAAAATTAAGGTATTTTCAGTTCTTTCTTTTGGAGATCAAAATAATGCACGATAATATGGAAACCTTCCAGGTATGTTATAAGACTCATGCTGCATACAAAAACATTTTTTTTTAAATTAAAAAAATATTTGAATTATGACAAAACGGCACTAAACAAGATCCCCGCCAAAAAAGGCACCTTGGTGGCGGGATTGATTTCAACTCTTCTATTCATCTGAGAAATAAAAACCAAGGAAATTCTCAATCAGTATGAGTGCAGTTATGGCCGGGACTAGGAAGAAAAAAAAAGTTGAAAATTGACAGAATGACGCGCTTTTGAAATTTAAATTCTCGAAATTTTTGTAGGACTTAAATTTCAAAAGCCCATCATTGTGTCAATTTTCAACTTTTTTTTTTCCTAGTCCCGGCCATAACTGCATTCATACTGATTGAGAATTTCCTTAGTTTTTATTTCTCAGATGAATAGAAGAGTCGCAGTCAATCGCGCCACCGAGGTCCATTTTTTTTTAGGGAGTCTCGTTTAATGTCATTTCTGACATGATTAAAATATTTTTTTTAATTAGAAAAAAATGTTTTTGTATGCAGCATAAGTGTTATAATATACGTGGACAGTTTACATATTATCGTACTTTATTTTGAACTCCAAAAAAAAGAACTGAAAATACGTCAAATTTTCGAACGCTCGACCACCGCCGCCCCCCCCCTCAAGTCACTCCGTGAGATCTGTTATTCTTCATTTCGTGCATTTTTTTGTTGATTTTCCTCATGTTAATAATATCGACTTGTCTGAAGATTACTGATGGTTCCTGATGCAAAAAAAAATGTTAGAAGATATTTGTTATAGAAATTTTCCTCACCTACAAAAGAGATTCCTTGATATTTTTCTCTACAATCAATCTATTCCGAGATAAGTTAGGAATTGATGGGAATGAATTGATCAATCGATTTGGAAGGGACTAGATTAGTCACATCTTAATCAAAGTTGATTTATCTGGATAGGTAATTCTTCTCAGGAGAAGCTGTTGGGAGAAATTTTTGTGGAGGAAGAAATTTCAAATGAAAACCGTCTCCTGACATTTTTTCCTTAAATAAATCTACAGGGATGAATGAATGATTTAAAAGAACTACTGAATTGATTTATTTTCTGCGAGTAGATCATTTTCATTCCAGTATATCAATTTACCTCGATAACAAGTGGATTTCTGCTTAAAAACTCCCGTTTTTACTCAAATTTGGCTTGGTCACCTGTTTTGCCCCCATCTCTCCGTCAATCACATAAATAATAGAAGTCATTGCGAATTTATTGTTTATCAAAGTAGGATTAGTGATCCCGTGGTAACTCAAATCGAATTTTCATCCTAAAAAATAATGTTTCAAAGTTCACTTTCCAGTTATTCAGAACATAAAAGAACTAAAGTTTATCATCTTACTACGTTTTTCTCGGTCAAATGCATCTAAGAAATAAAATATTTGTGAAAAGTGTTTGCAAAGATAGTGATGGAAAGGTCCACGTACTTGTGATTGTAGATTCGTGAATATTATTTTATGAGGTAAGTACAGATATTCAACCAGCAAGGAAGAGAAGAAGAGGTAAGTACAGAAATGGGATTATTGTTATGGCTACGCGAGTATTATCAAAAACCGTGCTATAATGGGGGGCACAATGTTTAAGGATGTATGTTGTGTGTTGGAACTGATACGGGATCATGCGAGTAAATACAATTCGAGTGGAAGTAAAGGTCTTAAACACTCAAATTACTTACTTTGAGGAGAAATCGCTGGACTATAGTTATAACAAAAGACAAATGATAATAATTTATTTTTGAATAAATTATGTTTTTCCTTTCGGGAAATTATTTGGCCCGCAGAAGGGGAATCGACGGATCGAGTGCCTACTGAATGGTCAAGTGAAAGAAAAAGAACGGAGACAGAAACTATTGATAATAATAATAATTATAAATATAAAAATTATTAATCCAATGAATTATTAATCAACCAAATTCGATTGCGAGTGCGTAGTGCCCAATAAACTATCATTTTATCTAGACCCTGAACAATCAGCTTCAGTGCGCAGCTGTAAGTCATCGTACAACAACAAAAAAATTGCCCAAAAAAAAGTGAATAAAGAATTGAAGATGACTTTCATACTTCATGTTCCTTTCCTCGATGCACTACTATTTATTCAGGGATTTTGTCTGCTGAGGATTCGATCACCCTCCCACCCTACGTCACGAATCTCAGCGCACACTTCTCTCTCTGTCTCTCTCTCTGGTTCCCTCCCCCATTCCCTTCTCACTACGTTGACTCGACTTTTCACGCACATGGATGTCCACCCATTGACTATTCTGTTCACGCTTTGTCGGTGAATTCCGTAAACACTCGAATTTATTCGTTCCAATGCTAGATTAGAAGAACAATAGTTCCTGAATTAAAAATTAATCGCGTAAATTAACGGGAGAGCGTGGTGAAATTTTTGGAAAGAATCGAAGATTTCGACTTTTTGGAATTTGATCGAATTTATGCAGTCAAACGTGAAAAATTCAAGAAAATTCTAAAAATTCCAGATTTTTTTCTCTCCACAAATTTAATAGCGGTCTCTCCTCAGAAAATATGCATATCTCCCTGGGCACTGAGAATTTTTCGGTTGTATATTATTGATCGATTGATATTGTTGGTAAATGTGGAGAATAGGGGCCTTTTTTTATAAAATTTAAATAATTATCAAAGTCAAATCTTCGGAAAAAAATATGGAATGCGCAAGCAAGATTTGAACCCACGACCCTCTGATTACATGTCAGGTGCTCTGACCACTGAGCTATTGCGAGTTCCTATACTTTCCTTCAAATTTTTGACCAAGATATATTACATCATTTTCGCCACCTCCCTTCCTGAGGTAATTTAAATTAATTTTGAATTAATTTTATTTGGAAAGGCCGGTATACTACACATTTACCATATTGTTTACTCTCAAATGAAACGTTCAATGACACATACTATTTATCCCCAAAGCTCATGCAATAACGGAAAAATAATGCGATTAGCACCTGCCAAATCTCAAATGTGATGAATGAAAAAAAGGAGAAAGTAAAAAGAAATGCGATCCACTTTTTATGAATATCGGAATTACTCCGTGTACCTATGTAAAAAATATGAATTACCTCATGAGCTGCTGTTTTTCGTCGTTTGTTGTGATTCATCCCATCATCCAGTGTAGCCCACATTGCACCACCCCCGGTCTGTTGCACTCCGTTTAGCCCTGCTGCCTGGGCCATTTTATGTTTGACCCGATCGACACACTGATTGTTTGATACTGTCGACACACTTCTTATCCCATTATTGTCCGTATCTTCTGAAGAACTCGTGTCGTAAGCGATGTACTCATTGTGCTTTACTGGTTTTCTGGTTACGCGGGTAGACGGTACTCTGGGCTGATCCATTTTGCCAGTATAAAATCGCCGTTGCAAGTGACTCACAAGGGCACACACCACTGATACTTAGGTCGTGTATGACAACACAGAACCAAAAAACGAATCAATCAGTCGACAATAATTTGACGATGAATTGAAGATGTTTAATTCTAGGTTTATTTTTCATTCAACGAATTTCTTGGACGCTTTATTTTTTCATAATTTTTGATAGGTATTGTCCGAGGATTCCCGATACATGAACATAGAAAGGTTTTATTTTAACAGCTACGATTTTATGAAATAAGACAGTGGGGCACAATGGACACTTTTGATCATTTTGAACTTTTGGAAATGGGTGAAATTAGTAAGTTTAAAAGACAATGAATTAACTTTGAAATATTCAAGACTTCATGAAATGCATGAGGATGGACCGTCAGTGCATCGGTGAACTCTCCACGAGAGACTAACGACTCATCACAAAGAATCGAAAAGTATTGGTACGCAAATACAAAGAACCCTCAGTTCTTTTTCCCTATGAAATCATTGTTTATGTTTATATTGGTTTCTCCGGCGCTTGCTACGTCGATTTATTTTTGAACTCATAATCTTAATTTACATCAGCGATTCTCAGTAATGGAATAAAAAGAATAATCCAATATGAACATGTTGAAAACACATTGAATTGTTAAAGAAATTAAATAATTCTCCATGAATCCAGAATCCCTTCCTCTTCAACAGCTCAACCACCAAATAGACAATAGATCAATTGTTTTTTTTCTGGATAGAAGTGGGCAGTGAGTACGCTGTACCTCTACGCGTTGCTACTTTATCATTAAGGAGGCTGGTCACTAAATCCGTTCAAATGAAAAAATTCTGAAAAATTAATATGTTATTGTTAAACATCTCATACGACCCTTGTTGAATTTTTAATTCATTCTTGAACCTAGTTTGAACGTAATAAATTGATAAAAATCCCTGGTTATACACAGCTTCTTATGGACATGTGGAGCCATACCGATCAATCGAAGACAAAAAATTAAAAATCTCGTGAATGACAATTGAGATTTGATTGAAAAACTGATCAGTACCTTCCTTGAACAATCAGGAAAAATAATTGACCATTTGTTGCAGGCCTACAGACCTTTTACGATTGCAATTTATGGTTTTATGTGTCGAGTAATTAGCATGTCAAAGTTCCCGAGCCCATCTTGCAATAAATTTTCTTTTATTTTCTATGACATTAACAACATTCAAAGTAATTGTTTATTTTCAAAAATTATAAAAGGGAGTAAGAAATTGTTATGATTGTTTTGAGCAAGTAATTAGCTGATTAGCGGTCAGAATGTTCTCTATTTTCGTGTTCAGGAATTGGTATTAACTTGAGATCCCTATGCTAGAGCATAGGCACTCTCCCCTGCCCACGCGCCCCGCACAAATGGTGACCAACCTCCTTGAGACAAGATGGCTTCAAAATAGTGCTGCTAAATTGCCGCAAAATAGAAACAACAAACACGCACGAGCGAATGGTGAGTCACGAGAATGCGACTTCTAGTCGGTAGGTTCTACTCAGTCGTTCTCCAATACTGAAGACAGTGGGATATCGTCCTTTCAGAATTTTATTAAATACAAAAAAGTCGCTCTTGAGTTCATTCAGATAATTCACCACAAACCTGATAATTTACTACTGTGTGTCGGTGAGTAAAAATTACAAATATGAAATCGTAAGCACTGTCAAAGGGAGCCCAAATTGCCTCCTAAATTCCTGAGAATATTTTTTTAATTGATTGAAAAACAATTTTATCATGAGAAAATGAAGTTGGAAAACTCTAGGTACACATGATTACTTCGCAAAGTAGAGCTCCTGTTATTTTTCTTAATTCATTAACAGTGGACACATCTTTCAGTATCTTTACAATTTTTCGGATTTTTCGGTAGGGGCTCTCACTCTGAGAAAAAAATTCTGACTTATTACTACCAGCCTTTTCTACACGGAGAGGAAATTCTCGAGCAAATCATGACGCTCAGCTCCACAAAGCAGATCTAAAATACATGCTTGGGGCATTTTATGAATCTGCAGATGGAAAAAATGTCCTTTCGTCAGGAATGGGCCGATTCAGTTTCCAGGAAGGAGTATCACAATAATTGTTAAGCGGGATGATAAAAATATCAGCCAATGCCTCTCTCTTTGAGGATTAAGGAACGATTCTCTATCTATCCACTGACAAATTGTCCTGGCACTTGTAAATTTCCGATAGCCATTCAGAATTTTCACACGTTTATTTCCGAATTTTTCCCATGCCAGCTTCATAATGTGGTAGACGAAGGGGCATCGGCGGGTACTCTCGGCTGTTTCCGGTACATAAGCCATTGGCCATTTTACATTAGGCTTTAGATTAAAGGATCTCGAAAACTATGCAAAATTCATCGAAACACGCTCTGAATGAAATTTAGAGGAAAGATTAATAAATAAAATAAACATAACGCTGTTTTTTTACGACCAGTAGTTTCCGAGATATCAATTCTTTAATAAATAGTCCAGAAATAACGGACGAGGCCCGGAAACTAATGGATGGGCGCTTGGCCGACTGTTCTGCATTATTCATTAAAAAATTAATATCTTAATAACTACGAGTCATAGAAAAACGGAGTTTGGTTCATTTCGTTCTTTAATTCTTCCACTAGATTCCATTCGCATCATGCCTCGATAACTTTTGAGTCGTTTTCGAGATATTTCAATCCAAAGCCAAGTGTAAAATGGTTATTTTTTTAACAAACAGAAAACAAAAATTATGATGAGGAGCATGGGAATTTTTCGATTGTGCTTCATGAAAACTCCTCCTTTGAATGACAATTTTGTATGACATCCCGTTAGGGGGGGGGGGGGGTAGGGTTTTGGCGGTGAAAGAAAAAGCATATTTTCAAGAATTTTTTCAGACGATCCAGGTAATGCTGGTTTATTTAATTAATTTTTATATAATAATATAACATCTGAACTATATTCTCCGAAATTTTTTATTGCAAAATATTAATAAATAAGCCGTTGGCAATGAATATCCGCAAGCGCCGCGAAAAAAAGTGGTTTTGCGGTGTACACTAGAACTTTGCACTGGATCATCTGAAACAAAAAAAATCGAGTGCGTTGACTAGATAAGAGGTTTCTCGAGGTAATGTCGTCGATTTTTTTTTTATTGATTTTCCAATTTTTGGTAGCACTTGAAAGTCAAAAACGCGATTTTTGCTTGAAAAACTCAGTTAATTTGTTATTTTGAAATAACAAATAATCATAAAATAATCATAAAGAAAGAAAAAACACGATATCACCTCGAGAAACATCTTACCTAATCAAAGCACTTGGATTTTCCCGTTTCTGTTGATCCAGCGAAGAGTTCTAGCGTACACCGGTTTTTTTGGAGGTGCCTGCGGATATTCACTGGCTCATTTATCAATATTTTGCAGTGAAAATTTCGAAAAATATAGTTCATATGCTGTATTATTATATAGAAGTTCATTGAATAAACTAACGTTATCTGTATCGTCTAAAAAAATTCTTGAAAATAGGCTTTTTCTCTTGACCACCAAACCCTACCCCCCCCCCCTCTTAATGGAGCGGCATGGTAATTCTTTTGAAAATCATTTAGAAAAAATCCCATATTTTTCTCTCCGTGGACAGAAATTATTTGACATTGAAATTTTTTTCTAAATCAGACAATAATACTCTCGATTCCCTCAATTTCTTCATATTTCTGCAGATTTTCAAGAAATTTCATAAATTTTTATTGTACAGAAGTGATAAAATTGTATTTCTGCATCGGAAGGTGAAAATTTATTTCTAATTCACGACACACGTGCAAGTTCCGATTTTTATCTTCCCCGGCGGAGCCGTCGATCACCTATATCGATACGTTCACTCAGTCGATCTTCCATTGGTCCAAGGTCGATAAAAATTTTGGAAAAAAAGAATAAATCGACTCGAACAGGCGGTGATTGCCAGTCAATCATTTTTGTTTTCCAAAATATTTTAAAATACGTATCGACCATTGATCGATAAATGATCGACTAAACGGACATATCGCTATAAGTATAGCTCATCAACGGGTCCACCAGTGCTGTTATTATTTCCGGACGTTTTTGGCAGTTGATTCAATCCTACAATAAATTTATTTGTCAGCAATCAGTTAATTTATGACCGAATATATGTAAAGGAAGGTAGAATGAAAGCTTTTTATTACAAAAGACGTAAACATTTTACAGGAACTCGAATAATCATTTTACAGGGGATAACGATAACTAATTTCATAAATTAAGTCTCGGGATCGTCCTGCACAACGAACCTTACGGCTTTACGTACGTTAGGCTCAGAAATGATCATTGATTTTTGCAGAATTAGAATTCGAAAAAAGTATATTCCTTTTCTAAAAAATATATTGCGAGTTGTCATCGAACTTTGAATTATTTAATCGAAATCTCGTAACGCCTAAATTTTATTGGTTGATCGGAACCATGAGTTGCGCGGGATATTTAAAATATCCGTTAGAACCATAGGAAAAACAGTCAGAACGATAAAGAGACAATTGAAGCTCAGCTGATTCCGATACGATTCATGTGATTACGAATTAGTTTTTATTAATTTTTGAGAGATTGATAATGTTTAGTTTTTTTTCTCTAACTTCCTCAAAAGTCGATAGAAAGTAGTTTGCAACCTCAGGAATAGATCAAGAATCAACCCACCTCTCATTTGAAATGGATCGCGAGTCACTACAATCAATAGATTCGGAGATATTCCCAAAGAACTGAAAATTTGAAAGAAGGGAAAAAGTTCCATTCTTAATACTGGACCGAGGAATAGAAATTAAAAAAAAAATCTATTCACATAGTTTTCCAGATAGAAAGTTCTCAGCTTTTTAGGAAAATTGTCGAAAGAACTTTATTTCTGAAATCCTCTGTTTTAAATGCTTTTAATTCTTAATTTCATTTCCTCTCAAGGGGTCAATTTGTTTCCATTCTTCCTGATTTGAGACAGAATTTTTTTGATTTGTTTGTTAATAAGCCCTGTTATGGAGCCATTCTAGTGTGACGACCGAAAAAAATGCTCATTTTTACCATTCTTTTTCCAGTTAGAATGCTCCGATCAGGCTGATTTCTCTATCACAAATAAAAGGACTCATGAAGGATAGAAAATGTTTTTTTATATCATTTTTATTAATTATTATTACAAATTTCTTGGACATTGAAAATTAAAAAAAAAAGTTTCTTCATGCTGTGCAAGCTAGGGGTCGTCAATCTTGTGTGGAAAAAAATTTCCAAAATGATTATTAATCCTCATGAATAAAGCTATCGCCTGATGAAGGTTTTTTTTTCTCCAAAAATTTCATATTTTTCTTTAAAAAAAACTATTTAAAGAAAGGATCTAATTCGGTGTTTTTTGTTTGAACCGCCGCCATTTTTCTAATTTTGAGAAAAAAAAGCCTCCATGAGGCGATAGCTTCATTTCTAACGATTAATCATCTTTTTGAGAAATTTATTTCAGACAAGATTTACGACGTTTTACGACGCACTAGCGTGCACACCATCAAGACAATTTTTTTTTTAATTTTCAATGTTCAAAAAATTTGTAAGAAATCAATAACAATAATGTGAAAATTTTTTCTTTCTGTTCTTCATGAGTCGATTTCTTTGTGGTAGAAAAATCAGCCTGATCGGAGCATTCGTATTGTGAAAAAAATGGCGAAAATGAGAACTTTTCTTGGCTGTCCCACGGGAATAACCGCTGAAGGTAGTTCTATGAAATGGAATGAATGGGTAGATTTTCTTCAAATTTTGTAGGATAATTGTTCAGATTACAGTGCACATCCCAAATAAGACGGTTTCGAATGAGGCGTAATTCGTTTTCGAGCGGCGAGCTCATGATTCCACCATCGGACCATTCCTTTTTCTCTTTGTAGCTTCATGGTCATAAAATAGGTGTACAATGATTCCATTTTGCGAGTTAGTGAATAATGATAGTACGAAAAATGGAATATTCTTACGTGCCAATCAGGAAAATAATGTGTGGAAAATTTCCATAAAATTATAAAGAATTACGAACACCAGTAGAACGTCTTCAAAAATCAATGGTCATTTGGATAGCACTTGATCTGGAGCAATCTCTCAAATCTTGATCGAACTATTCTATCATATTTTAATTGTCAGCATAGCTCAAATTATGAGTGGGAACATTCCATCGAATTTTGATTGGAAACACTATCAAATTTTTATGCGTAGCGTTTTATTAAATTTTAATGTGAAACTTGTGGACAATGTCAACCGAAATTCTCAGGGAATGCACTGAAATTTTGTATTTCTTTACCATACGTGAAATTTCTTTCTTCATGCTTGAGCCTCTGTTCAACTTATACGATTTCTTTCAATGGGCTGAACCATATTTGCAATATTGCCGATCGATTTTCTTTAACAGGGCTATCTTTGATTAAGTACTCAAATATATATTTGTTAGATTCCAATTCTGATGGAAGTATTATTATGCTCAGGAGTCTTATCCATCCCTTATTATCATTGGGCTCCCCCATTATTGCCAACCCTCCCTGTAGTCTTCAATGTGAACGCTTATCAATATTTCCTGTAATTGCAGATTTCCTAACATGGATTGGGATCCACGCAGCACAGATGAGGTGTCCTCAATATTCGGTCGAAATTCTCTAGACTCAAATAATTCTATCGATGATGTCCCGGGCTTATTCGACGACAGCAACAGTTTGAGTGGCGAGAGTGCATGGAGTACAGAATCTGAAGAAGAGCAACTCAGCTTTCGGGATAAACTCTGCAACCTTTTCATCAATTTGGGCTTAGAGCAATCTAAAGGTACAGCTATCCTGAAACTTTTACGAGAACATCCATGTTTTTCATCTTTACCTGCTGATCATCGAACACTAGTCGGTACTCCACAAGAAAAGATTCAGCTGAAGGAAGTGGAACCTGGAGAGTATCTGCATTTGGGAGTCGAGGAAATGATTATAAAATACCTGGAAGAATCTAGCATTTCGCCTATTCCCGAGGACTTACAAATGGATTTCAACACCGATGGTGCGAATTTGGATACGCACGGATTTATAGTGCTGTGGCCAATCCAAATTAGAATTGCCAACATTCCGAAGAGTCCTCCAATTATTGTTGGTATCTATAAAGGTAAAAAGAAACCAGCAGATGTGAATTTATTCATGGAAGATTTCGTCAATGAAACGAATCAAATTTTGACGAATGGTGGAATTCTTTACAAAAATAGGAGGATTCCAATTGTATTACGGTGTTTCATAGCCGATGCCCCAGCCCGAGCAATGATCTTGAATTGTTTGTACCCCTCAGGTCATAACAGTTGTTCCAAATGTAATTTGGCAGGTGTACCAAGAACCGATGAAGATTATCGTAATCAAACTGATGACGAACATCATCATGGGCCCAGTGCAATTGCGAAATTGCCAATCGATTTGGTTAAACAGACTGTCTTTGATTATCTTCATCTTACATTAATAGGCGCAGTAAAGAGACAAATTTGGGCAACAGTGAAAGGTGCACCAAATATTTCGAAAAATGTTAAACTTTCAGCTCTAGACATATACACTATCAATGCAAGACTTCTGATGATCCGCAGCTTCTGCCCCCGTGAATTTTCACGACTCCCAAGCAACATCACGGATTATGACCGTATGAAGGGTACAGAATTCCGACAGATCATTTTATACACAGGTCCCGTGATCTTTTATGGGGTTTATAAAAAGGACGTGTATGATCACTTCCTACTCCATCACACCGCTCTGAGATGCTTGGTAGCACCACACCCCTCACCCATCCATATACAGTATGCAAGAGTTGCTCTAGAAGAATGGAAAGATAGTTCCGAGGACATTTACGGGGCGAGATTTAGGTCGTATAATATTAATTGCCAGCCGCATCTTGTAGATGATGTTGAAAATTTCGGTCCTTTGGATTCATATTCTGCTTTCCCGTATGAGAGTAATAATAGAGTTTTTCGCCAGATGTGCCGAAAACCTCATGCCCCTCTCCAACAAATTTATCGTCGAGTGGCTGAAAGATCCAACAGGGAACGCCACCTATTGCCTAAGAATCCTTTAAATTCTACAATCAAAGCATCCCAAATTCATCATAATGGACCCCTGCTAATGGAACCTCGGAATACTGTCCAATACCAGTTGCTTCGAACTGCTGCCTTTACGCTCGGTATCAACACGCACGATAATTGTTGCATTCTGAAAGACGATTCCATTTGTATAGTGCGTAATATATTAATGGAAAGCAACGGTAACGTGAAACACCATCATTTGTTGATTAATAAATTCGATGCTGTTCAATCCTGGTTCAATACAGGAATCGATTCGACTGAGATAGGGAGCTTCAAATGTTTCAATTTAAATCCAGAATTGATACGCGTTGAACACACGGACGTTGCTGCCAAATGTTATCGTATGCCCTACTGGCCCTCACCCACCAGCTCTGGAACGCCTCCCATACAGCCTATAGATGACACTTACATAGTAACAGTCATGATGCATCGGGATGACTAGGTGCCATTATTCACCATCAGAATGTGAGTGTCTTCCTCCTTGGTTTTAGAATAAAGAATGAAATTTCCAATGAACATTGGGAATTTCTCGGTTCGAATCTGACGATGGGATTTTATATCTGTTATGTAGAATATTGAAGGGAAACAGAGCTTTAAAAACGTCAGAGTGAAGTGAGTGCGATAACTGTGTGGTCACCGAACAGAATGCAGGAACAACTAGAGGTGCGTAGCTGCTCGCTCGCGGATAGGAGAGTGCGTAGTTGCTCACTCGCTACGCTCGCTCACGAATGGAGGAGTGCGTTGCTGCTGATTAGAAGGAATTAGTGAGAATGTATTGTGAGGAGTGTGACTCTTCTAACCGCACTAAGAACTTCTCGATAATTTGTCTGACTTACTATTAGAAAAAATGATGAATAAAAAGAACGATAAATAACAACCGAAATAGTCGTAAAAACTATCAAAAAAATGTTGGGGAGATCTCAAAATCTGAGATCAATGAAAAAATTGATTTTTCCTTTTCGGGGTCACTACATAGACTTCACTTAATGAGAAGTTAAGAAAAATTTAATAATGTTTTTCCTAAAAAGCTAAGAAATTACTAGATCGATTCCGATCAAAATCTAATGACCGCAAATTTATATCAAGATGTTTCGATTACGACATCGATCACCTCGATCACATTATTAATTTATGAGAAAATGTGAACGAAACATTTGGTCACAGACATACACACACACACACACATACAGACATGGTTGTGGAAACTATCAAAAAATGTTGGGCAGGTGTCAAAACATGTAGATCGATCGAAAAATCGATTTTTCATTTTCGGGGCCAATCCATAAACTTCCCTTATCGGGAAGTTAATTAGAAGACTTGAAAAACGCACGGAAGAGTCAATCAAATAAGAGAGAAAACATCTAGGTTTCTGGAAAAGTTGATCTCAAGAAGATATATTGCGAAAATGATAATAATACGAAAACTCGTGGATACAGGAATCAGCTATGGAACACAGCAGATTTGCCCACTAATCAAGGCATTTAATTAATGATGCATTGTATTTAAATGACGTTCTTTGTGTATCAAAAGTGCATAAAATACATGAATTTTTCTTTTTCAAATGTACTTTAAGAGTGTCTTTATTAAGGGGTAACGGAACGACTCGAGTGTATAGAATTTTAAAACCAATTGTTTGATTCCATTCATGAATATTTTTATCATAGAAAAGTGACAACGACTGGGGAAGAAAATTAAAAAGTCAATGCTTCTGTTATTTCATAAAAAAATTATCATTATTACTAAAAAATGTATTTGGAAATCTCATATTTACTACATCTTCCGTTACCCCTTAAGCCTTACAAACCCTCCATCAATATTCCTTATTAAGAATCCCACCAAGAATTCACAAAAATAATTTCTTTTTTGAGCGTTCAAAGTAGAATATAGTCCCAATTCCAGAGATGTTCGTCGAGAATAAATTATAATATTTAAAAGCGAAAAAGTCGAATCATATAAGTTGATTTTTGTCACTTTTTCAAATGTTTTCGAAAATAAGCGAGATGGAGCAAAAATTCTCTTGTCCTTTGTCGTACCGAATTTTAAAAGTCACAAACAAGAATCAAGGCAGAGAGAGGTGTATCTCCATATTTTCGAACTATTCGCCGCTACTTAAATCATCGCTCTTTATATATTTGGATTGCTTTTTGACAATCAGGATAATTCAAATGTACAATGCACGTGCTCAACCTAACTGGCAAAATAAGATATATAGGGGAGGGGAGAGAAAACTAAACCCCTCTTTTTTAAGTCTAAATTTTTTTTATTGAGTTAAAATTCAGCTAAATACAATGCATTCACATTCTTGTATTCAGAGGAAGGTGCGGCGAAAGGGACATCGGAGTGAAGATACCAAATTTTTGACTATTTTCAATTGAGTTATGGGTATTTTTCTGAAAATTATTCCTGATGGATATCCTTGACCGAATCACTATATTTTGCCATCACAGAGGAAGTGAGTTTGCTTTAAGGGCGTACATACCCCTGAGTTTTTCAAAAAATCGATTTCTTTTTTTTACGAATTCTTTTTCTCCAAACTTCTGCGAATTTTCAAAAAAAAAAATCATGCGAAAATTCCTCTTCGCTGGAAAATTATGGTCATAACTATTTTGAAGTCAAATTTGCAACGTTTTTTAAAGTTTATCTATGCATGACCGTAAACACTAATGATAATTGAAAAAACAAAAAATCTTGTTTTTTTATAGTCGAAAGATCAGTAAGTAGTATGGATTTAAAAATTAATTTCTTCCTTCACCCTATGACCTAAATAAAGAGTTTTTAAATTTGCACCATTTTCAGAACTCCCAGGGATATGTATCCGTGTAAAGGCATTTTTCTCGAAACTAGGTTTTTTGACGTGTTTGACATGATAACTCGGTTAATTTTTAATATTTTAAACCTTTTATTTTGTTAATCTTGATAATTATAGTCCCTATCGCGTATGGGGAGGATTTTTCGATTCTTGAATTGGCCTTTCATTAATAAATTGTCAAACACTTTTTTTTTTGGGTAAAAACTGTAAAATCAACTTTAAAATGCTGTAATTTTTTTATTTTCATGAAAAAAGACAATCCCCCTCCATACGCGATAGGGAAAATAATCATCAAGATTTCAAAAAAAAAAAGTTGAAAAATATTAAAAATTGACCGAGTTATCATGTCAACCAGGAGGCATCATAATTTTTATTGCTCATCCATTGATGGCCATAAAGAATTATGATAATAATGAGAAGAAAAAAAAATTTCTTCTGGTTTCTTGTTGTTGAAAGGCCAATAAACAATATAAACTTGAAACATTATTTCTTTTCTTCTCCCTATAACCTAAAAAATGAATTTGGAAAATCATGTGATTTGTAGTACTTTGAGGGGCATGTAACCCCTTAATTAACAATCAATATTTGCCAACTATAGAATGGAATTCTCTTGCTTCGGAGCGTTTTACTTTATCTAATTGTGAGTCCCGGAAATGATTGAAATTGAATTATTTTCATGAACTAATTTGCGATTCTCTCATCATAATCATTGGTTAGCAGTTTAGGAATTATTTAGTTATGTATTTAGAAATTCATCTACATTCAAAACTAATGGAAATTTTAGTAACGAAGAGACAAAACAGTAGACATTTTTTCTTTTTCCTTTCTTTAAATATCAGAGGTATGAATGGAGTTACGCCCGTCTGGTCCCAATCTTTCTTTGAAGTTCTCCGAATGAAAAGTAAAAAATTTACTCAAGAAGGAAAATATGATAAATGAATTTCATACGGCAGTGAAGTTTTCAGAATATCTCGAAAAAACTCGACAAGAGCCACAGAAAAGGCATAGGGTGATAGGAGCGTATGTCTCTTTAGTTTCCGAGATATTCCTAAAAACTAAGGATTGAAGGTAAAATCGATGACCTATATTTCTTAAAATAATATCTCAGAAAAAAATACACAGAGAAAAAGGTACTCTTAAATTAAGATGGTGCAGTGGGTGAACTTCACTCAAAAAAGTGAGTTAATTTAACTCACGTTTGTGAGTCAAATTAACTCACTTTTACTGACTTAAATTAGCTCAGTAAAAGTGAGTTGATTTAACTCAGTAAAAATGAGGTACGGAGGAACATCAGGACTTTGCGGGGTATGATGCAAGGGGAGAAACATCAAAGATTTTGACGCCTTTCATCAATCCCAAATAAATTAAATTCCGAGTGGTAAAACTTTAGATTTATCTGGGAAAATGGAGAGAAATCACTCTTTTTGTTTTTAAAATTGCGAAATAACATCATTGTTATGTTTTCAATTTTTTTTCTCTGAAATTATGATTTTAAATGATTTTAGACATTCATGAAAAATGTGTTACCGATATAATAACGCGAGGAAAGAAGGATCGTAACGCATAACTTCTTTTAATGAATAAAAAATTCGATTCTTCCAATGCCCATACTTTGCGTTTTAATACGCAGAGTGATTTCTTTTATCGTCATGAGTGCTGGATTGAAAAAATAATTTTTTTATTCTTCTCTCCAAATTATTAAAAAAAAACTTAGTACTTAGAAATCATTTGAAATAGCGCGCGCTTCTGATTCCCCACTCCTACCAAGGATTTTCTTGGAATGAAGAATCCAGAAAATGAAAAGACCCAAAGTCCAAGACGTTGCCTGAAAAATTAAAAAAAAAACAACGCCGCGTAAATGCGGAGATTGGTCCCTCTTATGTTAAATATGCAGTTCTTTAATTATGCTACTTTCTCATTGAGATTTCCAGTTACCCAAAGAACGTCAAAGCCATAAAAAATATTTTGGCATGAGTTTTAGAGATATGCCTCTCTGACTCTAGAATCGAGCGTTTTCAATACTTGCGGCACTGTGTTTCTAAGGTGAATACTCCATTCTACAGTGTTCCATTGTTCTACTTCGCCCCATTCTCTCCCTACTAAGGTATGACTATCGCTAAAGACTTAAAATACCTAAAATCTGAAATAATTCAGGGATATTCTTCACATCAAACCCAACAACTTTTCCTTATGGAGAAAATTTCCTGACACGTAGAATTCGAAATATCTAATTTCAAAAATTTCATTTTCCCCATAAGAACCCGTGTAAATTGAGTCGCGTTTCAATCATTATAAATTTGAAAGAAAACGAGATTTACAGGGCTTCTGAAAAAACTGTAGCGCATAGCCAGGCCTTGCTAGAATTTTTTGAGACTAGAATCAGCTGTTTCTGACACGTAGTTTTAGAGAAAAAAAAATAAACGATTAATGTAAGTAATGATCGGACCACTGGCAGGCCAGCACCGATTTGTACGTATATACAATCGCTCTGTATGTGTGTACCACTACAGGATCATTCTCTAGTGTGCGTGCAGACGTATGCGCGCATATCAGTGTGCGTAGGCAGGACCGTATCAAAGTTTAAAAAAATGATTCTTAAAAAAAAGAAAAAAATTAGTAGACATAATTGTTTTGATTCACTTATGCGTTCATATGAAAGCAAGAAATATGTTGAGGCTGAATAGCATTATAGATTGAACAATTTCTCCCTCCTTTGATTGTTCCAGATGATTCTTCTCTAACCTCCCTTGCCCCCACTCTTAATGGTGACTTAAGTGAGTCATACCTTAAATGAAATCTCTTTCTGTAATAATTGTTGAAAACCGTTCATTTACCAGTTCGTTTCAACATGTGCACAATGCCAATTTTCCGACAAATCTTATCGGAAATTTAGCCGATAAGTTTGATGTTAACTTTTCGGAAAGTTTTATCAGCAATTCTGCGGATAACTCTAACGGCAAATTGCCGGAGGTTTCGTCTACAAATTTTAATGAAAAAAGGAACCGACATTTTTTCGATATATTTAAGGTGGAATCTTGGAGATAGTTTTGATGTTAAATTGCTGATGAATTTGGTCAGGAGTCTTGGCGATAGATATTGTCATTGAATA
Organism: Aleiodes leptofemur; assembly: GCA_963942555.1. Lineage (NCBI taxonomy): Eukaryota > Metazoa > Arthropoda > Insecta > Hymenoptera > Braconidae > Aleiodes > Aleiodes leptofemur. Next base: position 13,184,160 of record OZ012617.1, read on the forward strand.
ACCTCAAGATTCGGGATAATTTTGCTGATAACTCTGATGTTTGATATTTTCATGATATTTCAGTTGCGGCAATATTTTCCGCAATTTTGTCGACAATTCTGCAGCAAAATTTCCGATCTCATGTCAACAATTATTCGACAATATGCCGGTAATTTGTTTTATGGGTTCTACCTTACCGTATGTCTCAAATCTCGTCAGATCTGGTCAGATCTACTAACATATTGAACTATATCTCCAGAGAGATAACGCCATATCTACCAAGATATGACTAAAGATCTAATTATATGTAATTCTATCTAATTAGATAGAATTAGATATAATTGGATCAAATTATATTTAAAAAAAAAATTCCCGAATTATCAGTAAACAATTAGAAACTAGCCTGCAAAGCCTCATTTTCTCCGTTTTATCCACCGTACTCTGGGATATTACCTTAAACTAAAAATATTCAATGTGTCATTACTCACCATGGATTGTGAATAGAATCATCAACAAGCGATTCATCATGATGAATTTCATTAACGCTGTTTTCTAACCTGAATATTTTGTAACATATTTCTCCTTGAGTTGCCTTCGTATGCCTAATGTAGATCGTTAGTCGTTTCGTAGATTATACGAATTTCTGAGGAACTTTATCTTATCACACAGTAAATCCCTAGACGTTATGTCCAAGACGTGTCTTTCGATTTATGATAAGTTTTTTCCCAAACTGTGCAATAGTTCTAATCATTTCACGTAGTCCAAAAATATTATTGAATTTGTGCTGACTTGCGAAAAAAATTGTGCGAACGAATTGAAGACCAATTCAATGGTTTTTCGCATTTTTAGCGAAATAGCGCGATTTCGCCTTAATCTCTACATGCGGACAAGGAGGTGAGTACTTGCAACGCTAACACGTATTGCTTCTTTCACTGGAAGGAATCCGACATACTAATAGCACAATATCGATATAGTGGAGGTCTAAGGAAATTTAGGTGTATAGTAATCACAGCCAAATCATTACGAGATCAAAAAAATCTCGTAGAATGAAATAAAAGTAGTTTTGCTGAAGAAGAAAAGAATTATATCTCGAAATCCGACAACAATGGTAGCCTTTCCCTTCTCTCCTTGAGAGAAAAGCAAAGCTGCTGGGAAAAGGTCTCTTTGCCGCTCTTCATAAATGTTGTTTCATCTTCATTCGGCAATTCGTATCAGTTCGTCAACAGAATGAGTGCAGTCTACACGGTTAACTTGATTTTATTTTTCTTTGTATTCAAGAGCTGATTCATTGCTGGGTAATTATGTTAGCTAGTTGGAAATAATTATACAATATTAATTCAATCAAGAATTCCTTACTCGAGAAGAGTGAAAATACCCAATGATTTCTGTGTACGGATCAGGAGAGAAAGGACAAATCTCCATTGATTTCTGAAGCATTTGAGAAAAATTATTGGTGGAAAAAATCAACATGTCCTATTCTACCTCTTTGCTACTAAATTCTTTAATAGTCTACATCTTACATACAGCTCATCATAATACAATTAATCTTGTAGTAGTTCTAGGGAACATTCTCTTCAGTAAATTGTACTGATTACTGATTCGTTGATTAGGGAAGTACACTACGAAGCCGTGAGCTATTCCCAAGTTCAATGTATGGACGTATTTTAAGAAATCTCGTTATCACAGCCGTACTCTCTTCATCAAATGGAATAGCCTGAATGAGGAAACCAACGGGTTTGCCATCGCATATAATAGGATTTCCAACGTCTCCCTGAAAACATTTATGACCGAGGAATTAAAAATACATGCACTCATGAATAATTAGAATAATCAGAATGAATTTCATTGGACCTACATTATTTGCAATTGATGTGAGATACTGAGATTTTCCCCAAAATGATGGCACTTGAGACTGAGGACTTGGGTCTAGCTGCGGCTGAGAGCATTCGCTGTTTAATATAATCACATGCGAACTCATCAATTTGATCATTTTCACTCCAGTTCCTACATCTCTGTAATTCTTCCATCGCAGAAGTTTACAGAGCTGTCCCGCATGAAAATCATCTGATTCTGCTAACGGAATTGGACTAGTCGTTTGATCCCACAGAATTGGTTCCGTAAGCTGTAATTATGGGGAAGAAATTAACAATCAATTACTTCCAATGCAAAAACATTGGGAATATCGTTGCATTGAAGAATGCATGGTATTTTTTACGAAAATATGGAATCTTGTTTTTATAATGAATCTATCATACAAATTGATCACATTTTGGATAATATTCAGAGATGTTATGCAAATGTGTTAATCATGTAGGTAAAGAATACTTGCAGTGAGAAGCGCAAAATCATGGTCTATGTACCAGTTCGGTGGTAGGTCAGAAGTTTCAACTTTATAATCCTTGTGAATTGCGATATCAGCAAGTGACAACCAAAGTGATGGATTTCCGACTGCTACCGTGAAATTACCAATTTCGTGAGTCATAACACAGTGTCCTGCAGTTGCAACATGAGTAGCATCAACAATAAATCCACCGCATGAATAGATGCCATTATACCAAACAGATGCAATATACGAGAATTCGCTCGAATCAATTTCAAAAAGACCATCTGAAGAAAATCAAATTGTTATTATCATTATAAATAACAGGATAATGATGTAGTAATGGGAAATCTTTGGAACAAGAAGCAATAAGTTTTGTTTTAATTAGAATTCACCATTCACAATGTCTTCAATGAATTCTAAGTAGGGAGCTATAGATATCGCAATTGCAGATTTTTCTGGTATTTTCGATCTTTCTCCTTTTATTATCAGTCCAGCCATCAAGTTTCCACAAATCACCGGACTGCCAAGATCTTCCTATAATCAAATAATTAATATCTTGATGAGAATTAAGTAGTGCAGAGGTGAAACAAGATACATCAATTTGTCCTTCCGGCAATTCTTGAGGAAATTTCGAAAGCCAAGAGAGATAATTTTGGCAAAATTGCTCTATATCACTTATTTTTCAGGATATTTGGAGAAAATTGTTGGAAAAAATTGACTCTTCTTGTTTTATCTCTCTGCAAGTGAATTATGCGGTAGAAGTGATGCATTTAGAAATGATTTGCTTTACTTTGCCAATAGCAGCTGTTTTAAAGTAATCACTGAAAAACTTCTGATTCTCCCCAAGGTAGCTGGCCCATTGTTGATGCACATCATTGCTCATCAATTTTATCAATTCCCATTTGAGTATCATTGGTTCATTACGATTATCGGGGATATTCCATGAAATTAGAAGACAATCAGGATGATAACTCCAGTCATGATCTTTATTCACGAGTGAAACTGGTGAAATCGTGGGGGTCAAGATCAAAATTCGTGTGAGCTGGAATAATTTGCAAACTGTATATTTCTTAATCGTGTATATTTTTTGATGGGGGCATCCTTTTTATATACTATTCATATACTTAACAATATATGTAGTGTGGGGGGAACATACATTGACATATATGAAACTAATCCATCCCATGCTCTTTTCAAATATATCTGATATTCATATCATCATATATTCAAATATATATACAAGAATACATAGTAATTACATGAAGATATGATGTAGAATAGATGATAGTCATACAAGAAAAGTACATATTACTTTTATATTACGTTCATATTGTTACAAATTAACAATATATTCGAATTCATAGAATTTGAACATATCTCTGATGAATTGGGCGATTGCATATCAATTATAAATCGATCGGACAGTCGAGTTTTTCACGAAATCGACTGTCATGTGACCACGATGCGACTGTGATACAATCGCATCGTGATCGAATCACGGTTGAATTCCTGAAAAAATTGACTGCCCGGTTGCATGATCCATCAGGGATATCTTAAATGTATTACTGTTATATAAGTTTTATAACTTTTATGTATAGTGTTTTATAAAATTTCTGAATATAGCAGCCATAGATAATATTTTTATATAGTTATTATTAGGGCTGGGAAGTTCCCCTTCAGTTTTTACCAACCTGAAGGCGGTAACTATCGTCAAAATAAATTCGAATAAATAAACAACCTGAAACGTCATTGAAGATTTATTCATTCGATGGCAGATACCTCTTTCGCTCTGAGAAAAGTGATTTCCGGAAGTGTGAAGTTTAAAGTACAGGTAAGCATCGAAATTTAATATCATGAATTCGTAGTCCGTTCCGGTAAAAATTAGGAGAATCGGAAACGATGATATCTTTCGTTAAGGGGGATCGGGGATATTGAAAAAACATTATTTTCGTTGGGGGGAATTGGGAGAATTGGAAAAAATGCTATATTTCGTTGGGGGGAAGTGGAAGAAAATTATATTTCGTTAAGGGGAATTGGAGGAATTAGAAAAAATGTTATATTCCGTTGGAGGGAATTGGAAGAAAATTATATTTCGTTGGGGGGAATTGGGGGAATTAGAAAAAATGTTATATTTCGTTGGGGGAATTGGAAGAAAATTATACTTCGTTGGGGGGAATTGGAAGAAAATTATTTTCGTTGAGGAAAATTGGAGGAATTAGAAAAAATGTTATATTTCGTTTGGGGGAACTGGGGGAATTGGATAAATATTATATTTTGGTGGGGGGAATTGGAGGAATTAGAAAAAATGTTATATTTCGTTGAGGGGAATTGGAAGAAAATTATATTTCGTTGGAGGGATTGGAAGAAAATTATTTTCGTTGAGGGGAATTGGAGAAATTAGAAAAAATATTATATTTCGTTTGGGGGAATTGGGGGAATTGGAAAAATATTATATTTCGTTGGGGGGAATTGGAGGAATTAGAAAAAATGTTATATTTCGTTGTGGGGAATTGGAAGAAAATTATATTTCGTTGGGGGGAATTGGGGGAATTGGAAAAATATTATATTTCGTTGGGGGGAATTGGAGGAATTAGAAAAAATGTTATTCCCCCAATTCCCCCCAACGAAGTATAATTTGCTTCCAATTCCCCCCAATGAAATAGAACATTTTTTCTAATTCCCCCAATTCCCCCCGACGAAATATAATATTTTTCCGATTCCCCCCCACGGAATATAACATTTTTTCTAATTCCTCCAATTTCCCTCAACGAAATATAATTTTCTTCCAATTCCCCCCAACGAAATATAGCATTCTTTCCAATACCCCCAATTCCCCTCAACGAAAATAATATTTTTCCAATTTCCCCGATTCCCCTTAACGAAAGATATCATTGTTTCCGATTCTCCTAATTTTTACCGGAACGGACTACGAATTCATGATATCAAATTCCGATGCTTACCTGTATTTTACACTTCACACTTCCGGAAATCACTTTTCTCAGAGCGAAAGAGGTATCTGTCATCGAATGAATAACTCTTCAATGACGTTTCAGGTTGTTTATTTATTCGAATTTATTTGACGATAGTTACCGCCTTCAAGTTGGTCAAAACTGAAGGGGAACTTCCCTGCCCTAGTTATTATACTCTCAATATAAAAAATATATCTTGTGTCATGGCATATATAATCACCTACCATTCACCTATATTAAGGATGTATGATCACGACAAAAATTTTCGATTTGGGGCGTCAAAATTTTTTTATAGTTAGATTATTCCTCGAAGAATTTTATCGTAAAAAGTCCGGAGTAGCTATCCATGCATATAAGAAAGAAAAAAATTATTGAAAATTGACAGAAAATACATGGTTTCTTATGGAGAAATAGGGGTTACGGCCATAAATTAAAGATGCTAATTATGACAACAATTTTCGATTTGGGGCGTCAAAATTTTTCTATAGTTAGATTATTCCTCGAAGAATTTTATTGTAAAAAGTCTGAGGTAGCTATCCATGCATATAAGAAAGAAAAAAATTATTGAAAATTGACATAAAATACATGGGCTCTTATGGAGGAATAGGGGTTACGGCCATGAATTAAATAAATGTTAGATGTTCAAGCTTGCGTAGTATGAAAAATTACTATGCATAAGAAAGATGGATAGTGTAGTAACTTGACAATATTTTCAAAATACTATGCATCCATCCATCCTGAGAAGAAAAATCCAATTGAAATTCAAATTATTCCATTTAATGCTTCTTTTCTCGTCATACTCGCCATTTTCTGCTCTCATGAGCGCCACAGCCGGCCAATAAGAGAAACAGAGGAGAGCCCCGCAACCCCCCGAGCCCATCCCCACCACCGCTTCCCCCACTCCCTCGATCATACATCCTTAAAGTCATTGGTAAAATTTCCATTAACCCTCTAACGCTGAAGTCGGACTAACTCGTACCCACGGCGCTAGAGTGGGGATAGCCAATCGCATGCGTTCTCAGTCCCCACTACCTCAATTTACGAGACTCAAGCTCGGTCATTATCGTGCTACACACGTCTGATGGGTTCCCTCAGTGCCCCCTTCTTAGTTTTTCAAATAGTCTTGAGTTATCTTTTTTTTTTAATTATTTCTGATGATGTCGAATGAAAAATTATAAAAAATGGAACGTGAAAACTCAAAATTATTGACTAACAATAACATACCCGATAAAATTTCAAAACAAACAGCAACCCCATAGTAGGCACGGTATTGCTTGCCAGAGCTCACGAATACACACTAACGCAGATATGCGCCGCCTGCTTAGCAGGCTGCAAAGTGGGGGAAACGCCCATAAGCGTTAAAGGGTTAAATTGTAATTTTTCGCATGAAGTTGAAGACAAGCATATTGCTAGTGAATTAAATTTCAGATAATTTATAAAAATTGAGAGCGCTTTCATAAGAATTTTCCATTAGTCGAAAATTCAAATCTCCATTCAATTCTTTATTTAAATTGAAATATTCAAATTTCTTGTTAGCATTCGAACTCGTATCAAATTTATGAAATCATGAAGATTTCCTAATGATTCCATTGAAACACGGTGAAGCACTCACCATGCGATGTACGATATCGGGTGAAATCACGTTAGTGATGAATGGTTAAAAAGATCACAGGTAACTTACCTTCAACACTGCAATATCGTGTTCATAGTATATATTATCCGAATGATCAATGATATTTCGTACTCCAAAGCTAGGATGAAAATACCCTTTTTGTACGGAAAGCCGTGTGCCCCACCGAGGTCTCACTTTAATGCTTCCAACAACTACTCCCAAGTCCTCAACAGCAAAGTTAGCGATTCTGTGTGCTACAGTCACAATATGTTGTCTATCAATGATAACCCCGCTGCAATAATGAAGATCCTCTCTTTGAATAGAGGCAATATATTTGAATTCTCCTGCGTAGGCGGGAGAACCACCTTTCATACTATATCCAACTGAAAAAAATATCGATGTAGATATTATAAATCAGTAGTGAAGGAGTAAAATAGACTGGGTCTATTTCTATAGTCGTTTATTCTCAAACAATATCACGGAAACTCATCGAGATAGCGCAATTTTGCTTTAATTTTTTTTCATATAAATGACATATATATTGTAACGAGAGTAGAAATACTCGCAAAAACGAATGCGGAGCCAAAAAGGAATCAGAATGGGGGGAAAAGAAACGGACGCACACGATTGGTTGAATGTGAGGAAATAACTTCGGAGAAAAGTCAGAAATGCCCAAATGAAATGCAGAATCATCCATCAAAATAGATATAAAATTTTATGATAACGAAATGAGCACCAATCTGACACATTTTTGATTTTTCTGAACAGATGAATCTTTATTTGATAAACATTTCTAAAAAAGTCATATTTATATTTCCATTAATTTTTTACATATGCATATTTTCAATTTCTTTGAAAATAATTCATCTGTTGATTTTTTTTTTCACTAGAAATCGTCAAATATCTGCTTTTATCAGTTTCATTGAATTCTACCTTATAAAGGGTTCAACCATCGCCTGTTGGATCATAATGTGGGCTGGGCTAGATTCGATCATATCTGACTAGATCTGATTAGATCTAACTAGATATGATTATATCTAACTAGATCTGATCAGATCTAACTAGATCCGATTAGATCTAACTAGATCCGATTATATCTAACTAGATCTGATTAGATCTAACTGAATCTGATCAGATCTAACTGAATCTGATTAGATCTAACCAGATCTGATGAACCGACAGGAATGGACTTGATTAGATCCAGTTAGATGTTATCAGATCTAATCAGATCTACTTAGATCTAGTCAGATCTGAACAGATCTAGTCAGATCTGAACAGACCTAATCAGACATAGATCTGATTAGATCTGATCAAATCTACTTAGATCTAATCATATCTAAACATTTTTTCCCGAGAGTTTTTAAAATAAAGAGTTCAACCAAGACGTGTACAGAGGAAACTGCTCCTCTAAAAATCAAAGAATTGTTAAGAAAGGAAATAAATTGTATTCTTTCTAGAATAAACCGCTCGTTTTGACTCCCTTATCTGATATTCTAGTTATAAGTCTCTCTGGTTCGTGGACATAGACTCATCCACTCCTCACTCGTTAAGCCGCCATTTTGTGGTACGTCACAATATATATTGCAAAATATATTAATGAATATATATGTTGAATATATGTCATATAATTTTTATATATGTGACATATATTCGTGTATCTATTTTCCCCGTGCGAGAGACTCTACGGAGCCGATGATTGTTCAGGCTGAAGAAAAATTTGGTATCCACAAAGAAACTATGGTATCAATGAAAAATGAATTCTAATGATTCGAAAACTACCTAGCTTACTACTACCACTTAGCTTTCGAGATGTTCTCAAGAAAAAATGAGTGATGAATAAATAGATTCATCTTGAATTAACTTTTCCATTACATTAAGAATATGTAATTTGTTATTGCTCACCATGGATTGTGAATAAAATCATCAGCAAAAGTTTGATCATGATGAAATTTTTCAATGCTGCCTTTCAGCTTCAATCTATTATTACACAGTCCTTCTTGAGTTCTCTTCATACATTTGACGTGGATTATCAATAGTTTCGTCGATTATACAAGTTCTTAGAAAATTTTATCTTATCGCATAGCAAATATCTAGGCATTGTGTGTCAAAAGTAAGTTTGCATGATGGATTCCTGAGATAAGGATATATCAATTGAACGAAGAATGAGGGAAGAAGATATCTTAGTGTACTGTTTGAAGCATTTTTTTTTTTTGGAAACTGATGAGAAAATACGTCATGGAAATTTTTTTTTCATATGAAGCATTCTTTTGCGTATTTCTTGGAAACTAATGGAGATACACGGGATGGGTGTAACTGCCCACCAGCAACTGCCCACCGCTAACACTGCCCACACATTCATTGCATTTTTGCAACTGCCCACATGAAACTCGTCAAGTGCCCACAGTTTCTTGACCCTCCGAAATTTCGGTTAAGAGTAGCATTTTTGTCTGAGAAATTATTTTTCTCCCCATTTTTTCATTTCGAAAGCAACGAGGTCTCATACCTAATGTGTACACGATAAAAAGAAATAAGAAAACGTTAACAAAATAATTAAAATGGATTCATAAAGATGGTATCCTTCTCAATGATTCTATTCATCAATTGAAGGAATCTCGAATAAAACGATTCGTTTAAGAAGTAATTGTTGACATATTTGTGAAAATTTCCTCTGGAAAGTCTCATTATTCCTATTCTCGTAACTCGTATCTCTTTCGAGGATTTTCTCAATTTCGCTCATTGCAGAGAGAAAATTCCGAGTCAGCTTTAATATCACTCTAATTTCCATCGATTCTTGCCTTATCGTTAATGTCAACAGAATGCAAAAAAACCTGACATGATCAATTTATCATTTTTTTTATTCTCGGAAAAAAAACATTTGTAAAAAAAATTAAGATTGCTTTCATTCAATTCTTTCAATGTTATTCACCCTATGTCTCCGTCATTCTTTAATTGTTTTTGAAGTATTTCAATTTGAAGCTCAGCTGAAATTATTATCGCTGCATTTGACTTTGAGTTATTTCATTTTTTTTTTCAATAGTTAAGTTTTTCATTATATTATAGCCTTTGTGAAAAAAAAATTAAGCGTTGCTTTTACTCTGTTGGAAAAATAATAATTTCACCTGAGCTTCGAATTAAAATACTTCAAAAACAATTAAAGAATGACGGAGACATCGGGCAGGGTGTCGATCGACCTGGAAAACCTGGAAAAGTCAGGGAATTTTGATGTTAGTCAGGGAAATTCATAGTTTATTTTTTATTATCTCCATATTTTTAAGATTGATAGATATTCAATTGAAAACTTGAATTTTACGATCAGTTTGAAATCTGCAAAAAGGTTCACAAGAAATCACAATTATGAAAATTCAACGCAGTTTCGGGGATTATTGTAAAATTCTAATAAAAAAAATTGTTTTCAAGAATAACTAAGAATTTTAACGTAGAGAAACGTGAGGCAAAATGGACATTGTCATAAAAATATTGTAGATGGATTTTTACCAATTATTTCATAGGGAAGCTGAGAGAATTTGAGTCGAGAAACATGTGCCAGAATTAATTTTTCTTAATTTTTTGAGAATTCGATATTTTCTGGCATTTTTGAGGGGTTTCGATTTTTGAGCAAATTCAGTTTTTTAGGAATATTTCTGATTCTATTGGTCGTACTGACCTGAAACCGATTTTAAATGAAAGGTGAGATCATTTCCCATCGATTTATGGGGTTTCAAATATAAAAATATCGATTTTTCAGATAGTTATGGGACAAAAACCGATGATCATAGTTTTCACGGAAATTCCCATAACTATCTGAAAATCGATATTTTCAAATTCAAAACCCCATAAATCGATGGGAAATGATCTCACCTTTCATTTGAAATTGGTCCCAGGTCGCTACGACCAATGGAACCAGAGATATTTTCAAAAAACTGAATTTGCTCAAAAATCGAAAGGCTTTTTACCCCTCAAAAATGACAAAAAATATCAAATTCTCAAAAAATTGACAAAAATCAATTCTGGCACATATTTCTCAACTAACATTTCCTCAGCTTTCTGATGGAATCATTAAAAAAAATCCATCTCCAATATTTTCATTCATTTAAGGATGTTTTCATAATATATGCATAAAAACTCAAATGTGTCCATTTTACCCCTTATGTCCGTATTGCCCCACCGTCCCCGATATTTAAATAATAGTTTTTTTTATACGTCCTGGAATTTTTATTTATACTCAGGGAAAAGTCATGGAAAAGTCAGGGAGTTTTGAAATTAGTTTTCAGTCGCCACCCTGATTGGATGAATAACATTGAAAGAATTGAATGAAAACAATCTTAATTTTTTTTACAAATGTTTTTTTTTTCGAGAATAAAAAAAAATGATAAATTGATCATGTCAGGTTTTTTTTGCATTCTGTTGACATTAACGATAAGGCAAGAATCGATGGAAATTAGAGTGATATTAAAGCTGACTCGGAATTTTCTCTCTGCAATAAGCGAAATTGAAAAAATCTTCGAAAGAGATACGAGTTACGAGAATAGGAATAATGAGACTTTCCAGAGGAAATTTTCACAAATATGTCAACAATTACTTCTTAAACGAATCGTTTTATTCGAGATTCCTTCAATTGATGAATAGAATCATTGGGGAGGATACCATCTTTATGAATTCATTTTAATTATTTTGTTAACGTTTTCTTATTTCTTTTTATCGTGTACACATTAGGTATGAGACCTCGTTGCTTTCGAAATGAAAAAAAGGGGAGAAAAATAATTTCTCAGACAAAAATGCTACTCTTAACCGAATTTTCGGAGGGTAAAGAAACTGTGGGCACTTGACGAGTTTCATGTGGGCAGTTGCAAAAATGCAATGAATGTGTGGGCAGTGTTAGCGGTGGGCAGTTGCTGGTGGGCAGTTGCACCCATCCCGAGATACACCTTCTTTGTCCGAATCCATCTTTGTAAAAAATTTAAAGATCTCCAAAAAAAGGATCGGAAAATAAAAGACGTATCACCATTAGTTTCAGGTTATATTTGAGAGAAACTATTGGCAGAAAGAATTGATTTATCCTGTTTCATCTCTTCGCTACTAAATTCTCGAATTGTCTGCATCTCAGATGTAACTCATTAAATTAGAATTAATTTTATTGTTAAAGAAATATTCTCTTGTGTAGATTGTACTGATTACTCATTTATTGATAAGGGGAGATCACTATGAAATCATAAGTGATTTCTGAGTTCAATGTATGAACGTATTTTAAGAAATCTCGCTACTACAGCTGTAGTCTTTCCATTAAACAGAATACCCTGGACAAGGAAACCAACTGGATTACCGTCACATATAACAGGATTACCAGCATCTCTCTGGAAACATTTACGATCAAGGAATTGGAAATGTATATACTCATGGATATTTAGAAAGAGGAAAATCAATCCAATTGGACCTACATGATCTGCAATTGGTGTGAGATACTGAGATCTTCCCCAAAATGATGGCACTTGAGATTGGGGCCTCGGATCAAGTTGTTGCTGAAAGCATTCCCTGTTTAATATTATTACACGCGAAGTCATCAATTTTATTAATTCGGCTCCAGTTTCTTCATCTCTGTAATACTTCCATCGCAGTACCTCGCAGAGTTCTCCCACATCAAAATCATCTGACTCTACCAATGGGAGCGGACTTGTCCATTGATTCCACAGAATAGGTTTCTCAAGCTGTAATTACGAAGAAAATGGCAATGATGAATAATTCCCAGTGTAAGGACTTTGAGAATGTTGGTGCATTAACCATCTGAGGTGAATTCGCCGCTTCCCACTTATCGTTCGTATTATGTAATTCAGAGGTCTTATGTAATTATATTAATTTTGGGAGTGAAAAAATACTTACAGTGAGAAGTGCAACATCGTGCTCTATGTACCAGTTCGACGGGAAATCAGTAGTTTCAAATTTGAAATTTGGGTGAATCATGATATTGGAGAGTGATAACCATTGTGGTGGAAATCCTACAGCTACTGTAAAATTACTCATTCCGTAAGTCATGATGACACAGTGTCCTACGGTTACAACATGAGTAGCATCAACAACGAATCCACCGCATGCATAATTGCCTTTATACCAGATAGATGCAATATACGAGAATTTTCCCAGCTCAATTTCAAAAAGACCGTCTGAAAAAATTGCTATCATTATAGTTGAATACAGTAAGCTCCGATTGTATCAATTCGTTGGGACCAGGCCACTTCCCTTGTTTCAACTTCTCCTCAATCTTCCACCTGGGAGCTTATCGCATGCGTAGTCTGCAAAGTGGGGTTATGAGAACACTAGTTGTGTTCGCTGGTAAGTGATTTGGCTTGAAGTGAGTGACTCGCGCAGGCGCACAAAATTGTTTTGGAGGTTCGGAGAACTCTCTGCGCCTGCGCGAGTGACTTACTTCAAGTCAAATCACTCACTTTGAGAGCCAGCGAACACAACTACTGACTTATCGATGGGCAATAAGTTGCGCACTCGACCTCTGAGCTGAGAGTGGGGATGAAGAGAATAAGGTGAAATTGACTCAAGGGAAGCAAAAGTTGACATACGGGGTCAGTTGACACAAAGGGAGCTCTACTGTAGTCAATAAAAGGATAATGATAGAATAATGACGAATCTTTGGAATTGAAATTGTTGAATTTCGTATTAAACAGAATTCACCATGAATAATATCATCGATGAACCCCAAGTAGGGGGCTATGGACATCACAATCGAAGGTTTTTCTGGAATTGACAGTCGTTCTCCTTTTACAACCAATCCAGTCAGAGAATTTCCACAAACAAGCGGACTGCCATGATCTTCCTACAATGAAATGAATGATATTTTTATGAAAATTCGGTAGCGAAGAGGCGGAGCAGGATAAATTGATTTTTCCTTCCGCTAATTCTTGACAATCTCCGAAAACCTAAGTGAGATAGGGTGATTTTGCCTGAATGTTTTTTTTGTGGAGAATCCTAAGAGTTACAAAAAAGAATTAGGACAGAATTGCCCTATCTCTCCTAGTTTCCAGGATATTTGCAAAAAACTGTTGAATGAAAAAATATATTTTTCCTGCTTTACGTCTTCGGTAGAACTTATACATTCATAAATAATTTGCTCTACCGCGGCAATAATAGTTGTTCCAAAGTAATCGCTGAAAAATTTTTGATCCTTCCCAAGGTAACTGGCCCATTGTTGATGCACTTCATTGCCCATCAATTTGATCAATTCCCATTTAAGCAGCATTGCTTTTCTACGATTATTAGGGACATCCCATGAAAGTAGAATACAATCCAGAAAATGACCCCAGTCATCCTCTCTATCCACGAGTGAAATTGGTGAAATAGAGGGACTCCAGATCAAACTTTGTTCAAGCTGAAATTATTTCCAAAAAAAATATGAAAATATGTTTCTCTATATTGTTAAGGAATTATTATTCAGAATTCAATATGAAAAAAAACTCGGGAAATTCTCATTAGAGAACACCTGCCATAATTCTTTTTCAAGAAATTAATTTTTTCAGTGGAAAATTAGGGCTCTAACACTTTACGAAATTTTCTCTAACATTTCAATTTTAAAGGATATCTGCAGTTCAATTAATTGCAGGGACTTGAGACCGACCTTGAATAAAAGTTGGATAGGCTTCTTGAAGTTTTCCTTAAAAAAATGAAATTTTTCCCGTAATTCTACCTAAGCTCAAATTAAAATTGCATCATTGAAATTTAGTATAGTTATTGATATCAATTTTCAATTTTTTCGAACAGTGCACAGTACAGGTATGTAATTAAATAAAAGTAATTTACCCTCAACACTGCAATATCGTGCTCATATGATAAAAATGTATCATCCCCGTGATCGATGACATTTCGTATTCCAAAGCCAGGATGAAGATACATTTCTTTTACGGGCAGCGGTATGCCCCACCAGCTGCTCACTTTACTTTCTCCAACAACTACTCTCAAGTCCGCAACAGTGAAGTCAGCGATCCTGTGTGCTACAGTAATAATATGTTGTTTATGGATGATAACGCCACTGCAATAGTGGTAATTCGCTTTTTGAATGGAGGCAATATATTTGAATTCATCCGGTTTTGCGGGGGATCCACCTTTCATGCTATATCCAGCTAGAACAAATATCGATGTGAATATTATATATCAGTAGTGGAGAAGTGGAACAGGACATGTCAATTTTTTAAATCATTTATTCTCAAAAATTATTCAATGAACCACTAGACTTATTCTGGATTTACCTCTTCATTATATTTCAAATATCGAATTGTTATTATTATTATATTGTCATTGCTCACCATGAATTATGAATAAAATCATCAGCAAGAGATTGATCATGATGAAATGCTTTACTGCTACTTTTTAATTGAAATAAATATATTGTCACATATTTTATCCCAACTCCTTCTTGCATATCTGGCGTGGATTATTAATAGTTTCATCGATTATATAAATTCGTCGCGAATTTTACCTTATCATATAGCAAATGCCTAGACATTATATCCCAGACGTATTTGTTGATTCATGACAAGTTTGTTTTCATAGCTTTAGAATAATTTGAATAATTGATTGCTGAGATAAGGTAAAATACACCAATCAGTCATTCAATTATTGGATCATTGATATCGATAATAAAAAAGGATAATAATTTGATAGGAAGCTATTAGTTACGTCTAGGTGATCATATTGAGATAAGCCTCTTCAGCCTCTGTCAACCTTTCTTTGGCAATTAAATTGAGTACAATTAGTACATATTATTTAAAAAAAATTCAATTATCCTATTTTTCCTATTCTTTACTGAATTAACGAATGATTTTTTATTGGTAATTGCTTCTTCCTTTATTAAGTGAAAGAGAGATACAGATTAGCGCATGATTTTCAGCTGACATCAGGAAACCATAAGCTATTCAAAAATTCAATGTATGGATGTATTTCAAGAAATTTCGCGAGTACAGCCGTAGTCTTCCCATCAAATGGAATAGCCTGGATGAGAAAACCAACTGGATTGCCATCACATATAATAGGATTGCCAACGTCTCTCTGAAAATATTCATGACCAAGAAAGTGAAAATGCATATACTCATGAGTAGGGTGGGAAGCTAGCGTACGATTTGATCTACGCTGAAGTTGCCTATAGGTCAAATACATTCTGAATGGTTATGATTAGGGCCGAGAAGTTCGGTCTCGGTTTTGACCAGACTGAACTTAGCCGCATAAGATGATATATCTTTCCATTCAGAAGTGTCAAAGGGATATTTCTGAATGCGTCTGACCTTTTTGAAGTGAGAATTTGTATATTAAATACGTGGAATTGCGACAATTTTTCATTTTACGAGTGGAAATATCAATAACTCATTTTTTTTAATATTCATAACCATTTAAAATGTGTTTGATCTATAGGCAACTTCAGCCTTGATCAAATCTTACATGTAATTATTAAGAAAAGAATCAAGTCGATTGGACCTACATGATCAGCAATTGGTATGAGATACTGAGATTTTCCCCAAAATGATGGCACTTGAAGACTTAGGTTTAATTGTGACTGAGAACATTGCTTGTTTAATATTATTACATGCGAAATCATCAATTTGATGAATTCCGCTCCAGTTTCTCCATCTGTGTGATGTGCTCTTCGCAGTAGCTGGCAGAGTTGTCCTTCATGAAAATTATCTGGCAATATCTCCGGAAGTGGAAGAGCCCTTTCATTCCACAAAATGGGTTCTGCAAGCTGCAATTACGATGAAAAAATTGAAAATAAATTTTCGCCAATACAAGAACATTGAGAATTATTATTCTCATGACATCAGTTTTAATGGCGTTATTGGTCCTAGAAGCATTCGTTCATGAGATCAATGTAATTTTATTAATTTTGTGAGTGGAGAAATACTTGCAGTGAGAACCGCGAAATCATGCTCTATGTACCAGTTTGGCGGTACATCAGTAGTTTCAATCTTATAATTTGGGTGAAATACAAAATCAACAACGAAGATCGACTGTGGTGGATATCCTACAGATACTGTAAAATAATCCATTATGTAACCCACGATACAGTGTCCCACAGTTGCAACATGGATAGCATCAACAATAAATCCACCGCATACATAAGTTTCATTATAGAAGATTGATGCAACATACGGAACTTCTGCCATCTGAATGTCAAATAGACCATCTGAAGAAAATAAAATTGTTGTTATTGTAATTCATGATAAGATAATAATAGAGTGATGGTATCTCTCTGAAATTAAGATAGTTAAATTTTGAATCAACGAAAATTCACCATGAACAATGTCATCAATGAATCCTACGTAAGGGGCTATTGAGATCGCAATTGAAGGTTTTCCTGGAACTTTCCATTGTTCTCCTTTTATAATCAAACCAGTCACAGAATTCCCACAAACTAGAGGACTACCAATATCTTCCTACAATCAAATAATGAATATCTTGATGAGAATTCAGTAGCGAAGAGGTAAAGCGGGATAAGTCAATTTTTTCTCCCACTAATTTAACACAAAGAAAGATATAAGAATATGAGTAAAAAAATAAGTTAAAGAGAGAAGATGAATTTCAGATTGAGACAGAGCGAGCATCATCCTTACAATGCAAAAAATTTACATTACAAAAAAGAACTAAGGCAAAATCGTTCTAGCTCCCTCAGTTTTCGACATATTTGAAGGAACTGTTGGAAAAAAAATTAACTTCCCTTGTTTCATCTTTATTCAGTAAAAGTTATACATTCATAAATAATTTACTCTACCGTGCCGACAGCAACTGTTTCGAAATACTCCATGAGAAATCGTTGATTTTCCCCAAGATAACTGGCCCATTGTTGATGCACTCCATTGCCCATCAATATCGTCCATCCCCAGTTGAGCATCATTGCTTTTCTACGATCATCAGGGATATTCCATGAAATTAGCATACACTCTGAATCACAACTCCAGTCATGATCTGCATTCACAAGTGAAACTGGTAAAATGGGAGGGGTCCATACCAAATTTGCTTCGAGCTGAAGTAATTCCCAGAAAATATAAAAATATCCTCTCTATATTGTTAGAATATTATTATTCAAAATTCAATGTGACAGAATTGAGATACTCAACGAATTCAATGGTTACGAGGTAAAACAAGATGAGTCTATTTTTTCACCGATATTTTTTTGAAGAATATTTCGGAAACTAATTGAAATAGAACGATTCTGTTTCAATTATTTTTTGTATAAATTTCAATATCTATAGAAACGGGTAAGGACAAAATCATCTTATTTTCCTTAGTTTCCGAGATATTTTCCACAATTTTCGATTCATCCGAATAGTGCACTGAAGAGATATTGAAATTACTATAGATAATTTACCTTCAGCACTGCAATATCGTGATCAAAGTATTGTTCACCCCATTGTCCCATGAAACTTCGCTGTTGAAAGTCAGGATGGAAAAACACGTCTTTTACGGGCTGACGATCGGCCCACCGACCACTCATCGAAATTATTCCAGCAACTACTCTCAACTGTAGAACATCAAGGTGAGCAATTATGTGTGCTACAGTTATAATATATTGATCATGTATGATAACCCCGCTGCAATAGTGAATATTCACTTTTTGAATAGAGGTAACATAGTTCATTTCTCCCGGTCGTATGGGTACTCCATCTCGTATGCTATATACAGCTGAAACAAACAGTATCGTCGTAGATATTATGAATGAGTTGTGGAAAAGTGGAATGGAATGGTACACAGAGAGAAAAATATAATTTTAGTAACAATAAAATTATAGTTGAAGAAGACCTCAACCATTGAGATTTGGTAATGCTAACTTTAGACATGAAGAGTTAGTATTATCATGTCAAGTAGTGAATCAAACCATATGAATCTACTGCAACAGAAGAAGATGATCACAATTTAGTGATTACAATTTTCGCATAGTGAAAGTATCAGTATGATCATTTGTCAATTATAGAAACTTTTATACTGCATAGAGCCACAAGAGTAACAACAAACGAATTGGGTTATCTCTGCAAAGGAAAATCTGATATCTTTCCGATACTGAAAATAGTAAAATTTTAACAACATTAATAAAGTAGTAGTGACATTTGCCACTGCTGTTCTAACGTATCAAAATTCTCGCACAAGGACCTGGTGACATCTACTAAACATTTAGTGCTGTGTACTAGAATCAATTGTAATGATTACGAAAATGACCTCAACAATAGGATTTTCGTTAAGTGTACATACGAAATTTCCCTCTGTGTAGCGCGTGTATATATTATTCACTGTGAGATTTTGGGTCGAAATCACCTTGCTAAATGTTATGAATCAAAATATCTTAAATTTCTCGTATACTCTATAGAAAATCTCCTCATCAATAATTCAGTAGTGAAGTGGTGAACAAGGTTAAGTCATATAGGATTACCATATATACTTAACCTAGGTCTTTTTTCACCGTCACACCATACACGAAGAGAAATTTCTCTGAAAAATCGTAATGTTCAGCGACATAATGTGGATGCAAAATGCAGGCCGGGGGTATTTCATGAGTCTACCGATGGAAAAAATGTCTTTGCGACGGCAATTAGTAATAGGGCCAATAAAATTTTTAAGATGAAAATATCACAATAACTGTTATGTAGCATTACAAAAATAGTAGCTGATAATTTTCTTCTCTGGAAGCTGAAAAAAAGTTGTCTATCTGACAAATGATAAATCATCGGGCCCTTAGAAATTTTCCCAAGAGTTTCGCTGGAAGCTCCCCTCAAAGTTCCATGGAGAGTTCCTCGGGAAGTTCTCCTAAGAGTTTTTAACATTTATAAAAATTTAGATTGCGTTTGGATCTAGAGGCAACTTCAGCCTAGACCAAACTATACACCAATTTCTCGGCTCTATCAATAACATATTGATTCAAAATATTTCGTATCGATTCATTTGGAATGGAGATAATTTATTTTATTAGTGCAACAAATTCACATTCAATGAACCAAATTTTTTTTTCGCGGTTCACAATTCGTTCGATCATATATTATTCTTTTTATACAGTCATTGAATTAGCATCTCTTCTTATCTGGTCTACTTCAAATGTATATATTCTTCCTGTGTTTGCTGATAATAAATTGAATACAACGTGAGCAGTGCTTCCTTTTAAGGAAAGTTTAAATCAAAGACGACTAATTAGTTTATCGAATAAAGAAAAATAGTTTTCTCGTTTTTCGGGATCTTCCGTCTTGGTGATCCTTTTTTTTTAAATAAACATTTACCGTGATACCGGTCTAACAAGAAAGACTATTTTTGTAACGGCAAAAATATGGTGTTACAATACATACACACACACACAGACTTTTTTCCTGAATATCATTTTCAGACTCTCCACATCATTTTAAGTGATTTGCAATTGAAAAATCCGATTTCCAAAAATCCTATTGCTATTTACAAAGTCCATTACCAGAATCCATGAATATTTCGCATTTTAAGAGCACATTAAAATCTCTGCTACTTCTTCTTTTACGAGATATTTTTTCGTCGATATACTTTTTGATGGGATATTATTGTCGAAGTTTTTTTTTCATAGGATATTTTGCCGTGGACTCAAACAGGAAGAGTCTATCATTTTAGTCATCAAATCTCACAGAATATCCTAGAAGCCAAGCGAGATAGTGCATTTTCACTTGAATTTTTTTTTTGTAGAGAACTCCAAGTGCTACCAAAAAAACTCTGCTCAAAAAGTGCGCTATATCTCCTAGTTTCCGATGCATTCTCAAAAAAATAAGTTACGAAGAAATAAACTAATCCTGGACTCACCTCTTCAGTAAATTAGAAATATTGAATTTGTGATAGCTCACCATGAATTGTGAATAAAATCATCAGCAAGGGATTGATCATGATGAAATTCTTTAATGCTTCTTTTTCGTTTCAATACATTGTAAAATATTTTTTCTTCAGTTCACTCTATCTATTCAACGTAGACCATTAATAGCTTCGTCGATTATACAAGTTTTTAGCAAATTTTATCTTATCGCATAGCAAATATGTAGCGATTATATCTCAGATGTATTCACAGATTTGTGAAGAGTTTTTTTTAGCTTCAAAATAATTGGGATAATGTCATGTGGTGTAAAAATTATGGATGATACAGGTGTACGCTAGAATAAGGAAAAATACATCAGTCAGCCATTCAATTATGAGGCCCTCGATATCGATTCTATTATATAGAAGGCATATTTTATTAAAACATGTTATTTGCATGAATACTTTTTACTTGGATTTTTTTTCAATCAATATTGTTGAAGAACATTTGACAAAATAATACACTTAGCAAAAAAATTGAGTGAGCAGAAATTTTTTTCCAAATTTTAAGCAATCTTCAAACGTCTCTAACTTCGCGGAAAGAGACATCTTTAACAGTTTTAAGAAATAAAGAAGTTTATTGATAGATATGAGAAAGTATGCATATAACAATACGTATAGCACAGAAAAAATCAATATTCCTGAAGAATCCAAAAAAATTAAGATTAAATTGTCATATTTTTGTAGCGAATGATTTTCATCAAAGATCATCAAACCATGAGCTATTCCTAAATTCCATATAGGGACTTATTTTTAGAAATCTCGCTAGT
Organism: Aleiodes leptofemur; assembly: GCA_963942555.1. Taxonomy (NCBI): domain Eukaryota; kingdom Metazoa; phylum Arthropoda; class Insecta; order Hymenoptera; family Braconidae; genus Aleiodes; species Aleiodes leptofemur. Next base: position 13,205,649 of record OZ012617.1, read on the forward strand.
ACAGCCGTAGTCTTCTCATCAAATGGAATAGCCTGGATGAGGAAACCAACTGGATTGCCGTTACATATAATAGGATTACCAACGTCTCTCTGGAAACATTTATGATCATTTAATTGAAGATGCATGTACTCGTAAATAATATGAATGAGGAAAATCAATTTGATTGAACCTACATGATCTGCGATTGGTATGAGATACCGTGATTTTCCCCAAAATGATGGCACTTGAGATTGAGGACTCGTGTCTAGTTGCTGCTGAAAGCATTCCTTGTTCAATATTCTTACAAATGAAAACATCAATCTCATGAATTCTACTCCAGTTTCTTCCTCTTCGTGATACTCCCATCGCAGTAACTTGCAGAGTTGCTCTTCATGAAAATCTTCTGAGCCTACCACCGAAAGTGGACTAGTTCTTTCATTCCACAGGATAGGTGCCTCGAGCTGTAATTACGAGAACAGAATTAATAATTAATCATTTCAAATGTAAGAACATTAAATATATTGTTTGCATTAAAGAATACATGCCAACTTTCACGAAAGTCTTATGGGATTTCCATTTTATAAGGATTCTTTCATAGAAATTTACCACATTTGGACAATAGTTCAAGATGTTATGTAATTACTGCAATAATCATGGTGACGCCCTTGAATATCCACGGATATGTTGTAACGCAACTATAATCATTTCCTTTTGCAGGAACTGATTCATTTTTTGAAGTGAAACTTCTTTTCGGAGGATACCAACTTTTTTCTCGCGTCACAAAACGAGTGAAACGTTTTGAGGGGAACGTGGTAGTGGAGTAGAGGGGGAAAAGGAGAAGCAAGAAAGAGGAGAGTGCGTTGGTGGGGATGCCGCTCTAGCATATGCTTCAGCGGTGGAGAGGGAAGACGGCAGAGGGGGGCGGGGATAGGATCCTCGCGTAGAGTGCTACATACATACTGTTTTTTCATTTTGTAATTTTTTTCCTCAATACACGGAGAGGATATTATGGGAATTTTTCTAGAAGTTTTTTATAAAAATTACCATGCTCCACATCATAATTTTCACTTTTTTTTCACTATTTCTCAAGAAAATTGTCATTTTACACTTGGCTTTGGAGTGAAATATCTCGAAAACTACTCAAAAGTTATCGAGACATGCTGTGACTGAAATTTAGAGGGAAGATTAACGAATAAAATAAGCAAAACTCCGTTTTTCTATGACTCGTAGTTATTAAGATATCAATTTTTTAATGGAAAATTCAAGGATGTCCGACCGCTCATTTGTTTACTATCGGGCCTCGTCCACTGTTTCTGAACTATTCATTGAAAAATTTATATCTCGGAAACTACTGGTCGTAGAAAAACGGCGTTTCGCTTATTTTCTTCATCAATCTTCCCGCTGAATTTCATTCACAGCATGTCTCGATAAATGCTGCATAGTTTTCGAGATATTTCAATCTAAAGCCAAGTGCGAAATGACTAATGGCTCATGTACTGGAAACAATCGAAGGTACCCGACTATGCCCCTTCGTCTGCCATATTATGAGGCTAGCATGAGAAAAATATGGAAGTAAACGTTTTCTTCGAATATCCCGGAATTTCAGCAAGATAGAGCAAGCTTGTACGAATCCTCCTTTATAGAGAGCCTTGAGAGCTACAAGAAAGGATTGAAGCAAGACCGCTCCATCTCGATCAATTTCCTGTGTATTTACAAAAAACTGATTTAAAAAAATCTAGTTGTCTGAACACTTCATAATCGTGAAAAAATGAAAATTTATTAGTGAACAGATAACCAAAATACTATAGACCGATACTCAAATTCCCAAAGTGTTGTGTTTTTGACACAGCCAAAGGCGCTGAGCTGTGCTTTTTGCCGTTTCCCTTCGAGATTAACCCCGTATCCTCACATTTCTCAATTATTATCACTTGTTCATTTGAAAAAATCCTAATAATTCGTCGCTATCTATACACAATAAGCAAGAAGTTTTACTTCTGTCGCGTGGGTTCCACGCACCCTCTTTTTTTAATACTGGATTCAATATAATTTCTCAAGAAAACAATGAACATGATGACTCATAGAATGGAAAATATATCAAAAAATGAATGATGGTAATGAATTACCCACAATTGAGGCGATTTCAATACAAAAGAAATAATAACGATGTCTATTGAAGCCAGAAAACAAAGCAAATGAATAGCTATGTACGCCACAATTTGAGTAGTCGACCCATTCACCATTCACTAGCTAGTCAGAACACGAAAGAGAGAAACTGTATTTTGAGCTTCGGGCTTTATCCACTTACTGATCGTCATGCTCCACCTCATTATTATTTGAGGCATTCCACGCTATTTCACTCACTTTTGAGGTGTTTTTTTTTTGTTTTTGTTAATTTTTGGATATGTTATTGGAATGATTAGCGCCATAAAATTGAATACATTTGATTTCATAGCACTGAATTTAAATAGATATCATCAAATTGTATTGATTTTGTAGATGAAAGAATACTTACAGTAAGAAGCACAAAATCGTGGCCTATGAACCACATAGGCGGTACATCAGCAGCTCTAACTTCATAATTCGGGTGAATTGCAAAACCAACAAGTGAGAACCACTGTGGTGGATATCCAACAGATACTGTCAAATTACCCATTTTGTAATCCATGACACAGTGTCCTGCAGTTCCAACATGAATAGCATCAACAATAAATCCACCACATGCATAATTGCCATCATACCAGATAGATGCAACATATGGAAACTCTCCTGGCTCGACATCAAATAGACCATCTGCACTGAGAAAAAAAAATTTTTAAGAAAAATTACTTAGTTGAAGAAAATCTACTTCCTTCCAGAAAATTTCAATATATATAGATATAGAAATTGTGCAGGAAAAATTTTGTTAAAGGGCAATTTCCTTGGTACAAGAATTTTTTTTCCTGAGTGTGAAGAAAATTAAATTTTCATAATTGGAATTTATAATAGGATAGTTATGGAGTGATGTCAACTCGTTATAATTGGAATCACTCTATTTTTTGAACTATAATTTACCGTGAACAACATCTTTAATGAAGTCCAAGTAGGGGGCTATGGACATCATAATTGAAGGTTGTGCTGGAATATCCCATTGTTCTTCTCTTACAACCAATCCAATTAGGTTATTTGTGCAAACTAACGGACTGCCAAGATCTTCCTACAATCAAATGATTAATATATTGACGAGAATTCAGTAGTAAATGGGTGAAACAGGATAAGCCGATTTTTTCATCAAAGAACATAGAAAGGAAAGTGCCGTATGTCGCTTAAATCCCGAAATATTTGCGAAAAAATACGAGAATACGAGAATTTCGAAAGAAAAGATCGACTTTTCTAGTTCTACCTCTTTGCATACTGAGTCATTCGGTAGAAGTTAGATATTCAGAAATAATTTACTTTACCTTGCCAATAACAGTTGCTTGAAAGTAATCACAGAAAAAATGTTGATTCTTCCCAAGGTACCTGGCCCATTGTTGATGTATTGGACTGCCCATTACTCTTATCAATTCCCAGCTGAGAATCATCGGTGTCCTACCATCCTGAGGGATATTCCATGAAATTAGAAGACATTCAGAATGACAACTCCAGTCATGCTCTCTATCCACGATCGGAACTGGTGAAACAGAGGGGCTCCAGATCAAACTTTGGTCGAGCTGAGATGATTTCCAGAAGAAAAAAAAATTGACATTAGTGTACTTGTCCTGCCCTAAGTTGTCCAACTAGTATCAGGTTGATTTCCAGGGAAATCCACCTGTTACTAGCTAGTCCAACCTAGGGGCACTCATGGTACACTAGTACCATGGGCAGTATGAGTGTACTTAGGCTGCCCCTCAATTTAATTATTAAAAAATTCGTTATACTATGATTATGACATTTTTGATGTATTTCGATTGTCCGAGGATCAGCTACACACCGCGAAACAAAAACAACATCCTAATTAAAAAAATTAATGTAGGTAATTAACCCTTAACACTGCAATATCGTGCTCATAGTAAGCATTATCCCCTTGTTCAATGAAACTTCGTTTTTCAAAGCCAGGATGAATATACACTTCTTTCACGGAATACTGGACGGTATACCGAGGATACATCACATTGTTTCCAACAAGTACTCTCAAGCTCTCAACAGTATAGCTCAAGATGATATGTGCTACAGTGATAATATGTTTTTTATCGATAATCACCCCGCTGCAAACGTGAAGATTTGTTATTTGAATAGAGGCAATATATGTAAATTCTTCCGGGCTTATGGGAGATCCACCTTCCATGCTATATCCAGCTGGAAAAAAAATATTGATGTAGATATCATAAATTAGTAGTGAAGAAGTGAAACAAGATGAGTTTATTTTTTGATCATTAATAACTCTACAAAGGTGGGGCTATCTCCCTTAATTTTCACATTATTCTCGAAATAATAAATGACTGAAGAATAAATCTATCTTAGATTCACTTCTTTATAAAATTAAAAATATTGAATTAGTCATTGCTCACCATGAATTGTGAATAGAATCATCAGCAAGAGATTGATCATAATGATATTCTTTATTGCTGCTTCTTAACTTGAATAGATTTTCACAAATTGCTCCTTCAGTTCTCTTCGCATATCTAACGTGGATTATCAGTGGCTTCGTTGATAATACAAGTTTCTAACAAATTTTATCTTATCACATTGCAAATACCTAAAGATTATGTCCCAAAAGTATGTGAGCATTTATGAGGTTTTTTTTTTCGAGCTTTGAAACTGTTTGAATACTATTATGTACTCCAAAAACTATGGTTGATACTCGTATAGGCTAGGATAAGGAAAAATAGATCGATCAGTCATTCAACTATTGGAACATTGATATCTATTTTGTTATATAATGTTAATATTGGACTGACCTGAGCCTGCTATCACATAGGACGAAATTGTTAAATTTTCACTGACTTTTTCAGTGGTTTTTTAGATTAGACTGAGATAGCACGATTTTATCCTCATCCTTTTTCGTGTCTCTCGAATGTTTCTACAAAAAAAGATTACATCAAAATCGCGCTATCTTGCTGAGTTTCAGAGATATTTCTGCAAAAAAATTAGCGCAAAAGAGTAAATTATACTATTTTTTTTTTAAATTATAATGTTTTTGCATTGGTAATTGCTTTTTTCTTTATTGAGTGAGAGAAAGATACAAATTTGAGCATGATTTTCATTTAACATTATGAAACCATGAGCTATTCCTAAATTCAATGTATGGACGTATTTCAAGAAATCTCGCTAATACAGCCGTACTCTTTCCATCAAATGGAATTGCCTGGATAAGAAAACCAATTGGACTACCATCACATATAATAGGATTACCAACGTCTTTCTGAAAACATTTATAATCAAGTAATTGAAAATACATGTACTCATAAATAATTAGAAAAAAAAAGAATCAATTCGATTGGACCTACACTATCTGCAATTGGTATGAGATACCGAGATTCTCCCCAGAATGATGGCACTTGAGATTGAGGACTTGGGTCTAGTTGTGGTTGAGAGCATTGATTGTTTAATATTTTCACATGCGAAAGCATCAATTCCATAAATTGAGCTCCAGTTTCTCCATCTATGTGAGATTTCCATCGCAATACCTTGCAGAGTTGTCCTACATGAAAATTATTTGACTGTGTCAACGGAAGTGGACTAGTCCATTGATTCCATAGAATACGTTTTGCAAGCTGTATTTACGGGGAAAAAATGAATAATTCATTATTTCTAATGCAAGAATAATTCTCACAAAAGTCTCATAGAATATTCATTTCAGAAAGTTTCTTCCATACAAATTTACTACACTGAGAAGAAAATAATGGAAAAAACAATCAAATAGTGATGCCATATTTGTCATTAGCAAATATTTTTTCAAAATAATTAAAAATAGCTGTTGAATTTACTGAATTTAATCATCTTAACAACTTTTTAAATTATTTGCAAAAAATCTTCGCTAAGGACCATTTGCCACAATATTTGACCGTTTTTACTACTTTTTCTTTTCTCAGTGTACATTTTGACAATAGTTGGAGATGTTATTGTAATTGTATTAATTTTGTGAGTGAAAAAATACTTGCAGTGAGAAGAGCAAAATCGTGATCTATATACCAATTTGGCGGTACATCCGTAGTTCTAACTTTGTAATTGGGATGAATGGCTAAATTAACAAGTGAAAAGAACTGTGGTGGAGGTCCTACAGATACAACAAAATCACTCATTCTGTAACCCATGACACAGTGTCCTACAGTTACAACATGAGTATCATCGACAATAAATCCACCACATGCATAAGAGTTGTTATACCAGAGAGATGCAGCATATGGGAATTCTCCCGGCTTAACTTTATACAGACCATCTGCAAAAAAAAACAAATTTTTATTATTATAATTAATAACAGGATAATGATGGAGTAATGGCAAATTTTCTGAATCTTTAAATTTTGTTTGAACTCAAATGCACCTTGAACAATGTCTTCAATGAATTCCAAGTAGGGTGCTATGGACATCATAATTGAAGGTTTTCCTGGAACTGTTCGCTGTTCTGCTTTTATAACCAAACCAGTCACAGCATTCCCACAGACTAGTGGACTACCAATATCTTCCTACAGTCAAATAATTGATATCTTAATGAAAATTCAGTAACGAATAGGTGAGACAGGATAAGGCGATCTTTTCTTCCGCTAATTCTTCGGAATATTTTGGAACTAAAGGGAGATAGGGTGATTTTACCTAATCCTTTTCTGCAAAGAATTTCAAGGGCTAAGAAAAATAATTTGTAACGTCATGAATTTACCGCGAGAAAAAATACGAATCGATCAATGGCCGGTTGCCTAAAGGCAATAACGATTAATTGAAGTGTTCAATTCACGTTTAAATTCAATGAATTCTAATCTGTGGCTCTGTGGCTAATTAAAGGTGTTATTAATTTTTCTTTTCAACTCATTTGCCTTTCACTGACCACCCACTTAAAATTAATGTAGTTTCAAACAAGAACTGAAACAAAAATGCCTTATTTTGTTTACTTCCCGAGATATGTATTTGCGGAAAACTGTTGAAGGAAAAATCGACCTCTCCTGTTTTCCATCTTGGCTACTAAATTATTCGGTAAAAGTTATATATTCAGAAATAATTTGCTTCACCTCGCCAATAGCAGCTGTTCCGAAATGAGCGCTGAAAAATTTTTGATCCTCCCTAAGGTAGCTGGTCCATTGTTGATATATTTCATTGTTCATAACTTCTATCAATGCCCTGTTGAGAACTAATGGTCTCCTAAGATCGTCAGACAGATTCCATGAAATTAGACCACAATCAAGATGATAAGCCCAGTTCTGCTCTACAGGCATAAGTGAAACTTGTGACATGAAGTGGTTCCAGATCAAACTTTGTTCGAGCTGAAATGTTTTCCAGAAAGTATAAAAATATCCTTTTCTATATTTTGAGAAAATTATTATCAATCAAAATTCAATATTAAAATAATAAAGTACTTAACAAATTCAGTGGCAAAACGCTGAAACACGAGACAAAATCGCGTTATCTTTCTTAGTTTCCGAAATATTTTCCGTTAAAGATTATCAAAAAAAAATAACTCATTCTTGTCTACCGTTTCGCTACTGAATTTTAGTTAACTCGAAATTTCATTGAGTTCGTTTCAGTGAAGATTCTGATAATAGAGTCGAATTATTAGCAGAAATTCGATTAAATTATGGTTTTTTCGTATAAATTTGAAGTGTAATATTTTGCAAGCGAATGAAATTTTAGACAACTCATGAAAATTCAAAGTGCTATTCGTACGAATTCTCGATTAATCAAAAAATGAGAGTTCAATCTTTATTGAATTTATAAAATCTCATGCTTCTTCAATTTTTTACGAAAACAATGACTTTTCACCTATAATTCTATCTGAACTCAAATAAAAATTGCGTTCTTCAAATTTGATATACTCAAGTTATTGCCATTGAATTTCGAATTTTTGCCGAACAGTGAAGATATCAAAATGACTGTACATAACTTACCCTTAACACTGCAATATCGTGATCATAGTATGCCTCCCAGTGGTCAATGACATTTCGTCTCGAAAAACCAGGATGAAGATATACTTCTTTTACACGATGCTGTTCAGCCCACCGAATTCTCATCACATCCTTTCCGGCAAGTACTCTCAAGTCCACAGCAGCAAAGTTAGCAATTCTGTGTGCTACAGTAATAATATGATTTTCATGGATGATGAGCCCATTGCAATAATGAATATCCGCTTGTCGAATAGAGGCAATATAGGTGAATTCTCCCGGCTCTGTGGGAAATCCACCTTTCATGCTATATGCAGCTGAAAAAAACAAATATTGACGGAGATATTATGGATCAGAAGTGAAGAAGTGAACTAGAATGAGTCTATTTTTTAGTCCGTAATTATCGAAGAAAGTCTCAGAAACTAAGCGAGATTGCGGATCATTTCATCAGAATCTTCTTTTGTAGAAAATTTCAAGAGCTACAACAAAGGTTTGTAAGAAAATTGCGCTATCTTCCTTAGTTTTCAAGGTATTTCAAAAAAATAACTGACGAAAAAATAGACTCATCTTGGATTTATCCCTTAGCTAAATCAAAAAGATTTATTTCGTCATTGCTCACCATGAATTGTAGATAAAATCATCAGCAAGGCATCGATCATCATGAAATTCTGCAATGCTGCTTTTTAGCTTGACTATATTGTAACATATGTTTTCTTGAGCTACCTCCGTATGACTGACGTGGATCATGAATAGTTTTCTCGATTATATATCAACGTTATCTTATCACATCTCAAATATCTAGTCTTTTCCCTGGGCTTTGAAATTATTTTAATAATGTTAGATAGCTGAAAAAGGATGTTCAGATCTGATCTAATTATATTTGATCCACAACGTCTGAGCCACAAAATTATTGAATTTTAACTGTTTTTGTTGGAAAAATTGTGTGCACGATAATTGGAAGATATAGTCAGTGGTTTTTCGCATTCAAGCGAGATATCATAGGGTTTTTTCTTTTTTTAAACTTTTTCCTATTCCAAATTTCCTGCTTCTTGAAACCTCACACTGGCCTTACAAAAAACCACAAAACCACTTGAATATAAGTAAAAGCCTATGGGCTGAAACTATGTAAATACTTGTCCAGCTGTAACTGTACATAATATTTGTTATCCAGTTTTGCATTATATGTTAATAAAATCGCTTGAATGTAAGCGAGATAGCGCGATTCTGCCTCCTTCTTTGTAGCTATTGAAATTTTCTATGAGAAAATATTCTGGCAAAATCACTCCATCTCACTTAGTTTCAGAAATATTCTTAAAATACAATCAGCAAGAAAAAAACACCCTATCCTGTATTTATTTACTGTATTTATTTTTGCTTACCTCCAAATATTTCCCAATTATAGATATTTAATCGAAAAAAATTAAACTTTTCGATTAATCGAAAATCTGCAAAAAGGTTAACAGAAATCTCAGTTCTAGAAATTTAACGCAATTCAGGGTCTTATTGTTAAATTCTGATTAAAAAAATTATTTTCAGGAATGACTAAGAATTTTAACGTAGGGGAAGATGGGGTGAAATGGACACGCCAATTGAACGGTTCGAGATGGAAATTTTCTAATGATTCCATTGAAAAACTGAAGAAATTTGGGTGGAAACGTGTGGCAAATTTTTTTTTTCCATTTTCGGAAAAATTTCCTTTTTTGACCGAATTTTGGGAGGGTTTCCCTTTTGGTGTACGGTTAGATCTTGGCTGAAGTTGTCTCTGAATCAAACACATTCTGAATGATTATGAATGTTGAAGTGACATTCATGAAGGTCAAACTGACTTTATGAGCGTTCAAAACTCTTAGGGGAACTTCCAGAGGAACTTTTCGGGAAACTCGTAGATCAACTCATCACGATAGATAATAATATTCAAATGTTGACCAATTCTTTAGATTATTGGGAATTCTTTAACTCTTTAATTCTTCAACATAAATTCTTCAGTGTCTATAAAGTCAGTTCAAGGTTTATTACTAGTTGATGGGCCACTTCATTAACTATAATCAACACGTGCTCCGGAAGTTTAATTATTCGATCAGGTGTCGACTGATGGCATTTACCAGACTGGATCGATTAACAATCGACTCTATATTTAGTTGGTCGCGAGTCGATGAAGCAATCAATCACCCTAAATCAATAGGCATTCGAGAAATATCGGCGGTCTATCGATAATCTATTCGAGGCTTTCACCCATAGGAATCGACAAACAATCAACTCTATACTCAATTGATCGTGGGTCGATGGAACAATTCATGACCCACAATCGATCTGCACTTAAGAAATTTCTTGTGGCTCTTGAAATTTTGCTTAGTTTCAAAAATGTATTGAAAAAACAATCTGCTGAAAAAATCAAATTATCCCATTTTTTTCATCACTACTGAATTAACAAATGATTTTGTACGGTTAATTGCTTGTTTCTTTATTAATTAATCACTTAAGTGAGAAAAAGATACAGCTTTGCACATAATTTTCGTCTGACATAATGAATTGTCTTTTTTTTCTAGCACATGATTTTCATCAGAGATCATCAAACCATGAGCTATTCCTGAACTCAATGTACGGATGTATTTTCAGAAATTTTGCTAGTACAGCCTTAGTCTTTCCATTGAATGGAATAGCCTGAACAAGAAAACCAACTGGATTATTGCCACATATAATAGGATTACCAACGTCTCTCTGAAATCATTGATGATTGAAAAATTGAAAATACATGTACTTATGAATAATTAGAAAGAAAAGCATCAATTTGATTGAACCTACATGATCTGCCATTGGTATGAGATACCGAGATTTCCCCCAAAATAATGGCTCTTGAGATTGAGCACTTGGGTCTAGTTGTGATTGAGAACCTTCATTTTCTAATATTATTACACGCGAAGTCATCAATTTGATCAATTCCATTCCAGTTTCTCCATCTCTGTAAGGCATCCATCGCAGTAACTTACAGAGTTGTCCCACATGAAAATTATTTGGCTCTACCAACGGAACTGAATTAATTTTTTGATTCAACAGAATAGGTTTCTCAAGCTGCAATTACGTGAAAAAAATTAATAATAAATTATTTTTTTAGAAAATTATCACATCTCGACAATAGTCGAATATATTATGTAGTTTTATTAATTTTGTAAGTGAAAAAATACTTGCAGTTAAAAGCAAAAAGTCGTGCTCTGTATACCACCCCGGTGAGAAATTACTACTTTTAAATTTAAAATTGGAATGAACTGTGAGATCGACGAGTGAGAACCACTGCGGTCGATACCCAATAGACACTGTGAAATTACCCAGTTCATAACCAATGACACAGTGTCCTACAGTTGCTACATGAAGATCATCAACAATAAATCCACCGCATGCATAATTGCCATTATACCAGATAGCTGCAACATACGGGAATTCTCCCAGCATAACTTCGAATAGACCATCTGAAAAAAATAAAATTGTTATTATTATGATTGATAATAGTATAATGATAGAGTAATAACAACGCTTCGGAACTGAAATCGTTAAAATTCATTTTAACTAAAATTCACCGTGTACCACATCCTCAATGAATTCTACGTAGGGGGCTATGGACATCACAATTGAAGGTTTTTCAGGAATTTTCGATTGTTCTTCTTTTACAATCAGTCCAGCTATAGAATTCCCACAAACTATCGGACTACCAAGATCTTCCTACAATCAAATGATTAATGTCTCGATGAGAATACAGTAGTGAAAAGATAGAACAGACTAAGTTCATTTTTTTCTTCCGCAGTTTTTCGAGAATATCTCGGAAATCAAACGAAATGGGGTGATTGGGCACGAATCCTTCCTTGTAGAAAATATCTCGTCCTATCTCGCTTCGTTCTCGGAATATAATTTCGAAAAACCGTTGAAAACAAAATTGACTTTTTCCTTTTCACCTTCTCGCTACTGAATCATATGGTGAGAGTAAGACATTCAAAAATAATTTGCTTTACCCAGCCAATATCAGCTTCACCGAAGTAATCGCTGAAAAATTTTTGATCCTTCCCAAGGTACCTGGCCCATTGTTCATGCACTCCACTGTCCATCAATTTTATCGATTCATAGCGCAGAGTCATTGCTCCTTTACGAGGGAGATGCCATGAAATCATCATACATTCACAATGATAAGCCCAATCATACTTCAGAGCCATGAGTGAAACTTTTGAAATATGAGGGCTCCAGACTAAACTTTGTTCGAGCTGAAATTATCGCCAAAAAATATGAAAATATCCGTCTTTATAACCCGGAAAAAAGCCTCATATATGTACATATATGACCATACGTTTCTTTGAGAAACCGGACAGGTATGGGCATATATGAACATATATGATTCATATTGAATTACCAATTTTTTTAGACAGTGCTCTGTAAAAATATCAAAATGACAATAGTTAATTTACCCTCAACACTGCAATATCGTGCTCATAGAATGGCGTATCGAAGCTGCTAAGGAAATTATGTATTCTAAAGCTAGGATGGAGATACACTTCTTTTACTGGCAAACATGTGCCCCACCGACCGCCCAGCGCAACGGTTCCAACAACTACTTCCAACTCTCCAACAATAGAATCGGCAACCTTGTGTGCTATAGTAATAATATGTTTTTCATGAATGATAACTCCATTGCTATAGTGAATTGACCCTCTTTGAACAGTGGCAATATAGCCGGCTTCTCCCAGCTTCATGGGGCATCCATTTTTCATACTGTATACAGCTAATAAAAATTAATCAATGTAGATATTACAAATCTGTAGTGAAGTAATGAAACAGGATGAGTCTATTTCTCAGTAATCAATTTAGTAGTAAAGGGAAATAACAGATCAAGTATATATGGTTATGCTAGGAGGAGATGCGGTAGTATCTCTCGACAAGTACGCTATCATCATCTCAAATAGAAACATCCGAGAAAGCAAGCTATATCTTCAAGACTATTCAATTGATCATCTTTGGGATGAGCTTAATCCTATGGGGCCTATTCTGGTTTTCCCATGCCACGCACAGATCGCTAATGGTAGATTTAAAATTTTAAAAACCATTCGGAAGCTTTCTGCCAATTGCATTGGCAGAATATTAAATGTACGATGCTCAAATAACGCAAAAGTAGCGGGGCTCCTGCTTGTTTTGAAGAGAATTTCAAGAGCTATACTAATTAGATCCGGAGAAGAGTCTCGGAGCTGTTAATAAAAATTCAAAAAAAATTGAAGACCTACAGAAGTGGTTTCCACGAAACTTGCACTATTTTTCTTAGTTTTCGAAACATTCATAAAAAAATAAATGATGAAAAAATACACTTATCTTTGATTCACCTCTTCATTAAATTACAAATATTTAATTTGTCATTGCTCACCATGGATCGGGAATAGAATCATCAGCAAAAGATTGATCATGATAAATTTCATAAATTCTGCCTTTCAATTTGGATATATTGTCACGTATGCCTTCTTGGGTACGTTCCGTCTATCTGACATCTGTTTGACGACAGCCATTTATTGTTCCCACGCCAATATAACTTCGTAGAAAACTTTATCTTATCACATAGCAAACATCTATACATTTACGGAGAGTTCTTCCTGAGCTTTGAAATGATTTAAATAATGTTAGGTAACCAAAAACTATGGATAATATTTTTATAGGCCAAAATAAGGAATAATACATCAATCATTCATGCAGCTGTTGGGTTATTGACATTGATTCTATTACAGGAAGCCAATGCTGGGCGGATATCACAGCCTGATAACACATTATATCTCCATAGTTCCTCGAAGTTATTGGATTTTTACTGACTTTCGGCACAAAAATTGTGAGCATGATAACTTGAATACCAATTCAATGGATTTTACGGTAATTGTCTTTTATAGCTCTTCAAATTTTCTCTATAAAAAGAATTATAGTGAAATCGCTCTCTTTCAGCTTTAGACATATTCTTGGAAACAATCAGCAGTCAAAAACAAAATTATCCTATCTTTCCTCTCCATAACTGAATTATTGAATGATTTTGCATTGGTAATGGTTTTTTTCTTTATTGAGTGACAAAAAGATACAGATCAGTGCATGATTTTCATCTGACATCATGAAAGCATGAACTATCAATTATAATATTTCTATGCTATTCCCAAATTCAATGTACGGATGTATTTTGAGAAATCTCGCTAGTATACCCGTAGTCTTCCCATCAAATGGAATAGCTTGGATAAGAAAACCAACTGGATTGCCGTCGCATACAAGTGGGTTACCAACGTCTTTCTGAAAACATTTATGGCCAAGAAATTGAAAATCCATGTATTCATGATCAATCAGAACAAGAAGAATCAATTCGAATTGGACCTACATGATCTGCAATTGGTATGTGATACCGAGATTTTCCCCAAAATGATGGCACTTGAAGATTTGGGTCTAATTGTGGCTGAGAACATTGCTCGTTTAATATTATTACATGCGAAGACATCAATTGTATTATTTCCGTTCCAGTTCTTCCATCTGTGCGATACTTCCATCGCAGTACCTCGCAAAGTTGTCCCGCATAAAAGTCATTTGACTGCGCCAAAGGGAGTGGACTAGTCCATTGATTTCGCAAAAGAGGTCTGTCAAGCTGCAATTACGAGGAAGAAATAAGTAATAAATTATTTCCAATGCAAGAATATTGAAAATGTTGTTGCATCGAAGAATCCATGATAATTCTCACAAAGTCTTATACAATTTTCATCATATAAGCTTCCTCCCATACAAATTTACCACATTCTGATAATAGTCGGAGATGTGATGTCATCATATTAATTTTGTGAGTGAAAAAATACTTGCAGTGAGAAGCGCAAAATCGTGATCTATGTACCAATATGGTGGGACTTCAGTAGTTCTAATTCTATAATTCGGATGAATTGTGATATTAACAAGTGAGAAGGACTGTAGTGGATATCCGACAGATACTCTAAACCCATCCACTCTATAACCCATGACATAGTGTCCTACGGTTGCAACATGAGTATTGTCAACAATGAATCCACCGCATGCATAAGTGTCATTATACCAGATAGATGCAACATACGGAAATTCTCCCAGTCCAACTCTGTATAGACCATCTTAAAGAAAAATCCAATTGTTATTATTATAATAAATGATAGGATAATGATGAAGTTATAGCAAATTTTTAGAATCATTAAATTTTGTTTTGAGTAGAACTTACCATGAGCAACGTCATTAATAAATTCCAAGTAGGGAGCTATGGACATAGAAATTGAAGGCCTTTCTAGAATTGGCAGTTGTTCTCCTTTTTCAACTAATCCAATTATAGAATTTCCACAAACTAACGGACTTCCAATATCATTCTACAATTAAATGATTGATAACTTGATGAGAATTGAGTAGCGAAGAAGATGAGACAGGATCATTCGATTTTTTTCGTCCGCTAATTTTTGAGAATATTTCAGAAATCAAGGGAGATGAGCTGATTTTGTCATCATCATTTTTTTGGGGGAAATTTTAAGAGCTACAAGAAGAGAATCGAATGAATGGCCCTATTTTGCCTATTTTCTGAGATATTTGAGAAAAACCGTTGGGAGAAAGAATCGACTTTTCCTGTCGCGGAATTTCTTAACTATTGAAGTATTCACTAAAAATTATGATTTGGAGTTATCTTTTTATAATTTGCTTTACCGTTCCAATAGTAGCTGTTCCAGCTCGATCGCTGAAAAACTTTTGATCCTTTCCAAGGTAACTTGCCCATTGTTGATGGAATTCATTGTCAAACCATTTTATCGATTCCCACTTGAGAATCATGGCTGATCTATAATCATTAGGGAAATTCCATGAAATTATAATACACTGAAGACGATGATCCCAGTCATGCTCTACATTCACGAGTGAAACTTTTGAAACAAAGGGGCTCCAGATCAAACTTTGTTCAAGCTGAAATAATTTGGAGAAAAAATATAAAAATATCATCTCGGAAAGAAAATGTTTGAATCTGATTAGATCCAATTTGATTTGAGTCTCTTTGATCAGATCTAATTGGATCGAATCAGATGTAATTTGGAAAAATCGGCGAAGATGCCTATTTCACTCGCACTTTGAATGCTCCTATCTCGTTAAATATCAGTTTAACGAAGAAAATACAAAAGTACTTCTTCATTGCGGAAGAGCGTATAATTACAACGAAATTTATTCCAATTTTGGCAACTCAATATTTTTATTTGTTCTAAACAAAATCATATTTCGAAAAATGGCTGCAAAACGCGGCTTTCAAAATTTAAAAAATCTGAAAAATATGTATATATATTATAGATTGAACTGTTTCTGATTTTCCTTCAAATTTTCATTTTATATTTCGTAACGATTCGGGAGATATTGCTCTTTTTATCTTCTTCCTCCGTCCGTGGCCGGAACAGAAAAACCATGCGCATACGCACAGTCCACAATTTACGTGCCAGTGATGACGTGACTCGGGGCTAGGATTGTTATCTCTAATTTGATATAATTAGATAGAATTCTATCAAAGAGAAATTTTTCCAGGATAGTTATTGACACTGAGTTTCTAATTTTTTCCAAACAATGTACTGTAGAGATATTGAAATCAATTTAAGTAATTTACCCTCAACACTGCAATATCATGCTCATAGTATGCATCATCCCAGTTTCCCTCAAAGTTTCGTCTCCTATAGTTAGGATGAAGATACACTTCTTTCACGGGATGCGGTATAATAAACCGAGAGTACATCTTTTTTTTCCCTACAAGTACACTCAAGTCCGTAGAATTAAATTCAGCGATTCTGTGTGCTACAGTAACAATATGTTTTTCATGGATGATAAGCCCGTTGCAATAATGACCATATCCTTTTCGAACAGAGGCAATATAGTTGAATTCTCCGGGCTGTGGCTGGAATCCACCTTTCATGCTATATCCAGCTGAAAAAAAAAACATTAAAAACAGAAGAAGTGAAACAAAATGAGTCTATTTTTTTAGTCATTAATTCTCAAAGACCATCTTGGAAACTAATCGAGATAGCACAATTTTGCCTGAATTTTATATTGTAGAATATATATCTCCCTTATTTTTCGAGATATGCTCGTAAAAGGAATGACAAAACAATAGAATTTTAGTATAATCTATTTCTTCATTGAATTTAAAATATTCAATCCGTCATTACTCACCATGAATCATCAATATAATCATCGACAAGAGATTGATCATGATGGAATACTTCGACGCTGCTTCTCAGCTTGACTATATTGTAATATATTTCTGTTTGAATCTCTTCCGTATCATTAATAGTTTCGTCAGTTATACATTCTCCTAGCGAATTTTATCTTATCACATAGCAAATACCTAGAGATTATATGCCAGAAGTATTTATAGTATGATGAAAAAAAAAATTTCCGTATTCTGAAGTGGTTTGAATAATGTCATGTATGTAGTCCAAAAACTATTGATAATACCCATCATAATACACCTCAGGATAAAATGAAGAGTCATACATGAATGAGCCATCCAACTACTGAATCATTGGTACAGGGTCTATCACATAAAGTCAATTCACGTAGAAAAATTCTGATGGCGGCTGCCATGGCGCGGGCCATGGCGCTGATCGTGACGGCCGCCACGGCCTCCGCCATGGCGCCACCATCACAAATTTGCCACTTTCCATGGCGATTCTTTCCATTGCATTTTCTCGATAATCGCGATAATTATCTCACAGAAATGTCTCTATAGAAAAATCTTCACTAATACTCATTATAATTTGAAAATTCTTTGATGGTCATAAAAATGATATAATCGTGGAATTCAAACATCACACAAATATCCACCATTGAATTTATGGTTATAGCAAATTTCTTCAAGGCAAATTTCGCATTGACAAATTCCGCCATGGAGAAAATGCAATGGGAAGAACCGCCATGGGAAGAATCCCCATGGAAAGAATCCCCATGGAAATCATCCCCATGGAAAGAATCCCCATAGAAAAAAGCCATGGAAAGGAGAGCTATTGAGTTTTTACTGACTTTTGACGAAAAAATTATGTGCACGAAAACTTGGAGAGCAATTCAGTGGTTCATGGATCCAAGCGTGATTCCGCTTTCATCCTCTTTAATAGCTCTTGGAATTTTCTACAAAAACGAATGACAGTGAAACCGCTCTATCCCGCCCAGTTTCAGACATTCTTTAAAAAAAACGATCGAAAAAAATCATAATAATCCTGCTTTTCCTCTTCACTACTGTATTATCAAATGATTTTTTTATTGGTAATTGTTTTCTTTCCCATTGAGTGAGAGAAAGATACAGATTAGCGGATGATATTTATCTGACATCATGAAATCATGAGCTATTCCTGGAGCCAATGTACCTGGCCAAGATACCAATCTTGAGAAATTTCGCTAGTACAGCCGTAGTCTGTCCATCAAATGGAATAGCCTCGATAAGAAAACCAGCTGGTCTGCCATCACATATGATAGGATTACCAATGTCTTTCTGGAAAAATTTATAGCCAGAGAATTGAAAATGCATGTCCTTATGGATAATTCCAATGAGGAGAACCAATTCCATTGCACCTACATGATCTGCAATCGGTATGAGATACTGAGATCTTCCCCAAAATGAAGGCTGTTGAAATTGAGGATTCGGGTCTAGTTGCGGCAGAAAGCATGGCTTGTCCAATATTATCACACGTGAAGTCATTACTTTGATGAATTTCTCTCCAGTTTTTACATCACTGTGAGAACCCCATCGCAATATGTCGCAAACTTGTCCCATATGAAAATCATCTGCCTCTGCCAGCGGAAGTGGAGTAGTCATTTCATTCCACAGAATAGGTTTTTCAAGCTGCAATCACGAAAAATAAAAGAATGATCAATCATTTCTAATGAAAGAACATTGAGAATGATATTGCATCAGAGAATGCGTGCTAATTCTCACAAATATCTTATAGAATTTCAGTTTCATACAAATTCACCACATTTAAACAATAGTTGGAGATGTTATGCAATTGTATTAATTCTGTGAGGGAAAAAATACTTGCAGTGAGGAGCGCAAAATCGTGATCTATGGACCAGTTTGGCGGCACATCTGTGGTTTTAACTTTATAATTAGGATGAAGCGCTGAATCAGCAAGTGAGAACCACTGTGGTGGCTGTCCAACAGCTACTATACAACTCTTCATTTCATGAGTCCGGAGACAGTGTCCTGCAGTTGCAACATGAGTATCATCAACAATGAATCCACCACAAATATGAATACCATTACACCAAATAGCTGCAATATACGGAAATTGTCCATACTCAATTTCAAATAGACCATCTGAAGAAAATCAAATTGTATTTATTATAATGAATAAAGGACTAATGATCGAGTAATATCAAATTTCAAGAATCAGAATCGGTAAATTTTTTGTTTAACTAGATTTCACCATGAACAATATCATTGATGAATTCCAAGTATGGGGCTATGGACATCACAATTGAAGGTTTCTCTGGAATTTCCGATTGTTCTCCTTCCACAACCAGTCCATTCATTGAATTTCCACAAATCAATGGACTACCAAGATCTTCCTATAATCAAATGATTAATGTCTTGATGAGAATACAGTAGCAAAGAAGTGAAATAGGATGAGTAAAAGTTATACATTCAGAAATAATTTGCTTTACCATGCCAATAGCAGCTGTTCCAAAGTGACCGTTGAAAAATTTTTGATCCTGCCCAAGGTACCTGGCCCATCGTTGATGCACTTCATTATCCATCAATTTTATCATTTCCCAGTTGAGAATCAATGGTTCATCACCATCATAAATAGCATTCCATGAAATTAGAATACATTCGAGATGATGACCCCAGTCATTCTCTCTATCCACCAGTGAAACTCGTGATACAAAGGGGGTCCAGATCAATTTTTGTTCGAGCTGTAATGATTTTCATAAAATATGAAAACAGCCTTCTCCGTATTATTAAGAAATTATGATTTTTAATTAATATTGCATTATTGAAGTTTGACATTAAATTTCGGATTTTTTAAACAGTACACTGCAAAGATATTAGAATGGCGACAGGTAATTTACCCTCAATACTGCAATATCGTGCTCATAGTATGAATCATCTTTTTGTTCAATGAAACTCCGTCTGTCAAATTCAGGATGAAGATACACTTCTTTTACTGTCTTCCGTTCGGCCCACCGACTGCTGACCGCAATCATTCCAACAACTACTCTCAACTCCGGAACAGCAAGACTGAAGATCCTGTGTGCCACAGTAATAATATGTTGTTCATGGATGATAACCCCACTGCAATGGTGAAAACTCCCTTTGTGAATAGAGGCAACATAGTTGAACTCTCCCGGCAGTGCGGGGGATCCATTTTTCATGCTATATGCCGCTGGAAAAAGAAATATAGACCTTGTGTACCGATGGTGACGGTTTTAATAATGACAAAAATGTCCCAAGTTTTTCGAGCGATTTTCTACATTTTTTCCCACCCTAGATACTATGGATCAGTAATGAAGAAGTTAAACGCAATGAGTCAATTTTTTTTTGTCATTAATTTTCAAAGAATATCGCGGAACCTAAATGAGATAGTACAATTATGTCTCCATTTTTTTTAATAGAAAATTCCAAGAGCTATGAAATAAGCTTCACAAATGTTGCACTGTCTCTCTTAGTCTTTGAGATATTTCCAAACAAAAATGAGTGACGAAGAAATCGACTTATCCTGGATTCACCTCATCCATAAATTGAAAATATTTAATTTGTTATTGCTCACCATGGATTGCGACTAAAATCAACAACAAGAGATTGATCATGATGCAATTCTTTAATGCTGCTATTTAACTTCAATATATTGTAACATACTCTTTCTCGAGATCTGTTCATATTTCTGACGTGTTCCGTCTATTATGCAAGATTCTAGCAAATTTTATCTTATCTCTAGGTATTTACATTGCAAATACCTAGAGATTATATCTCAGACGCATGCTTCGCATCATATTACATAGTCGAAAAAATCTGAAAAATACCCATGTAGACTGAGATAAGGAATCAATACATCAATTACTCATCTACCTATTGGGTCATTGACTTTGATTTTCTGTCTGATGCGTCTGATATCACATGCTATAAAATTATTAAATTTTCATTAACTTTAGTTAGTGAAAATTTAGTTCTAATCATTGTTTGCAGCTTTTCAAAATTTCTTCAATAAACGATCATGGCCAAACCGCTCTATATCAATTAGTTTCAAAGACATCCATGGAAAATAATCAACGAAAATGCTCTAGTATTGGTCATATGTCTATTTTTATTAACTAGGAGAAAGATACAAATAGTGCATGATTTTTATTTGACATGATGAAGCGATGAGTTATTACTAATTCCAATGTATGGACGTATTTTAAGAAATTTTGCTACGGCAGCTGAACTCCTTCCATTAAATCGAATAACCTGAATGAGAAAACCAACTGGATTGCCGTTACATACAATAGGATTACCAGCGTCTCTCTGAAAACATTCATGATCGAGAAATTGAAAATGCATGTAGGGGAGACAGGGGCACGGGAGCTATTCTCGCGTCTTAATATATTTACGATTTCGCTCCCGTCAGAGGGCATCTCGGCTAGATTTGAACCGGACTGATGAAACTTAGAGCTCAAGCACAATGATAAAACCGTTCGGTTAAAACCTACAAATGACGTCATCGGTAGGAACATGAGACCGGACTGAACAGGGACTGTGGACTTGAACTGCGTCAATGGCGACTATTTACCGTGGAATACAAGTGAAACAATGTGTGCAAAATAAAGCTAAATACTGCGAAGTGATTGGAAATCATGGAAAATTGAAAATTGTGAAAAATTGTTGTATGCGTAAGGAATTGTTTCCTAATTCAAATTCCAACAGCCGGAAGCAGAGGGCGCGAGTATCGATTTCATTTCCATTTCGTTCCTACATATGACGTCATTTGTAGGTTTTAACCGAACCGTTTTATCATTGTGCTTGAGCCCTTACGAACGCTATGTGTTTCACTAAACAATCAAGATGGTTGAGATACGATTCTTGGTATTGCTCCGAAATGAATCATTTTATTATCAGTGAATCAAATTAAAATAATAATTTCAAGTGTGGATCATATTTTCCGCTATCAAGTATTATCAAAATCCGCAAAATGACTGAATATTACTCACATCGCCCTCTGACGAGAGCAAAATCATAAATATCTTAAGACGTGAGAATAGTTCCCCAGAATGGCCCTGAGAGTCAAAATGATTTGGGAATTTTTTAAGAGTGCAGGGCACCCGGGAAAAAATTGTCATACATGTCCATACATGATCATATATGATCATATATGAACGCTCCATGCATGGACATATATGCGAATTGACCGTACATGTACATATCTGAACAGATATGTGCATATATGGACATGTATGGACATATATGTCGATTTTTTCCCGGGTATGGCAGTTCCATATATGATCATATATGGGCATGTATGATCATATATGGGCATATATGATCATATATGGGTATATATGTCGATATTTTCCCAGGATATATCATCAAAATGTTCTAATATATGAATATAATACATCAGTATTAATTCCCTTGATCACTCAATTCCTCATTAATAAAGGATTTCAATGGAAAAAAAAAAAAAAAAAACATTCAGCTGGGATCGAACCCGGGACCGTCACATGATGAGTCCATCATCCTACCACCTTTGCTATCCGCAATTCACATACTTGCTGAATGAATTTTAATCCTGATATAGTGATCAATGTTTTTCGGACTTAGAAAAAATGAATTCAATTGAATTATTTCAATCATTGGAAATAATTTAGTGATACCAAAAAAAATGATTTTCGAATGCTGGCAGGATTTGGAAGTCTCAAAGTAAACGGTAAACAACTAACAGAACGTGCATTTACTATTAATTATTCAAATTTATCATTTTATACGTTTTTATATGGATTGAGCGAGCATTTTTTCATATGTTTCATATATGCACATATATGTTCATACATGTTCATATACGTTCCATATATGCTCATACATGTCCATATATGTCCATATATGCTCATATATGCCCATGCCTGCTCAGTTTCCACAGGATCATACGACCATACATGACCATGTATGCCCATATATGTCCATATATGTCTCATATATGTCTCATATATGTCTCATATATGTCCATATATGTCCATATATGTCTCATATATGTCCATATATGTTTCATGTATGTCCATGTATGTCCATATATGCCCATATATGCCCATAGCTGTCTGATTTCTCGGAGGAACGTATGAGCATATATGTCCATATACGTACATATATGTTCATATATGGTTCATATATGTCTCATATATGTACATATATGTCACATATATGTTCATATATGTCCCATATATGTACATATATGTCACATATATGTTCATATATGTTCATATATGACGATTTTTTCCCGGGCAGTACGAATTTTTTTTAAAGAATTCACCAACAATCTCTACAAATTGGAGCATCTTCTACCATTCCAAAAAAAATCCTGGATCACTTTACCCCAAAGGTTCATTTTGCTCCACTGCCCTCTACTGATGAATAATTAGGTAAAAATAAACATCAATTCGATTAAACTTACATCATCTGCAATCGGTGTGAGATACTGAGATTTTCCCCAAAAAGATGGCGCTCGGGATTGAGTATTCGGGTCTAGTTGTAACTGAGAGCATTCATTATTCAATATTATTACAGGCGAAGCCATCAATTTTATCAAATCCGATCCAGTTCTTCTATCTTTGAGATGCATCCATCGCAGTACCTTGCAAAATTGGCCCTCATAAATACTATCTGATTGTGCCAACGGAAGTGGAAGAGTCCTTTGATTCCATACAATAGGTTCTGCAAGCTGCAATTACGAGGAAGAAGGTGATAATAGATCATTTTCAATACAAAAATTGAGAATATTCTTGCGTTAAAAGATGCATGCTGCTTTTACCGAAAATCTCATGATTACTTGTAATTCTCGTATTACTTGTGGAATATTGGAGAATCCTGTAAACTATCTCTCGGGGATGTAGAAGAACTATAGATATTATAGATTCTTTGAAAAAAGAAATTGCAAATTCAAATCATGATTGGAGGAGAATTTATGGTAAAATTTGGCAAAATCTGGCAAAATGCCAGAGCCATGTCTCTGATCTTCCCGTAATTACTTGCGGAATATTGGAGAATCCTGTAAACTATTTCTCGGGGATGTAGAAGAAATATAGATATTATAGATTCTTCGAAAAAAGAGATTGGAAATTCGAATCGTGATTGGACGAGAATTTCTGGTGAAATTTGGTATAATTTGGCAAAATCTGGCAAAAGGCCTGAGCCATATCTCCGATTTTCCGGTTATCACTTGTGGAATATTGGAGAATCCTATAAACTATTTCTCGGGGATATTAAAGCACTATAGATATTATAGATTCTTTGAAAAAAGAGATTGCAAATTCAAATCGTGATTGGAGGAGAATCCATAATACAAAAAACCATGGGACATTTTCTGTCATCACTTATCCTAATATATATGATATATATACTATACTATATATATATATATTGTATACATATATTATGTATACATAGCGTTTTGCGGTGACATGAAAAAAGGCCATGCTTTTTTTTATTTAGGATAGTGTTAACCCTTCGAGTACACGTCTATTTTCTTTCGAACATCTCTTACAACTCGGGTCAGTCTGACTCTGTTCACTTTTTGATTGCGTATAACTTCACAACGACTGAATCGACTGGTTAAAAACGAAATCAGACATATATATACTCCGAAGTGTACTTAAGTAAGTAATTCATAAGCATTATAGGGGCCATCAAAGTGTTCAAGATCTCTCAAGAAAGTTGCGAAAGAAATTTTTTTTTTAGAAAGCATAATTTTTAAAGTTACTTAGAGATTTAATTTTGTGAGTGAAAAAATACTTGCAGTTAGAAGCGCAAAATCATGCTCTATGAACCAATTCGGCGATGATCCAATACTTTCAACTTTATAGTTCGGGTGAACTGCAACATCAATAAGTGCGAAAAACTGTGGTGGATATCCAACAGATACTCTGAAACTACCACTGTTGTAAGCCGCAACACACTGTCCTACAGTTGCAACATGAGTAGCATCAATAACGCATCCACCGCATGTATAAATACCATTATACCAGATAGCTGCAACGTACGGAAATTCTTCCGGCACAACATCGAATAGGCCATCTGTAGAAAATTAAATTCTCATTTTAATTGATAATAGAATAATGATGGAGTCATGGCGATTCCTTAAAACTGGAATCGCTGAAATTCGTTCAACGAAGTTGCCTCCCAGCCAACCAGTTAAAAAGTTTTGGCTTTGAGCCCTCACCCTCTGTATTCGTTAGAATACATAGTTTCATTTCTAATCATTAACTAAAACCATATGGTGAACGATCTCCATTTTTTCAAAATAATTCTATGTATGTCGTTCTAATTGATAGTTCTTCACAATCATGATGTTTTTTTTTAACGTGAAAAAATCGTAGTTTTCTCACGCTTCTCCAAATGACCTTTCTACACAGAAAGGTCATTTTTAATTGCAATTATCTCATGTCCACTGTGATTTGTCGTTCTCAAATTTCATTATTAGATACATTATGCATCTAATTATTTATAACCCAATTTTCAAGCAAGTTTCAAACTTTGTCATTTGGGAGGCAACTATCTTAATTAGAGCTCACCATGAATAATGTGATTAATGTATTCTGAATAGGGGGCTATGGACATCACAATTGCAGGTAGTTCTGGAATTGCGGATTGTTTTCCTTTTACAATCAATCCGGTTACGAGATTTCCACAAACTAGCGGACTACCAATATCTTCCTACAATCAAATGATTTATATCTTGATGAGAATTCAGTGGGAACGAGGTATATCAGTATGAATCTATTTTATCTTTCACCAATTCCTGAAAATATTGCGAAAACTGAGTGAGATAGAGTGATTTTGCTCGAATTCTCTATTGTGGACAGGAAAAAATCCGAGCGAAATTGGCCTATTTCGTTTAGTTTGCGGAATTTTAAGGACCAGTGAAAGAGGTATTGGAGAAATAATTTTTCTTCAATATCAGCTCTTTGCTACTGAATTATTCGGTAAAAGTTGTACATTCAGAAATAACTTGATTTACCATGCCAATAATAGCTGTTCCGAAGTAATCGTTAAAAAATTTTTGATTCTTCCCGAGGTATCTGTGCCACAGTCGATGTGTTTCATGGTCCATCAATTTTATCAATTCCCAGGTAAGAATTATTCTTCGTCTACAATTATCAGGAATACTCCATGAAACTAGAGTACAATCAAGATGATAACCCCAGTCATGTTCTATATCTAAGAGTGAAGCTTTTGAAACAGATGAACTCCAAATGAAACTTTGCTCGAGCTGAAATTATTTCCAAAAAATCAGAAAATATCCATAATATGCCTCGAAAGCTTGAAGTCTCTACTTTTGAAATCTTGAGATGGAAATTTTTTTGAGCATCTGTTGCAACGAGATAAGAGGATTGAAAGCGGACAAATTTTTTTTTCGTTTTTTTTCTTTTTTTCAAATTGCTCCACGGACTTCAAAGAAAAAATTTCGACTCAACCCTCATCAGGATCGTGTAGCCTGACCTTTCAGCTTCAATTCTTTTTTTTTTTTTCTTACGACCATTTGTTGCTGAGATATCGTCGATTGAATCAAAAAACACCCTTTTGTCTTTAATCATTGATATCTCAGGAACTGCTGATCGCACAGCAAGCGGATGATGAGATTGGTAAACTTAAATAAATTTCCTGTAAGGTTCTTGCACTGCTTCATTGAAAAGAAATTTTCTTTCACTTTTAAAATTGGTTCGAAAAAGTACCGAAAAATAATTTTTTTTCTTTTTTGAAAATTGCCCTGAATTTCGCCGATTTTGTGAAAACTGCAAATGTTTTAACCTTTTCCTTTAGTTTATTGTGTACTGAAACACCCCCTAAATTTTCAAGCCGATCGGCGGGACCCTTTTTTCCCGAATGAACAAAGTTTCAGAAAAAATTAAAAGAACACTTTTTTGTTCCTTAAACATCAATTAATGATAATGAGGGCTGAAAATGTTTTTTCTCCGTTATTTCTTCGTGATTTTTTGTGCAAAATTTGTTGTATTTCATCGGAACCATGCTTTTTTTGATTTAGAAGAATTTAGGATATAAAGATGACTAAACAAATAAAAAAAAATAAAAAAAAGATGACTAAAAGTAATTTACTCTCAGCACTGCAATATCCTGTTCATAGTATGCATTATCCCAGCGTTCAATGAAATCACGTATTTGAAATCCTGGATGAAGAAATACTTCTTTTATGGAATACCGTTCGGTCCACCGATTGCTTGGAATATTCCTTCCAAAAGCCACTTTCAATTCCGAAATAGGAAGATTAGCGATCCTGTGTGCTACAGTAATAATATGTTTTTCATGGATGATAACACCACTGCAATAGTGCTGATTTCTTTCTTGAATAGAGACAATATAGTTGAATTCTCCCAGCTGTGTAGGGGATCCTCCAGTTAAGCTATAGACAGCTGAACGAAAAAAATTTACGTCTTAGATATTATAAATCAGTAGTGGAGCAGTGAAACATAATCTATCTATTCTTTAAGTTATTAATTCTGGAAGAATATCTCGGAAACTGAGCAAAATAGAGCCATTTTGTCTCAATCTCTTTTTAGCCCCAACTGAAGCTGAACAGAGACGATCATTTTTCAATAGACATCATATGACTAAAAAAATGACCGTCTTATGGAAGTGCTATCTTTCTTAGCAATTCTCAAAAAAATGAGTGATGAAAAAATATAGATTTATCCTGAACGAACCTCGTCATTAAATTGAAAATATCAAATTTTTCATTGCTTACCATGGATTGTGAAGAAAATCATCAGCAAAGGATTGATCATGATGAAATTCTTTGATGCTGCTTTTCAGCTTGAAGATATTGTAACATATGTCTCCTTGAGCTCTATTCGTATATCTGACATGTATCATTAATAGTTTTGTCAATTATTCATTTTCGTACGGAATTTTATCTTATCACATAGCAAATACCTGGGCATAATATCCCGAACGTATCTATGAATTTGAGAAAAGTATATTTCCTGAACTTTGAAATGATTTGAATAATTTTACATAATCCAAAAACGATGTATGATCCAAGTGTAAACTAAGATAAGGAATAATACATCAATCAGCCATCTAACGGATGGGCCATCTCTGATACGGCATAAAAGAAAAGCGGTTAACTTTAGGGTAGGGCGGAGTAAAATGGATACAAGGTTTATTGTATACTATGTAAATTACTCGAAATCGCTGAGAACATTAGAAATAATTTTTTTTCCTGATGATTCCATCGGAAAGCTGATATGAGGAAATTTTCCATGAAAATCATACGTCGGGAGTTATTTTTTGAAATTTGAAAATTCCAAAAAATAACCTTGAGTTGAATTCTATTTATTCACTCAAGATTTGAAGTTGACAATGTTCTGTTTTTTAAAAAATTCAGTTCTTTGACAATATCTCTGATTCTATTGGGCATAGAGACTTGGGGTGGATCTCAAATGAAATGAGGTCATTCCTCATCGATTAATGTGATTTTAGAAAAAATTACTAATTTGTAAGTACTCGAAAGGCGAAAACTGATTTTCAAAAAAGTAGCCTATATACATCTGAAAAATTTATTAAAAAATAACTTGAACCTTATGAATCGATGAGAAATGCGCTGATCTTTAATTTAATATCAACTCTAGATCGCTATGACTAACAGTACCAACGGTACTGACGAGTTCCAGGTATTTGAATTATGGAACACTTCGACTCCTATTTGAGTTGGAAAATTTTCCTCTTATTAGTTTTGAGGAGAACTTTTCAACATCACAGTTTTCAACAAACTGTCCGTTTGTTCTGAATTGCAAAGTTTTTATAGCCGCCAGATCATGTGAAATAACGATTTCGATAGCCAATCAGAATACAGAATTATTCTGATTGGTTTCACAAGGGTGTGATCCCCCTATAGTAGTCTTCCGAGTACCCAAACACAATTAAATCCTTTTAATCACAGATGAACTGTGGTATCGATGGAATAGAGGCACTACAGCACCCCTTCAAAAGTTTGACCCATAAAAGTAAAATTTTCAAAAAATGAAAAAAAAATCAATTTTAAAACATGTTTTCGGCATATCTCAGGTATGTACTGGATTCGTTCAAACAGTGTTCAGTTGCCAGAGATACCAACGATATTTTCACATCAAACATAGCTACTTTGGTAACCGATTTTGATCATACCGGCTCCGTTAGGTAGCATTGGTATACCACCTAGCGGAGCCGGAACGGAAGAAAACGTATGGGTATGGCAGGGTACTCTCTAACTTATCCGTAGCAAGTCAAACAAATCCGACACAGCAGTTAGGGCTCAAGCACAATGATAAAACGGTTCGGTTAAAACCTACAAATGACGTCATATGTAGGAACGAAATGGAAATGAAATCGATGCTCGCGCCCTCTGCTTTCAGCTGTTGAAATTTGAATTAGGAAACAATTCCTTACGCATACAAACAATTTTTCACAATTTTCAATTTTCCATGATTTCCAATCACTTCGCAGTATTTAGCTTTATTTTGAACACAATGTTTCACTTGTATTCCACGGTAAATAGTCACCATTGACGCAGTTCAAGTCCACAGTCCCTGTTCAGTCCGGTCTCATGTTCCTACCGATGACGTCATTTGTAGGTTTTAACCGAACGGTTTTATCATTGTGCTTGAGCCCTTAATATAATGAATGTCACATCGTTTATTGGGCCAATCTCATCGGTTATGAATGAATATTTAAAATGATTTACATACGGATTAGAGAGAAGTGGATCGATTGCACTAAAAAATAGACCATAAGTCTCAATTCTGCAATATAAATTTTCATTTTATTTAATATATAAATATATATATATTCGTCTTTGTTTTGTAATGTGTGTATGCATTATGTGACCCTGTTATTGGCTCCTAGCTGTTGGGTCTTGATGAATAAATAAATAAATAAATAAATAAATTCCACAGAATGTTGGAGGCCATATTACTTTATTAATATAATAAACATTTTTTAATATTTTCAATTTAATATAAAATGTATTTTGTTCATGAAAAAAGCATCACATAGTGTCATAATGGAATGCATTCAGGAGCATTGAGTCAATCGCAATGATAAAATCATGAGAAGCCTTTTCCTATTCTCCTTTCAAAATATCTTGGAAACTAAGCGAGATGAGGCGTGTTTCCCATTATCCTTTCTTGTCAAGGTCTCCAGACAAAATTTCGCTATCTCGTTTATTTTCCGAGAGATTCTCGATAAATGAATAGAGAAAGAGACTTATCCTGTTTTACCTATTCGCTACTGATCCACTTATGTTTCACCTCTGTAAACAACAATGTTCTTGTCAGTTTCATAGATTTTGACTTCATGGAGCAACGATGGATCTGGCATTATTCTTCTCAACTCATTGAAAACGTAGATAGCAACATTTTCAGTTGTTGAAACAACATTGGCAAAGTAGGGAACGTCTTTGTCGATATTTTTGTGATCCAATTGGTCCATGAGTACTTTTTTCATGTAAACTTTGAGATCAGAAATATTCATGACCATTCCAGTCTTTGGATTCACTGGTCCACGTATTGTTACCTCCACTGAAAAATAAATGAATTTCTTAATTAACAGAACAGAAAACTGATTGTTTTCGTCGAACTTGAATTGCCCGATTTCGCTTAGTTTCCGAGATATTTTTGAAAAAAAAAATTTCATAAAAAACAGAAGAAATTTATTTCATTCGTAGTTTTTTCAAAATATCTCGGAAACTAAGCGAGATAGAGCGATTTTACCTCAATCCTTTTTTGTACCTCTTAAAATTCTCCACAAAAAATGATTCAGATAAATCTGCCCTAACTCGCTTAGTTTCCGAGATATTTTCGAAAAACAAACATTTCATCAGCTCATCATCGAATTAATAATAATTTATTTATAATTAACTCACCAGTATAATTATGCCCATGGCCCCAATAATTATTGCACTTTCCATAAACTTTCTTGTTCTCTTCGTCACTCAAGTGAGGGCTAAACATAAATCACACATTTTCTCGTTTTCTTTCATGGATTTCATTGAGAAAATATAATAATGATAATAATAATCAACAAAATTTACCTGTGGAGTCTGTGACAGGAAGAAATTGTTTCTTTTCGTGTAAGATAAGCGATTGGTCCCATCTTGTAGCAAATAATTTTTTATAGTATGTACTTTCAGCCTCAAGAGTCGATGACTCTGCACAATAAATGCCTCAACATAATTTTTTTAAGCTTTATGTCTAATATTTCATTCTCATATCACCTTCTCCTGTTGATTTTTTTCCTCAAATTTCTTCTCGCACGTGACATGCGCAGTACCCACGTGACTTTGTCATGGTCATCCCCTCTTTTTCACCTCTTGCATATAGTGATAGGCACCCCCCCCCCCCCCCCCCCCCAATGAAGAAAAATCGATTCCCAAAAGGTTGACTCGTGAAATCGACTCTTCTTGAAAAAAAATTGAAGGAAAATTGACGAATCGATTTTCTTACACTTCAAATATTCAAAATAAAAAGCAGTCCATTTCCGGATTCCAACATTCATAGAAAATGCTCGTATGATTTTGAATTTTTATTGATTTTCATTCGTATTCAATGTATAATCAGAAAAAAAAATTCTGCATTTCGCTATTCATAGTTTTTATTTTCGAATAGAAAATAGGGGAAAAATATAAAATGATTTTTTTGAAAATGCCTAAAAATTGCAAGCGAAAGAAAGATGTATAAACAATTTTTT
The DNA here is from genome assembly GCA_963942555.1 of Aleiodes leptofemur. NCBI lineage: Eukaryota > Metazoa > Arthropoda > Insecta > Hymenoptera > Braconidae > Aleiodes > Aleiodes leptofemur. The sequence goes on from OZ012617.1 coordinate 13,237,616, forward strand.
TAAGAGCATTTTCTCGATGGATTTTCTTTTATGATTCTACTGAAAAGCTGAGGAAATTTTAGCTGGAAAACAAGTGTCAGATGTATTTTTTCCGATTTTTTTTGAACATTTGATATTTTTTGACATTTTTGAGGGGTAAAAAAGCCTTTTCTTTTTGAAAATTTTCAGTTTTTTGCAAATATCTCTGGTTCTATTGGTCGTAGCAACTCGACGTTGATCTCAAATGAAAGGTGAGCTCATTTTTCATCGATTTATGGGATTTCGAATTCAAAAATATCAATTTTTGGGATAGTTATAGGCCAAAAACCTGTTTCACAAAACTGTTTCACAAAAATACCCATAAATACCTTGAAAATCGATATTTTTTAATTGAAAACCCTATGAATCGATGGCAAATAATCTCACCTTTCACCTCTTGTCGGGATTTTTACGCTACGACAAATAGAACCGAAGTTATTTTCAAAAAATTGAAAATTTTCATTATAAGGAAGGGTTTTACCCCTCTAAAATGCTCAAAAATATCAAAATCGCCAAAAATTCAAAAAAATTAATTCCGGCACTTGTTTCCCGCCTAAAATTTCCTCAACTTCCCAATGAAATCATCAAAAACAATCTACCGCCAATATTTCTATTAATTTCAAGAGTTTTCCATAATATTTGCCTGAAAATTTAGATGTGTCCATTTTACCCCTGATGTCCATTTTGACCCACCTGCCCCTATAGTACGAACGTACGAAAGTGCTTTATAAAGAATATTCCTTATAAGGAATTGAACGTTTTTTCTATAAAGAATTTGAACCTTTTTTATAAAGACTTTATGAAGACGTTATAAAGTGTTTATAAAGTATTTTCATATGTGCGTGAGAAATATCTTCATTTTACTATTCATTAAAAAAGAAAGAAAAAGTCATTTGCTGTGCAAATAAATCCATAAGTAGAGTAATATAGTTCATACTTCATGCAAAAAATAGTTCATTTCAAATCTACTTCAGTTATTATTTTGTTCGATGCTTGAAGTGTCTCAAAGCAACGGTTTTTTTGCCTATTTTTTTTCTCTTTTTTTCGCGTTTTTCTTTTGTGCTTTCAAAAAAAAAAAAAAGATTGCCTCAAAAATAAATATGGAAAAATCGATTATCATTCGTTCTGAGAATTGACAAAATAAGATCCATTATCGAAGAAAAAAAATTGATTTTTAAAAGAATCGAGTACAGAATCACTCCACATTATATATAGCACTATATAGCTATTTTATTAATATTCAAAAAAAAATTCGAAAAATCTCAAATATCAAAATAAAACTGATTTTTGAAATATATTTTGGTAAAAGAAGATTGCCGGAGTTGAATTTGAGAAAATTTCGAAAAAAAAATTCGAAAACAAATTTTCAAATTTTCAAAAATTAAAAAAAAAATTCGAAAACAAATTTTCAAATTTTCAAAAATTGAAAAAAAAATTCGAAAACAAATTTTCAAATTTTCAAAAATTAAAAAAAAAATTTGAAAATTCTCAAATATTCAAATAAAACTGATTTTTAAAAATTTTCTTTAGCTTATTGCATAAATTCGTACTGGCCAATCAAGTAACTTCGGAAATATTCGGCTCCTATACTACAACACGTAAATTTCAGCTTCGTGTCGACTTCGGAGGTTACTTTCTTTAGCTAGTTCAACGATAAATAAATAAAAATGGCGCTCCCCGGCTCATGTGCTCAGTTGGGGCGTCATGAATTTTGCCGGAGTGCAATTAAAAAACTCCTTAATTCGAGAAATGGATTGTTGCCATCATCACCAGCCATTGTAAGTTCATTATTGCAATTGTTGAATTACTTTGACAGAGTTTTCCCACATTAATAATCACTTAGGAAGTCAGACTAACCTCAAAATCTCCACAACTAATCAGGGAATTCATAATTTTTTGTGAAAATTCAGTAACGAAAAAAAAAAAACAAGTGGATAATAGTATTGCTTTCCAACTGATATAGTTTCTTCTGTTAATACTTTAGCAATATGCTTCCGAATGAAAGTGATACAACTTTTTTTCAAATCATCATCAAAATATCAAATTATGAAAAATTCATTAAAACGCCAATAACTCGAGAACTAATCATGCAAATAAGCTCAAAATTTACAGGCATTTAACTGATAAAACTCTCGAGATAATATATGAGTATAAATAACATCAGTTGAATAGTTTCCAGAAATTCCATTAAAAACTGATTTTCGAAAAATAGACTTATCTCAAAAAGTAACGATCGAATTCTCTTGAAATAAAGCTTAAAAAATAGAGTTTGTCGAGAGGAAGTTTTCCACAAAATATGAAATATTTCTATAAAACCGTTTTGTTGTAATTGAGACTTTTATGCACACACAGACATACACACACACACAGACATGAGCTAAAAATATCATTTTCTCTCTATTTAGATCATTTTAAGTATCTTCTATTAAAAAAATTACAATCGAAAATTCTGATCATTACATAGCTTCCATTCGGAAGCAAAAACAGAAAAGGTCGATTTTTTCGGTCGATAGGTTTTTTGGGACTATCTCGGAAAGTAAGGGAGATAGCGAGAATTTGGTAGAAACCTTTTTTGTAGCTCTTGAAATTCTCTACGTAGAAGGATTCGGATCAAATTGCACTATCTCGCTTAGTTTCCGAGATATTCAACGGAGAAGAGTGGAGAGAAAAGTCTATTTTTTCTTGAATTTTATTGGAATTATTTTTGATTTTATCATATTTTTTTAGGGAATTCTTACGAGGTCTATCTCGGAGGGAGATATGGATTATATAATGAAGGAGGGAGATCCTCAGCAACGTCCAAAAACCATCAGCAAAGCTATGAAAGCTTATTTACAGAGAGCCAAGGAACATGGTCGGTTGATTTTTTAAATCATTTTAGACTGAGTATTGATTTTTCTTAAATACCTCAGAAACTAAGCGAGATAGGGCGATTTTACTTGAATTCTTTTTTGTAGAGCATTTCAAAAGCTATAAAAAAGATCTCCACAAAAATTGCGCTATCTCCTTTAGATTCCGAGTTATTTTGATAACTATTCAGTAGTGAAAAGGTAAAACAGAAAAAATCAATTTTTTTTCTCATCAATTTTTTGCAGAAAATCTCAGAAACTAAGAGAGATAGCACAAAAAAAGATTTCGGTCAAAATCGCCTTATCTCACTTAATTTTCGAAATATTTCCTAAAGGCAAAAAAAAATGAATTATTCCGTTCCACTTTTTCATTGAAAAAAAATAGAAAGTTTTTTGTAATTAAGTTTTTCATTTAAAAAAATCATTTTAAAAAAAAATAAAAAAATTCTAAAAAATTAATTGATTTTGCAATTATTATCAGACGATTTCATGAAGAAAGAAGCTAAGGAATACGAAATTGGAACACGACATCTCGCCAATATGATGGGAGTACCAGCCGAAAATTTTACACAAGACGATATAAATGTGAGTTTATAAATTGACGAAAGTATTTTTGTTAAAAAAAAAAGAGAAACAAATAATCTCCAAATTTTTCATTATAATTTTTTATTTAGAAATGATTGAGAGGTACAATCTGGGAAAAAAGTTAATTTCTTGTGTGGAATTGTAAATAAAAACGTATAGAAGGTGAATGTCTTGAAACTGATTTTGTAAGTATTTGAAAAATGTAATGAGGAACAAAATAAGCTTTGGAAACCAAAAATCAATTGAAAATTGAAAAAATTTGTCATATTTTGCAGATTTCTTTAAAATTTTCAAGATTCGAAGAAATGTAAAAAAATGATAATCTTTCAGTTTTCAATTAATTTTATGCTTCCAAGGTTTATTTTATTACTCATTACATTCTCTACAGACTCACTGAATCAAATTTGTGAATCTCATCTTATATAAGTTGTTTATTAACAATTTTACCCAAAAAATTCACTTTTTTTTCGATTGCACCTCTCAAATATCCTCGAATTATTTTTATTTAAATTTCTATTTTATTTTTTTTAATTCTCTTTTTTGTTTTTGTTGTATTTAAATTTTTATTTCATTTTTTAAAATAAAAATCTATTTTTCAGGCTGCTATTAAATATCTTTTTCCATCTGGTTTATACGATAAAAAAGCACATCCAATTATGGCAGATCCAAAGAAGATATTTCCACCAAAAAAAGAAGCTGAATTTGATGAAACTGGAAGGCCATTCAGCTCAATGTTTTATACAGGAAGATCACAATATTATCAAGCTCTTTATGTAAGTTTCAATTTTATTTCACTATTTCATTTGAATAGACTTATATTTTTTTATTATTGAAGTAATGAAAAGAGGTAATTTTTTAATTTAAAATATATCGAAAACTAATGGAAATACGCCCTTTTTACCCGAATATTGTTTTTCTTGTAGAGAATTTCGAGAACCCCAAAAAAAAGTTGATTCAGGCCAAATCGCTCTATCTCGCTTAATTTCTGGACAATAATTTCAAAAAAGTGATGATTGAATTAAATCGGTTTTTCTGAAAATTTCATTCTCAACTTGACTTATTTTTGTGATTATTTACGATGAAATATCTAAGAAATTTATGAAGATACGTCCTCTTCGCGTTCATCCTATTTTTTAGAGAATTTTAAGAGCTACAATAAAGAGTTAAAATAGGTAAAAAGGTGTAATCCCTTTATTTTTTGAAATATCCTCAAGAAATTGGAGAAAAAATCAGAATAATAAAATTAGCACAAATCTAACAATTTTTTTAATTATTTTACAAAATATTCATAAAATTTGCACTTGTCATTTTTTTTAAATGTTATACATGTGCATATTTTCCATTTTTTTAAACAATTAATTTTTTGGAGAAAAAACTATCATCTCATTCTGTTCTACAGCTTCTCTACTAAATTTTCCTTTAAAAAAAAAATCTATCAAAATATTCTTCATCTTAATGTCAAATGAATTTTTTTCTGTCTTCATCATTTTTCCCACTAATTGTACGTGATTTTTATTCATTAGGACATAGTTGAAGAAATGGAAAAACTGAATAAACTTGAAGACGACGAGATAAAACGTGGACTTCAGCCAAACGAAGATGATAAAATGTGAGTTTCATATTGAAATGATACACAAAGAGTTTCACGAAAATCTATCAGAAGCTCTATTTCATTATTATAAAAACCGCCCAATAGTGTTGATTAATCAATAGATAAGACTATTTTTGGTTTCTGCCATTTATAAGGAAGAAATTAATAATTTAAAAGAAAGTAATATTATTATTTACGAAATTTCACAAGGAAATTGAATAATTTTTTTTTTCCATAAAATCAGAGATTTGTCGCACTCCTCGTGGCGTTCACTAGAGGAACTGGAAAAAGTATTCCTCGATCCTCTATCACCAGTTCAGGTAAATATACAATTTCAATGTATCAATTCAATACATAGAAAAAATAATACAGGAGAAATCAACTTTTGCTTCCAAATGGAAGCTATGTAATCATCAAAATTTTCGATTGTAATTTTTTTAATAGAAGATACTTAAAATGATCTGAATAGAGAGAAAATGATATTTTTAGTGCATGTCTTTGCCTGTGTGTGTGTATGTCTGTGTGTGCATAAAAGTCTCAATTACAGCAAAACGATTTTATAGAAAAATTTCATATTTTGTGGAAAACTTCCTCTCGACGAACTTTATTTTTTAAGCTTTATTTCAAGAGAATTCGATCGATACTTCTTGAGATATGTCCATTTTTCGAAAATCAGTTTTTAATGGAATTTCTGGAAACTGTTCAACTGATGTTATTTATACTCATACATTATCTCGAGAGTTTTATCAGTTAAATGCCTGTAAATTTTGAGCTTATTTGAATGATTAGTTCTCGAGTTATTGGCGTTTTAATGAATTTTTCAAAATTTGATATTTTGGTGATGGTTTGAAAAAAAGTTGTATCACTTCCGTTTGGAAGCATATTGCTAAAGTATTAGCAGAAAGAGCTATATCAGTTGGAAAGCAATACTATTATCCACTTGCTTGTGATCAGTCTCAATAGAATCTCTTTCTTTCTTTCTTTGTTTATTAAAAATATAGATTTCAGGTTCAAAAACCCATCGAAACCTTTTCTCGATTAAAAATTATATACATTTGCTGTTACAGTAAGGATATAATAATCATTTCTCTATAAAAATTAATGAGTACAACGAAAACAAATGATTGAAAATTCTCTATGAAATATTATTTTCACGAATTAAGCAAAAATGAAGTTTTGGTGGCGAAATTTATATGATATTCATCACTTAAATATAGGGGGGATCGGGGCAAAATGGATCTAAATTTCAAAATGATTTGGAATTTTTTTTGAGAGTGAAGGACTCTTCAAAAAAATTCCAAAAAATTCACCAACAGTTTCCACATATTGGAGCATCTTCTCAAATTTTTTCAGATTTTTCCACCGAGTCGATCAGTCTGAAAAAAAATAAATTATGAATCATATTATCCTGCGGGTCCATTTTGCCCCAGTCTCCCCTATATTTAATGTATTTAATATAAGAAAATATTATTAAAAATAATAAAATTAAATACAATTTCTAAATGAAAATAATATCTCAGAAACTAATGGAGATACGCCCTTTTTACCATAACATAATCCTTTAAATCCTTTTTTGTGGACCATTCCAAGAGCTACCAGAATACCAGATTAGGGTGAAAAAAGGCGTATCTCCATTAGTTTCTGAGATATTTGAGAAAACCGTGAAAAAATCTACTTTTATTGTTTTTAATCTTTTTACAGAATTTAATTATTAGTTCTTTTTTTTTTTCTCTTTTTTTTAGTACAGTGCTCTGATAAATGCTGCACAAAGACTGGCAGAACATCCGTACTCCAGGGCCAGTGAGGAATTATTGAAGAAATTTAGAAAAGGACGTAAAGCGGAAACTTCAGTCCTGGTTATTCCTCCGGTTCGTAGAATTTTTTATGTTCATAAAATTATTCATAAATTTTAAGGGAATCGTTTATTAAAAAAGTGCATTAAAATTCAATAATTTCAAAAATTTTAATTTTCTTGATGTTTTATTTCTGTTTAGCTGGAATATAATGAATTTGGAAGGCCTTATATCTACGTTCCACGTGAGTTATTGATTTTTAAAGAGAAAAATCTTCATTTTGAAACGATAAAATCGCTAAAATGCTCGATATTTTGAGTAAAGAAGTAATATAAATTATGTATTATTAAAAATCATTTTCAGTTGCTCAAGCCAAAACGTCTATTGCACAAGTTAAATTGTGGGGCAATGGATCTGGACAATTCAAGATCAATAACAAGGACATTACCTACTTCGAACTTCTTCATCATCGTGAACAGGTGAATTATTCAAAAAAAAAATTGAAAATTTTTAATAAAATGAATGGTCTTTATTTCTCCAGAATTTTTGGGCAATTAGAAAAATTATGTATTCTCAGTATTTTTGAGGGGGTCTGCAGTGAATTTTGATCAGTAGAATTGATGGATAAATATGGAGGGGGAGGAGGGGTAAAAATGAGATTATGGGTGAAATGGGACATTTTAGTTTTGATGTTTTATATTATGAAAATCGTAAGAAATTAGTGAAAATATTTGAGATAGGATTTTTCTGGTGATTTCATTGAAAAGCTGAGAAAATTTCCCTCAGAAACATATGTTAAAATTCATTTTTAATCATTTTTTGAAAATTCTACTTTTTTATGGGAAAATTGGGAGTCTAATTCTTCACGAAATTGAAAAATTTCACTTTTTCGGGGATTTCTCCGGTTTTATTGGTCGCAGCGACTTGGGACCGATCCTAAATGAAGGGTGAGATTATTTGGCATAAATTTATGTGGTTCTAAAAAAAAATAATCGATTTTTGAAGATGATACGATGGAAAAACTGATTTTCATAATATGAGCTATAAATCACTAAAAAATCGATAAAAAAATTTTGAACCACATGAATCGATGGTAATTGATCTCACCTTTCATTTAAGATCATTCCCAGATCACTGCGACCAATAGAACCGGAGATATCCCCGAAAAGGTGAGAATTTTGAAAAATGACAAGGATTTGATCCCCAATTCGTCCCCAAAAAAGTAGAATTTTCAAAAAAATCAGTTCTAACACATGTTTTTCACCTGAAATTCCCTTAGCTTTTCAATGGAATCATCGAAAAAAATCCATCTCAAACCACCCCATCAGAATCCTCATTTTCCCCCACTTTCTCCTAACTCTCGAGAAATTTCTCTTTAGTATCAAAAAATAATCAGTTCCAATGAATCTTATCGTTGGAAATCACGTGTCAGCTGCTCGCTTCAACTTTCTCGTTTATCAATTCAATTTTTTTACAATAATTCGAATGAAATTGACTTTTGTGAACTTGTTCCCTATTTCTCCATGAAATTGTCATGAGATTAAGTAATTATTCATAATTTTTTTTGTGAATTTTTCGTAATTCTCGAAATATCGTAATTTTATCCTGGGAATCCTTTATTTTTATGAAATTCGGGGGATCCAGGAAGTTCTCATTAAACATATGCAGTCAAGCATTAAATAAAATCTTATCATGCACTTAAATGGCACTTCAGACTACTGATTCATGATAATCACAATAATTCTTGTTTTCTCAAAAATATCTTATAATTCTGGTCATTTTCATATCAATTACGATTATCAGAAGTGATGAGCGATACAATCATGAAAAAAAAAAAGTCTCATCTTCTTTGAACTCGTCAAAGTTATCAAGTATATACGAAATTAAAAAAATACGTGATAACAGTCATTAACCAGGACGTTGAGTCAAAAAATATCGTTTCATCGATAAAAACGTGAGGTGAGAGTCGAAATTTTTTTGTTTTTTTTTTCAATCCATGATCGAAGTAATTCGAGATTTTCTGAGACATTGCGGAATTCGATGGAGATACGCCCTTTTCTTAATGCCTTTTTTGTAGAGAATTTTGGAAGCTACACAGAAAAAAATTTGAGCAAAATCGCTCTATCTCGCTTATTTTTCGAAAATATCTCACAAAAAATTGCAATTTTTGCTTTCAAAATTCTCCTTAAATATCTTGGAAACTAAACGAGATAGTACGATTTTCCTCCAATTTTTTTTTTTGAGAATTTCAAGAACTGCTAAAAATAATTTGGAAAAAATCGTTTTATCTCGATTATTTTCCGAAATACCTCACGAAAATTCGTAATTTCCCTTTCAACAATTTTCCTCAAATATCTTGGAAACTAAACCAGAAACCGCGATTTCGTTCCATTTTTTTTATTTTTTCCTCGTAAAAAATTCGAGAAGCTACAAAAATAAATTGAGGCGAAATCGCCGTATCTCGCTTACTTTCCGAGATATTCCCCAAAAAATTGACTCATCCTATTTTATTCAAGAAAATTAAGAAAACTCCATTCATCTCCTTTCATCGCTCTTCCGAATGTTAAAATGAATTAAGAAAACGATCCAGCGATTAATCCAAAGATTTACGAGTGGTGATGACACAATATGTTCAAGCAATGACAAGCAGAGTCGTAATACTAAAGTGATCAAAACGATCCAGTTAGTGGGCTTGTGACGTATCTCTAACAAGATACACACACACACAGAGTGGAGGGTGGAAGTTTAAGTAGGGATTTATCATAGCAGTGTAAGACTGCTGCTATTGCTCAAATTTATCGCAGTACCTCTTGTGTCAGTGTGTCGCGTTAGATCATTTCTCCGTTCGATCCAAATAACCGCTGTTTAATTGTCCCTCGAATAATCAAAAGTGGCTTCAGAATCCCTAAATCGAGCTCTCCAAAAGCGCGTAAAGTACAAAAAAACCCCAATAATTATCTTGATGGTGAGAAATGAGTGGAAACGGTGATGATTTATCATCGAAATCCGGATATTCATCAGCAAATGCCCAAAAACCGAGAATGTCATCGAGATACTCCTGCGATCAAATAATAGTCATCCCAGAGGATTCGATCGAGCACATAGAGATCGATGCTGGTCAGCCTCCACCAGTCGATGATTCTCTATTTTTCGATAATTTGGAGACCCTTCGAAATCTAGAAATCAATGGTCCAAGTCTAAAAAGTGCAATGTGGTCGGTAGTTAGTGTCTCGGAAATGAAGAAACTGTTGGAGATGGAGCGAGGAAGAATTGACGATGCGGAAATTGACGCAACAGTTCTAACTAGTTATGAAGGTCGTTTCAAAAACATCGCTTACATATGGGCATGCTTCAGAGGACTGGACCACTTATTAGCGCCATTAGAAGCAGCTGGTTCTGATATCGAATACGTCGAACCGTGTATCGGGATGAATCCTCTTCTTGCAGCATCACTTTCCGGAAGCATCAAGTGCCTGAAGCACTTGATCACCCGAGGGATCGATCTTAATCACGTTAGTGCACACAGCAACTACACGCCACTTCATTTCGCTGCTTTCGGAAACTCCAAAGAAGCTGCAGAAATGCTTTTAGACAGTGGCGCAAATCTGTATATGACGTCGAATCTTCAGGACGTCGAACCCGTTCTTCATTGCGCGATTCGCGCAAAGTCGCTCGATGTTGTTACGCTTTTACTGGAACGTGGAGCGAGTGTGGTCCTTAAGAATCATCATGGCGAGACGCCGCTGCATGTTGCCTGTTTCGTCCAGGACAAGTCCTGTATTCAGGCGCTTCTGAAAACCCCAGGAACTGATGTTAACGCTGTGGACCGCGCCCATCGAACCCCCTTGCACTTTGCTGTCATGACAACCGCATCATCAGCGGAACTGGTCGAACTTCTCCTGAACTATTCAGCTAACGTCAATGCTAAAGACAAAGTCGGATTCACGCCACTTCACATTGCAGCGTTAAACGAGCAGAGTCACTGCGTTGATACATTAATCTGGGCTGGAGCTGACGTCAGCGCGACAACAAGCACCGGTCTCTCCGCACTCAACGTCATCCTCCGGAAAATCCCGGAATCCCTTCAAGTCTTCCGGGAACGGCTGGACGCATCAATCAGACTAAAACGACCGGTTCCTCATAATCGAGAGTTCGAAATGAGACTTCACTTCGATTTACTGTTCCCGAGTAGCAATCCCTGTGAAACAAGTTTGGTCAATACTTTCGTACAAGAACGTCAGAAGGATCTATTATCCCATCCGCTTGTTATGGCGTTTCTGCATCTGAAATGGGAGAAAATCAGGAAGTTCTATTTGATGCGGATTCTGCTTTATGCACTGACCGTCATCTGCATGACTACCTACGTTCTAACAGCTCTCGCCTACAAATGCTACAACTCGGATACTAGTGCATCAAAAGTCTGCGGCAGCAAGCGACTAACTGGGTTCCTCTTCCGGAAGACCGTTATCGAGATCGAGTGGTACTTGTCCCTCTTCCTAACGTGCATCACGATCCCAAGAAAGGTGTTTGGCTTCATGGTCCACAAATCCGCGAGACAGTACTTCTCAAACATCGATAACATCTTAGACTGCATCGTTATTCTAAGCGTTTTTGTGACGTCATTCGTTTACACTGGGAAGACCTACGATTGGCAGAATTACGTAGGAGCATTTGCTATTCTCTGTGCCTGGACAAATCTCATGCTGATGGTCGGACAACTACCAGCTTTTGGCACCTATGTCGCTATGTTTACACACATCCAGTTCGAATTCGCTAAACTGCTTCTAGCGTATTCTGGACTTCTCATAGGATTCACCATAAGCTTCTGCGTTATCTTCGTTGGAGAACCGTCCTTTGGGAATCCTTTTACAGGGTTGATCAAGGTCCTTGCTATGATGGCAGGAGAGCTGGATTTCGAGGGACTGATCAATCAAGCAGATCAGATTCAGGATGGACCATTCGTCCTGTATCATCCGCTTTCCCTCTGTTCGCAAATCCTGTTCACCCTGTTTCTCGTTTTTGTCACCGTGATCCTGATGAATCTGCTCGTTGGAATTGCGGTCCATGATATTCAAGGACTCAGGAATCATGCAGGTCTTACGAAACTTGTTAGGCAAACAAAGCTGATTCTTTTTACGGAAATGGTGCTTAATAATAACGCGATTCCATTCGCTTTCAGAAAATGGATGTGTGATCATGATATCGATATGGAGAACAGGAAGAAAGTGCTTATTGTTAAACCGCTTAATCCTTTGGAGAAGAGGCTGCCTAAGGAGATACTTAAGGCTGCTTATGAGGTTGCGAAGAAAAACGCACCGATTATCGAGGATGAGGGCGTCAGTTTGAGTCAACATGTTGCTTGGATGAAGCAGAGGATCATTGATAATGCAGAAGGAGAGTATAGAAATTGTGTTGGACATGAGAGGGGAATTAGAGAGAGTGAGGAGGGACTCAAAGTCATCAGGGATGAGCTGATGGATAATAATAAGATGTTGCGGGACATTTTGAAGAGACTGACGAGTGATAAAACGTGAGGGGAGGGATATTTTCGGCTTCAGTGGTAGGAGGGGGGGGGGTGAGGCTTTTTTTACGTTCAAAATGGAAAAACTTGTGTAAATAATGTGTAAATCTTTTTTATTTATTAATAAATGTAAGAAAAATGAAATTCTTGATTTTTGAGAAATTATTGAGGATTTTGGTGAGATTTTTGATGGGATTAGAGTGGGGAAATGGGAATTGTGGAGGTGAACTAAGGTTTGGAATTTTTTTTTGAACGATTTTTTTAGATTATATTTCCACTGATATTCGCGGGCATGGAGAACAGCATTGATGTTGAGGCTACTGTGCAGGGAGGTGGACCTTCTGGACAATCTGGCGCTATTCGCTGGGGTATTGCGTGGGGTCTTCGTAGCTTTGTCGATGAAAAAACTATTGAGAAAATGAGAATTGGTAAGGATTCTTTGGGGGAAGTGGTAAAACGGGATAAGTCAATTTTTCTGTTATTTTTTGAAAATATCTGGGAAACTAAGCGAGATAGGGTTCTTAGAATTCTCTAGAAAAAAGGATCAGAGCAAAAACTTCCTATCTCGCTTAATTTCCGAGATATTCTTTGAAAAAAACATGGAAATTTCATGAAAACTCCTATTTTTTTAATTTTTTTGGAGAATATCTCGAAAACTAGCGAAGATACGCCCTTTTTCACCAATTGCTTTTTTTTAGAGAATTTCAAGATCTTTAAATGAATTTGGGGGGAAGCGCCTCATCTTGCTTAGTTTCCGAGATATCAAAAAAAAAAGACTGGGAAAAATTGATCTATATTGCAACTAGTTTTCATGAATATCTTGGAATCTAAGCGGGATAGAGCATTTTTAATCTTTATCCGACCGTTATATTAATTCCATTAACAATTTTCGGCTGTATGGATATAAAAAATATTGGATTGAAGTTAGTTGGAAGGAGGTAAAAATGGGAAATTTGATTTTTATCATGTTTTTTTGAGAATATCTTGGAAACTAAGCGAGATAGAGCGATTTTATTGGAATACTTTTTTGTAGGGAATTCTGAGAAGTAGAAAACAAGATTGGGGTGAAAAGAGCGTATCTTCATTAGTTTCCGAGATACCTTTAGAGAAAGATAAAAGAATGAAATTATCATGTTTTATCCTCTTTGAAACTGAATTTTCAGGGAATTCGAAGAGAAAAAAGTGTCTTAAAATTTTTTAAACCTCTGTTATTGCACAAATAAATGAAAAATTGAAACAAAATTAAAAAATATCAAATCATCAGGGTGTTTATTCTATTATTATATATCTGGAAAGATTTCATAAATTTATTATAGGGGAAGGTAGGGCAAAATAGACATCAGGGGTAAAATGGACACATTTAAATTTTTAGACAAATATTATGGAAAACTCTTGAAATCAATAGAAATATTGACGGTAGATTGTTTTTGATGATTTCATTGGAATGTTGAGGAAATTTTAGGCGGGAAACAAGTGCCGGAATTAATTTTTTTGAATTTTTGACGATTTTGACTTTCTTGAGCATTTTAAAGGGGTAAACCTTCCTTTTTTTGAAAATTGTCAGTTTTTTGAGAATATCTTCGGTTCTATCTGTTGTAGGGTAAAAATTCCAACGGGAGATGAAAGGTGAGATCATTTGCCATCGATTCATAGGGTTTTCAATCAAAAAATATCGATTTTCGAGGTATTTATGGGCATTTTCGTAAAACAGTTTCGTAAAACAGTTTCGTAAAACAGTTTTTGGCCTATAACTCTTCCAAAAATTGATATTTTTTAATTAAAAACCCTATAAATCGATGGGAAATAAGCCCACCTTTCATTTGAGACCAGCCGCAAATTGCTGCGACCAATAGAACCAGAGATATTTGCAGAAAAATGAAAATTTTCAAAAAAGGAAAGGCAAAAATGCCTCGAAAATGCCGAGAAATATCGAATTTTCAAAAAAAATAAAAAAAATACATCTGACACTCGTTTTCCGGCTAAAATTTCCTCAGCTTTTTAATAGAATCATCACAAAAAATCCATCTCTAACCGTTTCATTACAGTGTCCATTTCGCCCCACTTTCCCCTAATAATGATTTGAAATTTTCATGTATTAATCTATTGCACATATTATTTCAACTCAAATTATGATTGAACTTTCTTTATACTATACGTTTAAAGTAAATACTTTGAGAATTAATAATTCACAGAATATTCGAGATAGAGCATTTTCTATAAAAAATACATTTTATAGCTCTGATTTTTCTCTACAAAAATAATAATAAAAATCCATCTCCTATTACATAAATTCCGAGATATTCAAAAAAAATCGACTTGATACCGACATTTTTTTATCATTTCATTGAAAAATTGTTATTAAATTTTCCCAGCTGGACTTTTGACGAGAGATTGGCGTACCAGAGAGCGTAAGAAGCCAGGACAAGAGGGAGCACGACGTAAATTCACCTGGAAAAAGCGTTAAATACCAATCATCATTAGTGAAGCATCAAAAAAAATATTCAATCCAAATGAATTAATAAAAAAATGTAATTTTACTTTTCTTAAACCTCAGAAAATGAAAATTGTAAAAAAAAAAACTTATGATCATGGTGTGATAATGTGAAAATATTAGATTTCTCTAAAAATAATTCGTTGAATTTGAAAAAAAAAAATAAAATATATTCAACTTAATTTACATTTTATTCAATGGTTTTAATCCGAGTAATTTCATTCCAGTGTTTAGTACATTTTTAGCTGAACGATATAGCAAGAGTCTTTGAGCAGCAACATCCGATGATTCACCTTTAACTCGTAGTTCTTTTATCGTTTTATTCACTGTATGACTGAAATAGAAAATAATGATAAAAACAGTTTAATTGATATTAATTGAAGTTTTAGTATTTAAGGATAATTGGAAGGTACAATCGAAAAAAAAAAAGTTAAATTTTTTGTATAAAATCGTTGATAACCATTAATTCTAGATGAAATTCTCAAATTTTATTCAGTGAATCTGTAAAGACTGTAAAAACAAAAAATTAATTGAAAATTGAAAAATTTTATTATTTTTTTCAATTTTTTCGAATTTTTCAAGATTCAAAAAAATGTGAAAAATAATTAAAATTTTTCAATTTTCAATTAATTTTTTTATTATAGGACTCATTTTATCTCTTATGAGATTATTCACAGATTTACTGAATCAAATTTGAGAATTTCATCTTGTATAAATTTTTATTAACGATTTTATACAAAAATTTAACTTCTTCAACGATTGTGCCTTCCAATTATCCTTAATTAAATTGTATAATTATTAATTATTCGTAATACCTCAAATTGAAGAGATACTTTGCTAAGTAACATGATTCTAATGTCTCGTACGATAAAACAATTGCCTCATCAAATTGACTAAGTGCACCAACTAGATCATTCACGATTGGCTCGGATAGCAATGATGGTATACATTCATTTGGAAGAATTATACCGCTATTATCTTCTATTCCTGATAAACGACAGTGGGTGTATTGTAATTTTACACCGGTCTCTCCTTTTATCTGATTGTAAAAAATTATTTTATCATTTTTTTTTTATGAACATTGATTATTTAATTAATTAAATTTAGTAGTGGAGATTTAAAATAGGATAAGTCTTTTTTTTTTTTAGAGAGATAGAGCGATTTTGCCCTGATTTTTTCTTGTAGCTCTTGAAATTCATGATAATTAAGATTTTTGAATGAAGATCTTGAAATTAAGATTTTTTTTAACAATAAATTATGACAAAAAAAAAATGTAAAAAATTTGCACTTAAAGTTTTTTTTTCATTTTTTACATCTGCATATTTTTCAATTTTTTAAAAGATAATTTATTTGTTATGGAAAAAGAGGAATTAAAAATTTCCAGATATCTGCTATTCTTCAGGATCATTTAAATTCTTAACGAAAAAGAATTAGGGTAAAAAGGGCGTATCTACATTTTTTTTTTGAAGATATTCCATTGAGAATGATCACAAAAATGAGTCAATTTATCCTTTTTTTACTTCATCGTTTTTTTTCCGCGACTATTATAAGTTAGATATTCTTGGAAAATAGCGAGATAATAAAATTTTTAGAGAAAACCTTTTTTTCGGAAAATATTTTCGACTCAATGCTTCTAAGAAGAGACATTTCTAAGAAATTTTGGAATTTTTTTTTTAATTTTTTTTTTAAATTTTTTGTTTTTCTCGCGAATATTTCGAGTTTTTATTATCAAAATTTATTAAAATTAGCGACAAAATAAAAGCGAGATAATTCTTCATCGATTTAATTGATCATGGATTAATTAAATTTGAAAAAACGAGGAAATGTATATAAATTGATTGAAAATTAGTTATTTTCAAACATTGGCCTCGATTTTTTATCAAAAAATGATTGTTATTAATTAAAAAAATGAAAATATCCTCTGAAAAAATCAAATTTGATGAAAAAAAAATTAAAAATTCTATCCAAACCAATTATGTAATATTTTTCCGCATTTTTCTTGGATGAAACATTAATAACTCGGTAATTTACTGTGAAAAATAGTATTTTCGAGTTTTACTATAGATAAATAAAATATTAAATAACGTACATCCAGTGCAACATCCCAACTAAATTTGTAATCACGTGTTCTCTTCTGCTTCAAATCATGAATAATGACAGCTGATATTCCCAGAATATCAGCACTAGTTTCATCTGCTAATTCCACTTTAGTTGCTACAATAAACAATTAAAAATCATTATTTTTTTTCATAATGCAATTTTATCTCATCGCTATTAATTATAGAATAAATAGTAAAATAATAAGGAAAAATAAATTAAATATATTTAATAGTATTAAATAGAAACGCTAATAAATTATAAAATAATGAGGAAAACATTAGAAAGTAAAATCAGTCATAAAGAGGTAAAACCAAAAAAAAACTGCTCTCTTTTCAAAATATCTCAGGAATTATGCGAGTTACGCCTTTTTTACCCTAATCCATTTTTGTAGAAAATGTCAAGAGCTAAAAAGAAAAACTGAGGTAAAATTGCTCTATCTCGCTTAGTGTCCGAGATATTTTACAAAAACAAATGACTTAAAAAATTGAAAAATTGAAATACGAAATTGAAAAAGTCGATTTCTTCTTTTTCAAATGTTTATTTGAAAATATCTCGAAAATTAATGAAGATACGTCTTTTTTTCCCAAATCCATCTTTTTACAGAATTTCAATAGCTACAAAAAAGGATTGAGGTGAAACTGCTCTATCTCGCTTATTCTCCGAGATATCCGAAAAAAAACGAATGACTGTAGAAAAACTGAAAAATAAAACAGAAAAATTCGATTATTTTTTTTCGAATGCTTATTTGAGAATATCTTGAAAATCAATGGAGATACGCCTTTTTTCCCCTATTTTATTTTTGCCCACAATTTCAAAAGCTACAAAATAGAATTCTTTGAAAAAGGCTCATCTCCAGTAGTTTTTGAAATATGTTTAAAAAACTAAAAAATCGACTTTTACCTCTTCCAAACTGAAATCCCCCCCCCCCCCCCCCATTATCCCCTTTTTTCCCACCTCCCCCTATTAATTCAATTTTAATTGAAAAATAATTTAATTTAATTTAAAATCAATATTTGATTTTCGAAAAAATAGAGATTTCATAGTAATTTAAAAAGGAAAAAGAAGAAAAAAAATTAATTTTAATTTTTTTTTTCTCACTTGACGAATTCTTCTGTTGTTCCATCATTGCCATTTTCGCTTCATCCAGAATGTCCTTTAAAAAAACTGCATTTCCCTGTCTCGTGCTCATTCCCATGATCCTTCCAAACTTCAAATGCCTCAATTTGCTCACCTCTACATTCATTCTATCAAGAATAATAAATAAATTATTAAAATGATCGTGCTGTTCATTACCAGCAACATAATACATCTCATCAAAATTGTATCTATCAAAACGATCAAAAACAGCAGCAATATCTCGACTTATGTACAGAGTAGATCCATCACTCTTGATAATAGGTAAATTTTTTTTTTCGTTAATTTCAATGATTTTTCCACCACGTTCGTCAATTTTCAGCAGTTTCATCTGCTCCATTCGATCAATGACATCTCCAATACGTGAAAAACTGTAAGATGACTCCCAATTATAGTCATCAAAAATAATTCCAATTCTTTCATAAGTTTTCTTCAATTCTTCAATCGTTAAATTCCGAAAATTCTCCCATTTTCGTAGTTTATCTAAATCGCCTTTTTCCAATTTTTCAAAAATATCTTTGGCTTTTTCTAAAATACTTGGATCATTCTCTGCTAATTTGTTGGCATGAACATAAGCTTCGTACAATTGTTTCATCGGATTTTCCTGGATTTCTGAGAGTTTTACGTCCAGAAGGTCCATTCCCAGCATCACAAAACCCAATTGTGTGCCCCAATCACCCAAATAATTTAATTTAATGACATCATTGTTCAAATATTTCTGCAAATTTGAGATGAAATTTCCGATTATTGTTGAGCGCAGATGACCAACGTGAAAGGGTTTTGCTATATTTGGCGAAGAAAATTCAACGATAATTTTTTTATTTCCTGGAATTGAAGGAGGAGAGATTTTGGAGATGTTGTTCTCGAGGATTTCTTTGATAAATAAGTCTCTGTTGAGGTCGACTGAAAGAATTTCGTGATTTTTACGCTTTTCACGAGATATTCTGGTGAAAAAATCGTTTCCTGGGAGTTCTGATGTTAGGAACTCTGTTTTTTCTCGGAGATCGTAGCTTTTTGTGAGTAAGGGAAACTCGCAGGTGAAATTGTTGGTGAATTTGTTGAATTTTAGGGAAAAATGGGGGATGAGATTGAGTTCTGGAAGACCAGTGGATTGGAGTACCTGAAAAAAATTTGAATTAATTATAATTTTTAATTTTTTTGAGGGGAAAATGAGGAAAATTGGAATATTTATGACACATCTGACAATTTTTTGGATTTTTTTGGACAAATAAATGATTGTAAAAAATATTTAAAAAAGCTGCAGTTATAATTTTTTTGAATTTTTTATATATCGTCGACCTAGAAGAAACAAAAGGACGTAAGTGCCTATGATTCGCTTTTTTGTTGTTATTTATTGCTGGAACATATGAGACAACACGAAAAAGGCGTATGAACTGAAAATACGCTCTTTTATTGTTATTAAATCTCATAATAACAATAGAAGTGGGAGAAATAGTGGGAGATAGATTTTTTTTAATGATTCCATCGGAAAGCTGAGGAAATTTTAGTCGAAAAACATTTGCAGGAATTAATTCAATCAATTTTTTGAGATTTCGATTTTTTCTGGCACTTTTGAGGGGTAAAACCTTTCGATTTTGGAGCAAATTTTGGTTTTTGGGAATATCTCTGGTTCTATTGGTCGTAGCGACCTAGGACCGATTTTAAATGAAAGGTGAGATCATTTCCCATCGATTTATGGGGTTTTGGATTCAAAAATATCGATTTTTCACATAGTTACAGGATAAAAACCGATGATCATAATTTTTCACAAAAATTCCCATAACTATCTGAAAAATAGATATTTTTGAATTCAAAACCCCATAAATCGATGGGAAATGATCTCACCTATCATTTAAAATCGGTCCCAGGTCGCTATGACCAATAGAACCAGAGATATTTCCAAAGAACTGAATTTGCTCAAAAATCGAAAGGCTTTTTCCCCTCAAAAGTGCCAAAAAAAATCGAATTCTCGAAAAATTGAAAAAAATTAATTCTGGCACATGTTTTTCGATGAAAATTTTCTCAGCTTTCCGATGGAATCATTCAAAAAAATCTATCTTTCAGTGTTCTATTACAATGTCCATTTTGCCCCACGTTCCCCTATATGTTGCACATACGCCCTATTCCCGCTGGTTTTGGCAAATACGCCCTTTTGTTACTCAAATTTTGAATTCGTTTCTTTTGCATCATTGGAGAATAAGAAACATTTTCAGAGGTATTTTGGACATACGCCTTTTTTTTTTTGAAAAGTGGGTTTTTTGGCGCTTACGCCCCTTTGTTCCTAAATCGATGATATGTGTATATTTTTCATTTTTTTTTTTTTTATAATTTATCTGTGGAGGAAAAAAAACTGGAAATTATCAAATGTTATCGATTTTTAGTATCATAATAATAATAAAAAAAATCTCAAGCTATTTCTTCAAAAGCCTTATTGTTATGACTTGTTTTTGCGAATTTGAAAATTCAAAAAAACAAATATTTTCGTGCAATTTTTGTGAACATTTTTACCGATTGTTGGAAAATTTGAGGTTGTGTCTCTCTAACTAACTCCACAAAGTGGAATTTATTTACCTTCTTTTGAAGGAGACATCTGAAACGACTGCTCATTATCAATCATTTGATTGATATCCCTCAATGTTGAATCCTCCGTCAATTCCTCGAAAAAAAAACCCTCAATTATCTCCACAATCGAATTTCGCCGGTGCAAAAAAAAGTAGAAACTACCTCAGAACGAATCCCCCCATCTCTTCAGCGTGTTTCCGGTTTTCAAATTCACCGGAAGTTGCCTTCAGCACCCAAAATAACCCCCCCTCCCGAAAATTCCCCCCCCCCCCCCCTCCCTGAACCCCTAAAAACCTTTTTTATTAAATCCCCTTAATTTAAATTCCTGCAAAAAAAAAGAATTCATAAAAATTTAAACACTAACTTCAGTCAGAGATTAAAGGGGAGATCTCCAACGCTTATGTAAAATCTTCAACAGCAAAATTTGCTAGTTAGCAGCGCCGTCTCGCGTCTGTTGAACGTCTCTGTAGGTAAAGAAGTTTGATGAAGGGTGCCGTCGATAAATTGTACAAGGGGTTCTCAATGAGGACATTCTGTAAAAACCTCTACAAATGTTTAACAACTTGTTTCTCTTCATAAATGTATTTCTGGCGTTTCAAATGTCCAAATTATGTATAAAAAATAACCAAAATCATCTGGAATAATTCGTCTAGGATGATTTGTAATAATTTTCCCATGAAAATCAAATGTCAGAAGTTATTTTTGTGAATTTTCCAAAAATTCCTTTTTCGCTTAAAATTTGAAAGTGGAAGGTTCCTGTTTTCAAAAATTTCAATTTTTTTGAAATATTTCTGCTTCTATTGATCGTAGCGACCTGGGGTCGATCTTAAATGAAAGAGAAACTCATTTCCCATCAATTTATATGTTTCAAAATTATCAATTTTTTAAATAGTTGCAGGGCGAGAACGGATTCTCAAAAGCAGGACTATAAGTATTTGAAACGCTGATGAAAAAATAATTTTGATCACATAAATCGATGAGGAATGAGCTCATCTTCTATCTGAAAGAGCCCCAGATTGCCACCATGCACAGAACTAGAGATATCACCGAAAAGTAAATTTTTTCCCTTGTCGAGAAAGGCCATCGCTTCAAGAATTGCCTACAGAAAGAAAAGTTTCCAAAGTAGAAAAAAATTACTTTTGACAAATATTTTTGATCCTAAAATTTACTCAGCTTTTTAATAAAATCATCAGACACTTCCCTAGCGAATTCATTTATACCGATTCTTTGAGTATTTTTCGAGTATAATTTCGGTATAGGAGACATTGGGTAGGATTTAAATATAATTTTCAGATTATACCCAAATCATACTCAAATAAAGCTAATATTTGCAGTATATTCGTGAAATTTTTATACCCAAATTATCTCGACGAAAACACCATTGTTTTACTTTCTTCACTACTAAAATCAAAATATCGTTCATTTTCAAACAGAGAATTGTGAAATGCTTTGATTGAAAACAATGTGTGATTAAAGAGAATATGAATTGTTGAAGTTGTTTTTTTTTCTATAATATGAGAATTTTTGAAAATTTTTATGAAATTTTTTTTTAAAATATGAATTGGTCCACTCAATTAATCTGTATGAATATCGTCGCCATAGAAACAATGAGGTCCAAGTGCTATACTTATATATAGGACTTACGCCCCTTTGTTCCGAAAGCTACGATATACTTCATGGTCCATTTTTCTGATATCTGAGTCTCTAACTGGCGATAGAATTGTGACTATTGAAATTCGATTACATAATATCTGAATACTCGGCAGCTCAGTTGCAGAGTAGCAGGCTACAATCTGAGGGTTCTGGGTTCGATCCCCGCAGAATGCTCGATTTTTTTATTCCTTTCTATAAATATTACTTTATAATCGTTCAACGTTCCATGTAGTGCAGAAGTACCAATTAGACTGAAATTTGATTTGAAAAAAAAACGGTATAAATTGGGTAGGAAAAATTCACAACCATACCCAAAATAACTTTATTTTTTTAGTATAATTTGGGTATATTTCCAGCATTATACAGGAAAATCACTGAAAATACACCCAAATCAGGAGGATAATTTGGGCATTATTTAGCCCGAAACGAATTTGCTAGGGTTCAATCGAAATGGCCATTTCACCCCAATTTCCCCCATAATAAAGGAATCATACTGCGTATGGAATAGGAACTGACTGGGATACATGGGTTTTGGACTTGAAGAATAGAAGTAGTGCCTTTCGTAAAAAAAAAACACCAACAATTTTTAGTCCAGTCGTTTCTTCCATTTCTCTACGTGAATCCATAACTTCCAGTTGCAGTGTTACGCTGTTTCTTGATAAATTCAACTTCCGCAGAATTCATGTGTATCTGCACTTGCTCTTCACATAATTGATTGCAGGCTGCATTTCTAGTTTTATCAATCTTTCAAGAAATAAGAGAAATTATCGAGATAGATGGAGCAGTCGTTCGTTATCAGCTTTTTTTATTTCCTTGGAAATTGTATGTACTTACCTACTTCAAAGATATTCGGAGAATAATCTAGAGGAAGGTGGGGTAAAATTGACAGAAGGGGTAAAAGGGACATGTTTTAGATTCGGAAGTTCTTATTATGGAAATGATTGGAAATCGATGAAAATATTGGAAATAGGATTTTCCTGACCAATCCATTGGAAAACTGAAGAAGTTTACCGTAGATATCATATATCAGAAATTATTCTTTTGAATTTCCCCAAAATTCCTTCTTTCGCTCAGGATTGAAAGGTAAAACCCGCTAGACTGACCTGGTTTGATTGAATACGGAATTGCTTGAATCAGAACTCGTTCAGTGAATTCATAACAGATTTTATTTGCCGAAAAAGTTTGGGTGGCGCAGTGCATGCTCCGCGCAATTGGTGATTTCTGTGGAATTTCCGTCTATCTGATTTGACAAGGCGAGCGTCTGCCACTACCCTCAGAATGCCGCAGAACCTTGCGTTTAGCCACAAGCAAACAGGTATCTTATGATAAAAATGTTCAAGAATAACGATCGTTACATAAAAAATACAATGTTCATGTTTCCTTATCCATATACAGAAGTGAGTGAAATAAATATTTTTCCACGCTGAAATTTATTTTCGGGAAAATGAACATATTTCAGTACTAAATGTTTTTTTATCTTTTTTTTGGTAAACATTCGATTGTTAATAACTTGATCATTCTACAATATTGCTTGTTGTTGTCTATTGTATTCAGAAAGCTATTGAAAAACTATAATTCTTAATTTTGAACCGTTTCTCTATCTTGAATAGTTTCGGAGAGTTTGTATTGAAGGATGAATCACCTTGATAAGCTTCATTGTTAATAACTTCCAAAATAAATGATAATGAAATTGAAATTGAGATGTGCCCGAAAGAGACTATTTTGATCTATTTTCCTAATCTGGAGTCAATTTCCTAAGCTGATACGTTCTTAAGTTATTCAACTGTTAAGTTGTGTAATTTTCGCTTCGCATGAATTTGCAATTGATTTGAAGTGAAACAGATACTTCCTAACTGCGATTTTTTATATTGCAATGAAATTCGCTCAAAATCAGTGAACCCATTAAAGATAGAATTTTTATGATGACTCCATCGGTGGAAGCTGAAGACATTTCCGATGGAAATAATATGCCACACCTATTTTCCATGAATTTTTTAAATATTGGATTTTTTCCTTCAAGATTTGAATACCTTGTCATTTTTGGATAAATTCACTTTTTTGAAATTATCTCCGGTTTTATTGGTAGTAGCGATTTGCGATTTATCTCAAATGATAGATGAGATCATTTGCCACTGATTTATGGGGCTCCGAATGTAAGAATATTTATTTATGAGGTATTTGTGCATGATTTTGTGAAAATCAGTTTTTGCTCCCTATGTACCTCAAAAATCGATATTTTCAATTCCAAAATCCCATTAATAGATGGACAAATGATTCCATCTTCCATTTGAAAACAACAGTTGGACACTACGACCAGTGGAACTGGAAATATTTACGAAAAATATGAAAGTTTTCGAGATGAGGAAGGGGTATGCTTTCAAATTTCAACGAAAAAAAATGGAATTTAGGGAAGAAAAAGCTAGATATGACACTTGTTTCAATCAGAAAATTTCTCAGTTTTCAAATAAAATCATGTGAAAATGCCTATCTCCAATTGCACCTTTAGAATATTTATTTTGCACTATCTTCCTCTATATAAATATATATGTAAAATTTCGAAACCATTTTAGATTCCACTTCTCTGATAAATATTCCATGGATATTTTTGGATTACATTCAGTTGGATAATTTCGCAATGACTTTTATAATGATTGTTTACAAGAAATCATTGTGCTAATTTGATATTTAACTGTTTCTTTTTATTGACCTTAAAAGCTTGAATTAATTAACGGATCTTGACGTCAATATCGTTGTCTAATTGCTGATTCTGTAGGAATTATGATTTTTTCAATTTAGATTTATGTTACTGTGCATGCATGAAGATATAAATGATATTATGTATATACTTCGGTTTTTTACTGAGAAATTTTTTTTTATAAATGTTCAGTGGCATTCAATAACTTACTTTTAAGTCTAATTGAATAATTTTCAACTTTGGATCTTTAGTAATCGTTATAAACAAATGAATTGTTGATTAAGTTTCGACTATGATTATGAGAAATCAAAATATAAACTATCTGGAAAATTTTGAATCATTTTTAAAAGTTTAATGTAGAATTAGACTGGTCACTGCTGGCGAAGTCTTGTCTGCAGTGACTGACGTCACGCACTCAGTTACTCAAGGTCGCTGATGATCGCCGCGGTCAATACATTTACATTGATCTCAAAGCAGTAGTATATTTGTTTCTAGCGATTGCTTTTTCTTGTGAGTTCGTATTTTAATCTTCTCGAGCATTATTAATCCCCTCATAATCTTGTGATTGACTTTTACTCCCATGCATCTTATTTCTATACTTTTTGATAATTTTATGGAGATTTGGACATTGTCAACCTCTTCTTTCGACAAATGGGATTCTGAATTCTTAATGCGAATAGTTAGAAATGAAATGATTGTTTATACATAAAGTCAGGTGCAAGATACGTATGACCAACAAGATACATTTTATCTCTATGAACTAGGACAGCTCAAATATTTCGCGTCCAATTTGTTTGATGAAAGTGCCCTAAGTCCCATTCAACGATAGTCCTGAATTCATTGATGAGTAACATTTTTTATCTTCTGCTTACGACTGCACAGGGGTAATTTTGATTTTGCAGCTGCTCGGTTATTGAACTTTGACCGAGAAAATATTTTTACTAAGGTCAGGAACCTTAATGCCTCCATACGATGCTCAAAACAGCAGTGCGTTGGGTCCAGCCAATCTGGAATGCGCTTTTTGAGAATATTACGAATGTCCTCGACGATTTTCTTCCGGACTCCAACGGAACTCCAATGTTTCTTCCATACGCAGTCAAATGCATGTAATTGAATACCAATAACTCTTGAGAATTTTTCGGTAGGACGCGTTAATTTCGTTACTTTCGGAGCATCAATGTCAACGTTTTCATATTCACGAAACCCAATGTAGATTTCACTGCTACAACCGGCTTCCATCGGGGATTTCGTCATATCACTGTGACATCGTTCACATTTTGTCATTTTAATCGTTTTAAAAGCCACATACCCTGCAAAGAATGTAATAGCATTGTCTTCATACAGCGTACATTCCGATGTATCAAATTGTTCATTCACATTCAAATTATCATGCTCCTGAATCTCGTCCAGCATTGAGTTCATTTCTGCAGTGTTATTTATGTCTTCAGAGTCACCGATAGGAACGACAGTATTCAGTGATTCCGATATATTATTAAACGCAGTTGATACTTTTGATGGTGGTGTATCTGTGAGATACTTGTCATCCTCACAAGATACATTGCCACGATTGCTAATTTTAATGGGAAACTTGAGGGAAAGTTGATGACGTACTGTCAGTCGTATCATTCGCGCTGTTGGATTCAGACAATTGCCGTTGTGAGAACGGAGCTGTGAAAAATAATGTTCTACTCCATCTTGATTTCCACGAGCGGTACAGAATTTAAAATCCGGATCTTCTTCACAAACATCATTGTAGACGCCAAGGAGAGCATTTCCTGTTAATCGTAATCCCCATAAACATGGTGGAGTGAAGGATCCATTCATCATTCCTGCTGCCCATGTTGAGCTCCACTGGACTAAGTCTGTTATCAGCATCTCAATTTGTGGGTTATCTTTGTGCAATGGCCGTCGCTGAGGATTTGCAGCAACTAATGTTCCTGAATTGCAAGCATCAATTATGTCGTTCATTTTTTCTGCAAAATCAGCGGTCTGGGGCCATGTTCCCGATGGAATTGCTTGTTGCAGTGCTGCACTTTCTCTTTCCAAAGATGTACCATACAATCTAATTGCTTGAGCATATTTATGTGACAAAATTTGGAAAGCTCGTTGCACTTTCATGCTCTGGAAAGAATTAGGATTCAAATGAATTTCGGAAATATGG
Organism: Aleiodes leptofemur; assembly: GCA_963942555.1. Lineage (NCBI taxonomy): Eukaryota > Metazoa > Arthropoda > Insecta > Hymenoptera > Braconidae > Aleiodes > Aleiodes leptofemur. The sequence continues at coordinate 13,264,769 of OZ012617.1, forward strand.
CTTAGAAGATTTGAAGTTTTTAAACTGCTGTCATAAGTGTAAGCATCAACAAAGTCAGACCATGATGCTATAACTTTCCCACCACTCCAAATATTAATATGGTTTCGCAACATTGCAACGAGACGTTTTATTAAATGCGGGAAATCAAATGCAACGAAATATTTTTTTCCATCGAGTTCAATAGTTGGTTCCGAGGCATTCAATTGGAATATTTTTTGAAATAATTTTTGATTATTCGGGCCTTGATCACAAACCAGCAGACGAACATCCACGCCAGCGTCTTTCAAATATCGAAGACATGTTTCTATGAGAGATGCCATGTTCTCAGCACTCATACCCCCTGCACTTGGTAAAAAATATGCCACCGGTTGTCTCCATTTGTTTTCTACGTCTAAGCTAGTAAGATAAAAAACGAAAACATACTTGGCTCTTTCATCCGTACGTCCCAATGGACCTAAATCCTCCAATCCCTCTACTAGATCATATTTTTTCGAGTACTCCTCATAATCCTTTAGAGCCATTTCATCAAAAGCCATTGCACATCTCCTCTCTGATGGTGATAAGGTCTTCATTTTCTCCCTCAACTCATCGAAGATCACTTGGCGGAATCCTGGACCAATATCGTAAGCTGAAATCCAACCGCGAACAGTACTTTCCGCGGGCAAATTACATCCTGCAGCCCTCAGGCGTGAATATGACGATGCACTGTAGTACCACAATTGCTTCGCGAGATCTCTTTCATCATCATTGTATGGCATTCTACTACCCTTACGAAATTGCAATTTCACCATAGTTTCCGCTACCGGCTCTAATTGCGGCTCAACGCGTTCCAGAAATTCTTCAATTGTCATATTATTCAATTTTTTCTCATGTTGCTTTGCTTGTTGTCGCAGCTTATACTGTAATTTTCTAATTTTGTCATCTTTTTGGATCATTTTGGTTTGCCAACTAAATAATTCACCCCTTAGGGTACTGTTGTTTGCCTCAAGTCTTGCCATTTTCCTCTTCAATTCTTCGATATCATCATTGTCATTCTCAACTTTTCTCTTTTGGGCACAACGCGAACGTGGCACGATTTCCTCAGTTATCTCTATTTGCACTTCATGTTGAGCTTTATCCTCTACATCCATGCCTCCAGTACTATCTGCTACTCCGTGTGGTCGCGGCGCGATTTCTTCGGGAATCCCCCCCTCTTGGATAACTTCTTGTTGCGATTCCATAACAGCATTCACCACTTCTGCCTGAGTATTGTCTTCTACATCCATATGCTCAGCTCTACCCGTCACTCCCCGAGCATTCGTGGTTTCTGATTGGTATGGGATGGGTAAAGCATTCCACTTCAATGTGTCGCAGTCTGAGTTATTGTAGGAATCTGGAGAAAAGTGGCGAGAGCAAAGCCAATTCTGAACAACAGTTTTCTTCGATAGTTCAAGAAGCTCCAAATTACCTATTTGAACATAATGAATCCAATATGTTAGGATATATATAGAAACAAATCGAAGGATTATTTTATACTATATAACAACAGAAAACATGCTACAAGAAATGATAAAATGCATTATCATTAATGTGATAATAATTTTCAGATGTAACAGGATAATGTCGTCGCCTTAGAGTGAAAGGGGCGAAAGTGCCATTTTTCCCAATTTTTTCTTCAGAATAACAAAAAGGCGTATTTCCACCATTATTGCTCCAATAGGCTTCCAAGGCCTTTGACGCAATATTAGTGAGAAAAAAAAATTAATAACATAAAGGCGTAAGTACCACTGACTAATAACAAAGGGGCGTAAGTGCCGGAGATACGCTCCTTTATTTTTAGTATTTTCATTGATTTTTCCCCGACCATCGGAAAAAAACTAATAACAAAGGGGCGTAAGTGCCGGAGATACGCCCCTTTGTTTTTAGTGTTTTCATTGAATATGTACCTAATCATCGGGAAAAATAATAACGAAGAAGCGTATCTCCAGTCCATGCGTCTTTTTGTTATTTTTAAAAACAAGAGGCGTAAGTGCCATATATCAAATAAAAAATCCTAAAAACAAAAAGGCGTAAGTGCCAAAAGTTCAAAAAAAATTCCTAAAAACAAAAAGGCGTAAGTGCCAGAATAAAAAAAAATCCTAAAAACAAAAGGGCGTAACTTCAAAATAGAAAAAAATCCTAAAAACAGAAAGGCGTAATTCCAAAAATTCTCATGCGATAAAAAAAATTATAAAAACAAAGAGGCGTAAGTGCGGAGATACGTCCTTTTCACTTTAACTTGAACAATTATATAGCGTTCAAAAAGAAAATAACAAAGGGGTGTATGTGTGGGGATACGTCCCTTTCACTTCAAAATTGGTAGTTACGCCATTTTGTTATTTCAATTTTCAATTATCCTAATAATGTTCCAGAAGCCATAAAAAACATTTTGGAGTGATAAGTGGACATCCGCCCCTTTCACTCCAGAATTTCGTGTTTTTGGCACTTACGCCCCTTTCACTCTAAGGCGACGATGTATATTCCATGTATGTAGTGAAATAATTGTTATAAATCAATTTTTAGCTCTGTTCAGAACATATATGCACACATGGACCATTTAAATGTTATGCTTGAATAGTACAATGAATTAACAGGGATGTGAGTCAAATAGGCTGCCCACGGTCTGATCAAATAGAGACTTTCTCCACTGAATATATAAAATAATAGTGTGAATGTAGGAAAGAGTAGGGATGCGTTGTTTCGAGTTTTTTAGACCAATAAAATGATGAATCACAGCTGTAATTAGGATTTAGAATCTACATTCTGCGATTTACTTCATTTCATTATAATTTGTCCATCACCACAGCCATAAAGTTACAATCAATAAAAAAAATTACCTATAAGAAATTGATCAAAAATGATTAAATTCATATGAATGATCGTCAGTCCACGTCTCCCATGTATTGTATAGTGCATCTGAATGAAATTCCCAAAATATGTGAAGAATTCACTCTCTACGCATATTTATTCAATAACATTTCTTTCACTCTTCTTCGAAATACCATTATATATTGTGAAGCTGAGTAAAGAATACAGAAATTATTGTTTAGAAACATAATGCTGAAGAGTCGGGAAAATTTCGCTATAAAAACATACGTTAAATGTGATTCACAAAATTAGAAAAAACAACAATGTGATCTCCTGAATTTTTCAGAAAATTTCAATACTTAGATGAAATATTAAAGACTTCACTTTCTTTCATCATTCAAATTTTTTTCCTCAGTATGCTTCATATTCTCCTCACAATTTATGTAATTGCGCTTCATTTCGATCGCTTTCTAAAACGATAATGAGGAAAGAATTGAAGAACTATCCACCCCACATGTCTTCTTCGCAAATTCATGAAAATTAAGGAGTTTAGGGAGCTAACCCTGAACGACGAAAAAAAGTTCATTTTTTAAACAGGGATTAAACGAATTGTTTTTAATCACCTCAAATTTTTTCAAATTTTCCACCTAATCGGTTTTCAAATGATTAATTAGCAAAATTGCGTCTTATACATGGGCTCTTATGCATCAAACCTGTCTTAGCACATAATCTGTGCTACTGACTGGGTTAGTAACAAAGATCCGTGCTAAGACAGGTTTCATGCATAAGAGCCCATGTATAAGACGCAATTTCGCTAATTAATGACTTGAAAACCGATTAGATGAAAATTTGGAAAAAAATTCGAGGTGATTCAAAACAATCTGGTTAATCCCTGTTTAAAAAATGAACCTCTTTCCGTCGTTTAGCGTTAGCTCTCCAAGCCCCGTAATTTGCAATGAAAGGAATAGATGAAAAATCAGCTCAGGATCTTCATTGTATCACTGAAAAGAAACCCAGTGAAGAATAATTACACAATTTGCAAAAAAAAAATGAAGGATAGGTCATCAATTTTTCAAGAAGAGAGAAATTTTCAAATAATACAGGAAAATCACGTCCGGGACATAATTGTTTGTTTTTTTCCAATTTTTAACACCATAATTTATTTGTTTTATTGATTAATTCTTTCTTGAAGGACCAATGCTGCCATCTCCGCTTGCCCTGTATGGAAATTCAAAAAATCATAGATAATTTTTTTAATTCTAGCTTCAAATCAGTATTATGAAGAAATAAGTGAACTAGAAAATATATCGTCACCTTAATAACAAATGGTCGTAAGTGCCAAAAACTCAAGAATGAAAATCAAAAAGTCGCATCTCCAAAACCACTCCCAATAGTATATTACATGCCTAGGGCAGTAATTTAAGAAATGTCTCAGAGCACATGTGCTCTGAGGCTTTCTTACTTAATGCCCGAGGTGTGTATACTATTTTTCTGCCGAAAGTCTCACTTTCGTCCCAGTGTACAGAAAAAGCTTTTTTTCGGCATTTCTTTTATAAGGAAAAAAGGTTCATAAATTCATAACATTCTGGGGACTGATTGAGCATATATTCAAGTTCACAAATCCAGAACTTCAGGCTAAAATGTCGAAAATGGTGAGAGGACAGCCATTTCTCCGAAGTTTGTCAAATTTTCGGCACTCCACTGCAGGCAGCTACAGCTGGTGTAAATTTGGATTGAAAAAACAAAAAAAAAATGGGCTCAATCTACTTGCCTATAGCTAGCGAAATACGTGGCCGATTTTTAAAATATTGCTTTTCCAGTAATTGGTGTGCATTTGAATAAAACGTTCAATTTTTGACGAAAAAAACGGTCATTTTTTCTTCATAAAAAAGGGGCAGCTCATCATTTTGGAAAAATCCCACGTACTTCGCTCCGAAATATAATTTCAAAGATACTGTCAGAAATTCACCTCAAAAAAATGAAAATTGTTTGAGTAATGCTACGTGCAATTTTGAAAAATGGTGTTCCGAGATAAATGCGTTTAAAGTTATGACATGTGCTTTAAATATAAAGAAAGGCTCGAGATAAATTTCCAAATTTCATTGGAAAAAATGGGTATTAAGTAATAAACTTTGTCTCTAAACCTTCACACATGCTCAAACTATTTTTTGAACCAAGAAAAAAAAGTGATTTTTTTGAAAATTCTACAGTGGTGTAACCCCTTATTCCTTTCCATTAAAAAATTTTCACTTTTTCCAACATATCTTCGGTTCTATTAGTCGTAGCGTAAGAATTCCGAATAGAGATGTAAGGTGAGATCGTTTGCCATCGATTTATGGGATTTTGAATCGAAAAATATCAATTTTTAGGATAGTTACGGGGCAAAAACTTATGTTCACAATAGTATCCATAAATACATTAGAAATCGATCTTTTCAAATTGAAAACCCCATAAATCGATGGCAAATAATCCCATTTTCCATCCGCATTCGGAATCTTGACGCTACGACTAATAGAACCGGAGATATGTTGGAAAAAGTGAATTTTTTCGAAAATGGGAAAAGATACGTCTATAAACCCTGCCCTAAAAAATACAAAGAAAAATATTTCTAATATATGATATCCACCGCAAATTTTCCCAGCGTTTCAATAGAATCATGAGAAAAAATATATCTCCAGCCGTTACACTCTAATGTTCACTTTTCTTCCCTTTCCCCAATATTAAAAAATCTTGAAAACAAATAGACGTAAGAGCGTTATTAACTTTTCTTTATATCAAAAAAACCGTAAAAGCAAAGAGATGTAAATGTCACATAAGGTTTTTTTGCTTTTACGTTGATAGTTACGTTACTTGGTTGGGGGAATTTAGAGAAAAAAATGTTCAGAATGCCATAAAAAAAATTTTGGCAGTAGTTTGGGAGATTTGACTTTTTGATTTTCAGTCTTGAGTTTTTGGCACTTACGATCTTCAGTGATAAGGCGACGATACATTAATGTGGAGCTCTGTATTACGAGATCGCGCGCGGAAACTGATCTTATAATTTTTTTTTCAGCTTTATTGTTTCAATTCTTTTAAAAGATTATTCATCAAGTTAAATTGAAAACTATACCCAATGATTGATCATTACTTTTAATTTAATATTGTTTGATCGTTCATTTCTATTTTGTTTTTCGAATCGAGTGTGCGATTTTGGTCAACCAATGAGGAATGAGGAATGTACATTAGGGTGTTTCAAAAAAAACAAAATGTCTTGTTTTTTCTTGCAAACAGGCTTGAAAGTTTCGTTTATGTATAAAAATACATGTGTCAAAATATGAACTCTTGATATTAATATTAAGATGGTCCGCATCGCACTTTTCTATTTTCCATAAGAATAACATAGAAAATTATATTATTTTTACAACAAATGCGGATTTATACATTTCTACAAATATTGCTCCAGACTGTATCGATCTGTTCAGGATTCGATCTGTGGTACTTCAAGTCAGCTTGGGACTCGAAATTTCTGCTCAAAATAATCGATTTAATTGCAATAAAGTCAGATGATCCATAAAAATTCAATATTAGATGAAAACTGAGATCCTACGATGAAACTTGAAAATTGAAGTTCAGGTTTCAGATAGGATTTCTATTCCTTCCGATCGTCATCAGAATGAAAATGTGCTTATTTTGCAGAGGGAATTGTTTCCTTTCGAATGGTAAAATGAGAAATAGAAGAGTTTCTAGAGAAAAATCGGAGAAAAACCGTGATTTTTGAAAAAACTAATTTATCGAACGCTTTCGTAAGAGACTTCTTCTGAGAAATCCAAAATTCTCACCGTTTGTGGGGCTCATTGAGATGAATCTTTTTAGTTAAACTTGAATGTAATTGCTTGAATAGTTTTGGAGATATAGCCTCTTTTTATAAAATGGTTTTCCACCAATATCTCAGAAGCTACTGGAGCGATTATGCGCAATTTCAATATGAAACTTTTTGTTCATTAGATGCACAAACTGACGAAATTCGAAGTCTGTAACTCAAATATTTTTGGAGCTATCGTGGCGACAAAATTCAAAACAAAAAACACTATAATTGGAATCATCTGCAAACGAAAAATCACGCCAAATTTACCCCGAGTGAAAATTGTGGGTTAAAATGAGATGAATTTCATTGCTCAGAGTGGGGGCTCTGGATCAATTTTCGCGGAGAGAAATCAAGAAAACGATTTTTTGAAAATTTGACTATTCTCGAAAAGCACTCAACCGATTCCGCTCAAATTTCACTAACAGCAAGCTGCATAAGGAGAGAAAATATTGTTGAATTTTCAGGTCGCCAAGTATTACCGTTCTGGAGCAATGTGCTGATATCTGTTACACACACACACACACACACACACACACTCAGACATGTTTTCAAAATGTCATTTCTCGGCGTTTTGGAACATTCTGAGTCATATTCCGATGAAATCTCAAAATCGAAAAAAATCGCGATTACGATGCTTCCATTCGGTAGCAAAAACAGATTTGTTGAATAAAACCACTGATCTTTCAGTTTATATCTTGCTTATATTATTCAAACGATTCAAAAAATATTTTTTACTTCTAAAATGAAGAACAAGTCGATGAGAAACGATAGTTATAAAGCTAACTTCTACATGAAATTCTCTCACTGTTTTATTTCTTTCATTTTTGCGAAAAAAAACTATGAATTTTCTTCTCTGGAGAGCTGAATTGATTTTCTACATGAAATTTTGTGCAATTTTTTCCGACAAGGCTAATTCTCTCACTACAATACTCAAAAATTGTTCGAATTCACGGTGAACTTAACTTTAATTTTGAATAACTTTTAAACCATTAGATTCAGAGGGAAATACTAAGGGACCTTTTTTGTAGAGAGTTCAATTCTCTACGAAAATATGTATAGAGACTCCTTTTATAACACGCCATTAGTACGTCATAAAAATCAAGATAAGCAAAACGAAAATTTTCTATGTCATTCTTGTGGAAAATAGAAAAATGCGAATTTGGACGCATCAGGGTAGTTATTAGCAGATCATGAAATAGAGAATTCCCTACAAAAGCTTTCTGCCAATTGCATTGACAGAATATGAAATTTGAACATAATACTGAAACTTTCAAGTAACGCACACGGAGCGGAATCCTGTTTGTTGTTCAATTGTGCTTTCATTTCATGTAATATTTTGACGCGGCAATATTTTTGTTCTGTGTTTTCTTGCCCAGTAATATTTTGACTCAAGTTTTTTCAACGTAATATTTTGATGCGTAATATTTAGACATGTAACCAAATTTTCCCATTTTTTTGAGGGTTTTTCAAACGGCTGTAACTTTGCGAGAATGACTGGATCAAGATAAAAAAAAAAGATTTCAAAAGCTTGAAGTCTCTAGTTCTGAAATCACGAGACGAAAATTTTTCTTGGGCATTATTTATGGCACGAAAAAGGGGATGGAGATGAAGAAAAAAAGTTGAAATTCTTTAGAGTTTTTGAAATCGTCCACGGACTTCAAGAGAATTTTGACTCAACTTTTGTCTCAGTCGTCTTGCCTAATCCTTCAGCTTTAATTTCATTTTTTTCAAATCTCTTTACAACCATTTGTTATCGAAATATCGGCAGTTGAATGAAAACAGACACTTTTGTCTTTGATCAACGATATCTCATGAACTACTGATCGCGCAGCGAACGGATGGTGGGTTTCGTAAACTTGAATGAGTGTTCTATGACTGACTCATGCTGCTTTGTCAGTTTCAAAAAATGCAAAAAAAAAGTAGTTTCTGTTCTTTCTTTTTTCAAATCGAGCTGGGTTTTGCAGATATTGCAAAAAGTAGTGATGTTTTAGCGTTTTTTCTGAGCTCCATATGTGCCTAATCACCCTATAAATTTTGAAGCTGATCGATCGGACCGTTTTTTCCCAAAAGGTTAAAGTTGTAGCAAAAATTAAAAGAACCCTTTCCGTTCCTTAAACATCAATTAATGATGATTGAGACCAAAGATTTTTTTTTGCGTTATTTTTTCGTGATTCTTTATGTGTGGATGCTGCGGATCAGGTGAATGGGTGGGCGAGAAAGAGGAACTGAGCATGTGAAATCCAACGAATGTTCCATAAGAAATCCTAAAAAAAGTAACGAAAAAAGAAAATCTCCGGTCATAATTATCATTAATTGATGTTTAAGGAAGAAAAAAGTGTTCCTTTAATTTTTTCTGAGACTTTGTTCATTCGGGAAAGAAAAACGGCGTAGTCGATTGCCTTAAAAATTCAGGGGGTGTTTGAGTACACAGCAAAGTAAGAAAAAACGTGGAAACATTAGTAGTTCTCACAAAATTCACGAAATTTAGCACAATTTTCAAAAAAAAAAAAATTAATTTTCGTTTTTTTTAAACCAATTATAAAAATGGAAAAAAATTCCTTTTCGATAGAACAATACAAGAACATTATAGGAATTTTATTCAAGTTTACGAATCTCACCATCCGCTCGCTGTGCAATCAGTAGTTCTCAAAATATCGACGATTTAAGACAATAGGGGGTTTTTGATTCAATTGACGATTTCTCAGCAACAAATGGTTGCAGGTAAAAAACAAAAAAACGAAATTGAAACTGAAGAATCAGGCTACACGATCCTGATAAGGCTTAGGTCGAAATTTTTTTTTTGACATCTGGGGACCGATTCAAAAAAATGGAAAAAAAACGGAAAAAAACAACTTTTGCATTCAACCCTTTTATCTCGTTATGACGGATGCTCAAGGAGAATTTCATTTGAAAATTTCGAAAGTAGAGATTTCAAGCTTTCCAACTGTTTTTTTAAAATTCCGATGCGATGATTTTTACCGAGTGTATATTACGTACCTGGAAAGTAAGGAAGTTAATTGCCAATTTTTTGTCGCAGTTGACTTCTTTATTTCTATGGGGCGTATAACTTTTTTCTCGCTTCGCTCGGTTAAAAGCATCGTTTTTCACCCCCTTCGATGCACTGAGGTATTAATGAATGGGAATATCTTTTCAGTTATTTTCTTTTTCTTTCAATGACAAAAGAAGAAAAATGAAAAAAAAAAAAACGAGAATCGAATTCGTGAGACCATAGAGATAAGAGAAAAATCAATAATTTCTAGAGGGAAGGGATTCGGAAAAAAATCAGGAATGCCCAAGCGGGATTCGAACCCGTACCTTCGAATTACCGGTCCGCTACTCTATCAACTAAGCTATCAGGCATAATCAAGTATGAGTAGTTTAGTGTAAGTAGATTTCGATCCAAGGGCGGTTTCTTTAGCGTTTCCCACAAAACGATCGAAATTATTTAGCGTTTGATCGCAGCAACAGTTAACCGTTCGTTGAAAGTATGAATTTTTCTTTATAATCTTCACATACCGAAATAGAGAATTATGGAAGAAATTTTTCAATTTCTATTTCTTACATTACTACCAATTCTCTCCCTGCGTTTACCCACAGAATAAGGAAAATGTGAAAGAATCGAAGAGAAGGACACCAAGGCGAAACAATCAACGAAAAGACATAGAGGAAGATGGAGGAAAATTGATATTTTGATGGAATGGTTTGAGATGTTTTCAGAATAATTCCATTGAATAGCTGAAAAAAATTTAGGCCAAAATCGAGTGTCACGATTCTTATTTTTTTTTTCTGAAAATCAGTCTTGTTGCTAACATTTGGAGGCATTCTTTCAAATTTTTGAAAAAATTCGCTTCTTTGTGAATATCTCCGGTTCTCTCGGTTAAATCAACGTAGGTCTAATCTCAAATGGAGGCTGAGATAATTTGCGACCGATTTATGGAGTTTTAGACTTATAAATATCGATTTTTAGAAAATTTATAGCGCAAAAATGTATTTCTCTAGAATCATCTATAAATACCTGAAAAATCTATATTTCTAATTTCGGAACCCCATAAATCGATGGCAAATGGGCTGATATTTCATTTCAGATCAACCTCAGGTCGCTCTAACTAATAGAACTGGCGATATTCGCGAAGAAATGGATTTTTTTCTAAAAGTAGAAGGAGTAGGGTAACATGACCAATAGATGGACGGTTAAGGAAATATTAGACTTAATTAATCCATATGAAATGAGCAAATCACGTTGAAAAGTTGCAGAAAAGAATGATGTACAGAAAAATATACATTGAATCGACTAAAAATCAATTAACCCCTCAAGTACGGGGCCGATACGCTGCGGCTTGTTCCTATCAGACGGGAAGTTTTTTAGTGTCAATGTTTCTGATAGTACTCAAAGAACTGATTTTTCATCTTTGATGACTTTTTTATTGTGGCCAGGGTCAATACGATGTATGGATCCGAGCGATGGAACGAGTAGGGAGGTCGATACGACGTATGGACCCCGTCCTTGAGGGGTAAACTTGAATAATGTAGAAATAATTAAATAAAATCAAGGAAAAAATGGAAAATAACTTAAACCCCCAATAGATGGACAGTTGCATATTTACAGTGTTATGATTTTAAATTTTGAGCAATTGATATGTAATAAATAGTTTATAAATCTATATGAATGAAATAATCAGGAATTGACGTGAAAAGTATAAGAATCATTCATTTATTTATGAAAATCCTCGATAATAGGAACTGTCCATCTTTTGATCAGTGTCCATCTATTGGTCGTGTGACCCTTCAAATGCCTTCAAATTTGGAGAAAAAAAATAGACTTGTAAAAACTACAAAAAAATTAATTCCAGTAATCATAATTTCCATCGGAAATTGTCTCAGTTTTCCAATGGGATTATCAGAAAAATCTTATTTTTGATATTTCCATTCATTTCGAACGAAATTCATAATATAAAACATCAAAACTAGACTGTATCCATTTTTTTACCTTTTATGTCCTTCTTGTCCTATCTTTCTCTAGTGAAAGACCATGGATATTTTTCTCAAGGGGTCTCATCCCAGTGTCAGGGTGTTCTAATTGACTAGTAAATATTGTGCAATAGAATTATAATTGAGTGATCGTTCTGAATGAATTATAAAACTTATCGCGAAATAAATATTCATTCTATTCATCAATTTGTCACAGAAAATTGATCCCGTTAATTTTGTATTTGCAATATTGAAAATTGCACGCAACAAATTCTGTTATTTGATTCATTACGGTGAATCGTAAATATATGACAGAATTCCAGAACAGTCCGTCCTGTTCTATTTTCTTTCTTTATTCAATAAATTACGGAACTAACCAATTCCGTTCCCATTGGTATAGCAGTTGCTGAAGAAGATGTGCTCATTGAAAATGGAATAATAATTATTCTAAAAGAGATAACTAGTACATTCCAGTAGCGAAGAGGTAAAACAAGATAAGTCTATTTTTTTCCTCAGTTAGTCTTTTGTAAATACCTTGGAAAATAGGCGAGATGGAGCAATTTCACCCTCAATTTCTTTTGTCACTCTTGAAATGCTCTACTAAAAAAGATGGGTAATATCGCCTTATCTCACTTACTTCCCGAGATATTTCCTGCAGAATGATTACGACGATAAATCGATTTATCCTGTTTTACCTCCCCAATACTGATTTAATGAATGCTGTGATAAAAATATCGAATTTTCTCATTCATCTGTTTCATATGTTCCAGATAATAAGTTTTGAATTGAATGATTAAAAAAAAACCTGAAAGATGAATCCATTTGACACGACGATCATCATCAGAAGGGAACCGAAAAATAGGACCATGTCCAATTGAATCTTCCCTGCTCAGTCCACAACCACGATAAACACAATGACGGCGAGACGTTGATTTTCTCGCCATCATCGAGAGTAATTTTGAGAAAAGCGAGAAAGGGCACTCAAATATCAATGCACAAATAAACCGTAAAACACGTAAAAAATAATTAAAAACAAAACTCAAATGAAATACGTAATAAAACGAAGCTTCAATGCGCGTAAAACATACAGAAACGTTGGAAAAATGAAGTAAAAACAAACTTGTAAAAAATAATGCGAATAAAAATGATTAAAATTCAGAACACCTCGACAACATGTAAACAAAAATTATAGCATTTACTGCTGTTCGGTATCGTGAGCGAATTAGGCACACAATGACTCTCCGCACGAGCTTTTGTTTTGATTATGCTCGATCGTCTCTCCCCTCCCATAAACATCTTGACCTTGCTAAAAGAAAAAAAAATCCTATTGGTGCTAGGAAAAAATAACGTAAAATTTGAAAATAATGACGGGTTCATATTTTTCCTTCTTCGTTTTTTTCAGAATAATAATAATAAAAAAGAAATCTAGATATGCTATCCCGTTATTTTCAATGCAAACTTTTTTTTTATTGATATTCAAATTACATAAAAAATCATAAAATATTTTAATGACTAATTTCGATTTCAGAAAGAAAAAATTTTCGATTTCATTTGAGCCTTTCATAAACAATACATTAATAATTGAGTGCGAGAAAAATTAGTTTTTGTCACAGATATTGGGATAGTGAGATATAATATAGAGGCGAAAGAATAAACCTAAAATTTGTCCCCACTCTTCATTTCAATGTGTAATTGGACTTTTCCCACTCCGCAAGAAGAGGATTTCTTGTATATTTCTTCTATTCTATTTATTGCCCAAGTTATTAGAAACCAAAAAATCGCTTTATTTATCTCAATCGTGGCTTGCTCCTGTACATAAAAGAAATAGAGCATTTTGTTAAGAGTTTTTTTTACCAACGTCAATAATTTTCTTTTCCGAAATTCTCAATCTCATTGATTTTCGAGCTAAATGGAAAACATCAATAAAAAATCGATCTTTCTCAAAAAATGAGCGAGATAAAGTATTTTCCGAGAGTGCATGGAAGAACGTGAGTGTGAGGGGAGGAGAGTACGTTAGTGGTTAAGATAAATTGCTTTGAATTTTGGGCAATCGGGAAAGAGGAATTGGTTTCAGTGAATATCATGGAATCTTCCAATGACTGCTGAATGCGCTGTGGCAGACAGAAGAGTGTCGGGGAACACTCTACGCAGTGTTCTGGAAGACCTGACATCGGGATCAAATCTCTCATATCTCTATCAGGTTCTCGATCAAGACCACCTTCTGAAGTAGCACGTTTCTTACCATCATCTATTTCTTTTTCGGATAGTCATCTAGCAAGTGATAATGCAACTAGAAATATCATGTCAGTCAGTGATGTTTTTCTAGGAATGCCCCAGAATGAGGAAATACCAGTGTCCGCTGGTTTCAGCATCCGCGTCGTTGAATTACCGAGTACGACCCTAATATACGTTCTCAGTACTATCTCTTTTCTCTCTTTTTCTCTACTTCTCAGATGAGACACTTTCAGCTTGTATTGGATTCGCTCATCGTTGTCTCTCGACCTAAGTTCATCATTGTGTCTTCTCTGTTTCTGCAATGCTTGAAATAATTATTGTCAGTTCCTCCTACCATTAGCAAGTACCATAACACCACGGTAGTATGGAACTTTGCGATAACTCTATTACACCTTGGAGAATCAAATTTGGCATTAAAACATCTCTCGTTGTCTGCTTATGTAATAGTATTTATTTCTTCAGTCCAAATTTCATGGGAAGATTATTACGAATTACTTCAGATGATTTTAGATATTTTTTATACATAATTTGGACATTTGAAACGCCAGAAATACATTTATGAAGAGAAACAAGTTGTTAAACATTTGTATAGGTTTTTACAAAATGTCCTCATTGAGAACCCCTTGTACAATTTATCGACGGCACCCTTCATCCAGCTTCTTTACCTACAGAGACGTTCAACAGACGCGAGACGGCGCTGCTAACTAGCAAATTTCGCTGTCGAAGATTTTACATAAGCGTTGGAGATCTCCCCTTTAATCTCTGCTTCAGTAGTTCCCCTCATACCCCAAAAATCCCCCCTTCCCTCCACCCACAAAAAAAATCACCCCCCAAAAAATCCTCAAAAATCCCCAAAACCCCCTGTTTTCTAAATTAAATTGCCACAAGAGAAGAGAAATTGGTAGAGATATGAACAATAATTATACTAGTTCCCCTCCCCCCCCCCCCAAAAAAATAACCCCCTCTCAAAAATCCCCACGCCCCCAAAAAACCCTTAACAATCCCCGAAATTTCCTCTCTCTTCAAATTGAATTCCCAAAAACAAAAAGAAAATTCATCAACATTTAGGCACTAATTTGATTAATTCCCCTCATCCCCCAAAGTAACCCCCCCCCCCCCCCCACAAATTCCCTCGAAAAATCCCCCAAGCCCCCCTCCCTTTTTTTAAAAATTGAATTCCCATAAACCAAAAACAATCCCCGAAATTCAAAACATTAATCAGCCAAGTTCCCCTTACCCTCCAGAATAACCCCCTCCCCAAGTCCCCCCCCCCCCCATAAAACCTTTGAAAATCCCCCAAAATCCTCATTTTTTCCAAATCACATTCCCACAAAAAAGAGAAATTCACTAAAATTTGAGCATTAATTTGATGAGCTCCCCAAAATAACCCCTTCCCGAACATCCAGCCCCCGCCCCCCCCAAACCCTCAAAAATCCCCCAAAACCCCGCTCTTCATCAAATCACATTCCCACAAAAACAAGAGAAATTGACTAAAATTTGACACTATTTTGATGAGCCCACCAGAATAACCCCCCTCCAAAAAACCCCCACCCCCCTTCCAAACCCTCAAAAATCCCCCAAAACCCCCCTCCTCTTCAAATCACATTCCTGCAAAGAAAAGAGAAATTCGAACACTAATTTGACTAACTCCCCAAAATAACTCCCCTCCAAAAAATCCCCACTCCCCTACCAAACCCTCAAAAATCCCCGAAAACCCCCTCCTCCCAAATGAAATTCCCCCCAAAAAAACGGAAAATTCACCCAAAAATTAAACACCAACTTGACTAGCCACGTCCTGACGTCACACAGTGTACTGCTGCCCCCTCGTGGGGTCACACAGAACAAGTGATAGGAAAGAGACAGAAGTAAAGTCGTACTGGCCAATGGAATAACTTCCGAAGTCGACCCGAAGCTGAAATTTACATGTTTGTAGCATAGAATCCGAATATTTCCGAGGTTATTTCATTGGCTAGTACAACTCTAGCCAGTGGTTATAGGGGAAGGGAAGGGGCGGGGCAAAGAGAGGCCCCGCAAAAGAAGAAGTGCCGGGAGAACGGCCATTTTCAGTGAATCGTGGGAGCCTTTCGTTACTGCCGTATGTCGAGCTGTCGTCTGTGCCACAGCTGAGAGTTAAAGCGGGGCGAGCGAGGCGAGAGCACCAAGCTCACGGCTCACACCAAAAGCCGATCGTTAAAACCAAGAGAATTGTGGAGAAAAAAATACTAAATAACACAAAAAAAAAAAAAAAAATATTAAATTCACTTAAAATTACAAGATTACAAAAAAAGTGTTGAATTGTTTGGATTTTTCCTTTTTTACTTATTAAACGGGCGCGTCCTTTAATTTAACCACGAAAAAAAGGGAAGGCATTTGTGTGTGTGTGTGTGTGTATGTGTATATATATGTGTGTGTGTGTGGGGAAGAATTAAAGGGGGGTATTCGTGATTCACAGGAGAAAGGAGAGGTTCAATTTTTTTTCGAACGTCATTCTCTCTGTCGACGTGACTGTTAATTTTTTTTTTTCTTCAGTTTTTTGATAAAACTGTTAGTTTTTTTTGTGTTTCAATTGAAAAGTGGAATTGTGTGTGTGTTTGTGTGTGTGCAGTGATTAACGATTTAGCCTTTTTTTAGACCTTTTTTTCGGTGATAAAGTGAATATTTTTTTTTTTTTAACAAGTTTGTTAAAAAAAAGGGCTTCTTTGAGGGCAGTGAAAGATTTACCTTTATTACTAATTTAATTAAGTTCTATATGAGCATTATGGCAGGACAAACCATTAACGATAGGCTACTTGCTGCAAGACACAGTATTGCCGGTCAGGGACTGGCAAAATCTGTCTGCAAGGCCACTACCGAGGAAATGATTGGGCCTAAAAAGAAACACTTGGATTGTGAGTATTTTTTTTTGAATTTTTATTTTTGGGGGTTTTTTTTTTTTTTGCTGGAAAAAAAGGGAAATTAGTGGTCAAAGGTCGGTTTGGAGTCGTTAGATCTTTTATTTCGAAATGAGAGGAAAAAAAAAATAATAACCGGTTTTTCGGAGATATGGAGACAACACACAGAGACACACCGGCGAGTTTCAGTCGACAGAAATTAATGATTTTTTTTTTTTGTGAGGATTTTGGAGGAATTTTGGGGAATTCCTGGGGTTTGGGAATAGGAGGGGATTTTTTAAGGGCTTAGGGGGGATTTAGGGGATTTTTGGGAGTTCGGCAAGAAAATTATGATTTTTTTTTGAGGATTTTTTTAGGGTTTTTAAGGATTTTGGAGGAATTTAGGGGATTTTTTGGGGTTTGAGAATGGGGGGATTTTTTGAGGGTTTATGGGGGGATTTAGGGGATTTTTGGGAATCCGGCAAGAAAATTATGATTTTTTTTTGAGGATTTTTTTAGGGTTTTTAAGGATTTTGGAGGAATTTAGGGGATTTTTTGGGGTTTGAAAAGGGGGGATTTTTTGAGGGGATTTAGGGGACTTTTGGGAATTTAAGCAGAAAATTATTTTTTTTCAAGGATTTTTTTTAGGGTTTTTAAGGATTTTGGAGGAATTTAGGGGTTTTTTTGGGGTTTGAGAAGGGGGGGGGGGATTTTTAAAGGTCTGGGAGGGATTTAGGGGACTTTTGGGAATTTGGCCAGGAACTAATGTTTTTTTTAAATGAGAATTTGAGGTTTTCCAACGATTTTGGAGGGTTTTTTTTATGAGAAATTTTTTAAATGAAGATTTTGGAGTGATTTTTGAGAATTCCTGTGGTTTGGGGATGGGAGGGGATTTTTTGAGGGTTATGGGGGGGGGGGGATTTAGAGGATTCTTGGGCATTCAGCCAGAAAACTATGTTTCTTTTCTGAGGATTTTTTTAGGGTTTTTTTCCAGGATTTTGGAGTAATTTAGGGGATTTTTTGGGTTTGATAAGGGGGGGATTAGGGGATTTCTGAGAGTTTTGCCAGAAACTAATTATTTTTTTTATGAGAATTTTTTGTTCTCTAAAGATTTTGGAGTAATTTAAGGGATTTTTGGGGGTTTGAGAAGGGGGGATTTTCCAAAGGTCTGAGGGGGGGGGGGGGGATTTAGGGGATTTTTGAGAATTTTGCCAGAAACTGATTATTTTTTTTTTCATGAGAATTTTAAGTTTCCCAAAGATTTTGAAGTAATTTAGGTGAATTTGTGGAGTTTGGTGATGAGGAGGGGGGGGGGGGGGAGGATTTTCGAAGATTGGGGCGGGGATTCAGGGGATATTTAGGAATTGGGTTGTCAAGAAATGATTTTTTCTTTTATTACAACTTTTAGGGTTTTGAAGGATGTTGGAATAAGTTAGGGAAGTTTTTGGGATTTGGGAATGGGGAGGGGGGGGGGGGTTTGAGGGTTTGGGGGGCAATTTAGAGGATTTTCTGGGAATTGGGCTGGAAAATAATGATTTCTTTAGTGAGGATTTTTTTGGGTTTCTAGAGATTTTTCAGTAATTTTTGGAGAATTTTCGGAATTTGGGAATGGGGGGGATTTTTTGAGGTACTGCAAGGGAATTTGGGGGATTTTTCGGGAATTACACGGTAGTAATGGCATCTACGAAATACTCAGGAAGCCCCGAGTGTGCTGACTACTATCGATTTTTCTCGTGTTCGAGTTTATAACGTCTCTCGTGCGCGTGTCGTCCCTTTTTCCATTACCTCGTGTTATATCAAGTACTTTTATATACGTGGAAAGAAATGGACAGGGTAGATGAGGGAAAGAATTGTGGGAGTCATTGAAAGGGAGAGGTATTGGATTTTCTTAGAGAAAATTCTTGAAGAAATTTGAAAGGGAAGAGGTGAAAGTGAATGACTCTTCTTTTTAGGTTTTTTCAGGATATTTTGGAGCTTAAGGGAAAAACGACATTTTTAGACGAATCCTTTTTTTAAGGGAATTTTGAGGGCTACAAAAAGGATTAGAATAAAAAGGGCGTATCTCACTCAATTTTCGACATTTTTGGGGAAGAATGAAAAAAAAATATCTGGTTTTATCTTTTCGCTACTAAAATTTTCTGTTTTTTTGAGAATATCCCGGAAAATAAGCGAGATAAGGCGATTTTTTAAATTTTATAGAAACAAGGATGAAAGGAAAAAGGGCGTATCTCCAATAATTTTTGAGATTTTCTTTGAAAAATTAGGAAAAAAAAAGAAATAAGAACATTTTTATCGGTTTTTTGAGAGTGTCTCGGAAAATAAGCGAGATGAGGCGATTTTGCCTTAATCCTGCTTTGTAGCTCTTGAAATTCTTCACAAAAAAAGAATTAGGGAAAAAAAGGCGTATCATTAGTTTCCAAGATATTTTTAAAAATAATTACAGAAAAGTAGAAAACATAAAATTCTCATCACTTTTTGGAGAATATTTCGGAAAATAAGCGAGATAGGATGATTGTGGCTTAACCCTTTTTTATAAAGAATTTCAAGGGCTACAAAAAAAGGATCAGGGGCAAAGGATCAAAGGGCGTATCTCTATTAGTTCCCAAAATATAAAAAAAAAAAAATCCTGTTTCACCTTTTTACTACTGAAACTTTCATCAGTTTTTTCAAAAAAATTTAGTAAATAATGAAGATACGCCTTTTTTGCTCTAATCCTTCTTTTTTGGAGATTCTCAAGAGCTTGAAAAAAAGGATCAGGCCAAGATTGCTCTATCTCGCTTAATTTCCATTGAAGAATGATTTCAAACATCACGTGCCTCCTTTTTTTTTCTTAATAAAAATGAACCTTTTTTTTATTAATAAAGAAAAAATCTTGTTTTCTTAATAAAAAAAAATTTTTTTTTTTCTTAATTAAAAAAAAATCTTTTTTTTCTCAATAAAAAAAAATCTTTTTTTTTTTTTTTTGTAAATATGTCAAGCGAATTATCAAAATCTCTTCGAAAATTCCCAAAAAAATTCTTATAAGGCCAAAAAAAATCGGCATAAATCCGCCTAAACCCAATAATTTAAAAGAAACCACTGACCCATGATTTCGTATTTTCGTTTATTTTATCTCGCATTTCACTTGATTTTAAAAATAATTCTCTGTTTATCCAACCTGTTAAGCTGCTGGGGTTCTAGTCTAGTACTGTGGTGTTGCAGTGTTAATTTGTAACATTGAAAATAAAGAATAATGAAAGAAGGGGTCGACCGATTGCGTGTGTTTCAACTCAGTTAAAATCTCGATATGGACTTCCGTTCTGTGTTCCTCTATTTCTCTTTTTTTTTTTCACCGAAGGAATAGTTGAATGAATTAAAACTCTTTGCGGAAAAAAAATGCATTCATTTCCTCCAAGACTTCTTCGTGCAAATCCACAAGAAAATATAAAATAATTTTCTTTGCTGATGATTTTAGCAGTCAAGAGGAGGTGAAACGAGATAAATCGACTGGAAAATTTTTATTGAATTTTTTTTTTATTATTATCATTTATTAAAATATTACAGATTTTTTTTCGGAGTGTAAGTGGTTATGGAAAAATTTGAAAAAATTACACAACAATGTAGACATGCTGAAGCATTTTTGAGAATTTTTTTATTTTTTTTTGTAGTGGCATTGACTCCAAAAAAAAAAATCTCTAAATCAAAGAAATGTAATAATTTTATTTTTTTTAAAACTATTTTTTTGAAAATATCTCGAAAACCAGTGGAGATACGCCCTTTTTGCCCCAATCTTCTTTTGTAGCTCTCGCAATTCTCTGCAAGAAGAATTAAGACAAGAAGGGCGTATCTCCATTATTTATCGAGATATTCTCAAAAAAAAGATGGAAAAAAAAGGAATATTCATTAATTTCAGTAAAAATTGATTAATAAGAAAAACGAGATAAATCGACTAGAAAATATCAGTAAATAATGGAGATACGCCCTTTTTATCCTAACTCTTCTTTAAAAAGTAGAGAATTTCAAGAGATAGAAGAAAAATTGGGATCAAATGGGCGTATCTCCATTATTTATCGAATTCATCTAAAAAAAATGAAGAAAATTAGTAAATTCAGTAGTAAAAAGGTGAAACATTATTTTTGCCTTTTTTTAAAGAATATCTTGGAAACTAAGCTAATTCTTTTTTTCGAAGCTCTTCAAATTTCTCTACAAAAAAAAAAGAAATTGGATAAAAAGGGCGTATCTCCATTTTTTCCTGAAAAGTTTTCAAAAAAATGAACTTTTTTTCGTCCTTCTTCTTTGATAAAATTATTTTAGAGTCAAGATAATTCGCTGAATCATTTGATAATACATTATTCTTCTCATCTGGGAATTTCTTGTTTTTTTTTTACTAAATGCATTTGAAATCACCTGGGAAGATGATTATATGATTAGTGACTCATTCCCTTTTTTCTTCTCATTATTATTATTATTATTATTATTATTATTATTGAGGTCAGGGACGAGACGCTACATATATATGTCCATTGTTAATTCAGAGAGAAATACTATTAATTTACTACAAGATAAGATGCATTGTTTTTTTTTTTTCTAATCCAAAAGCTAATATTAAACGTAAATAGAGGTATTTTTTTGGGGATTTATTTTTATTGGTAGAACGTGCAGGGAAAGTGAACGCATATTTGAACGCCAGACTTGCGTAAAACTGAGTCATGAGAGTTAGCGAGAGGTATATATGTGCATTTTGCCACTTTAGTATTCGTTCACAGATGCAATTTTTCTCCTTTTTTTTTTTTTGCCTTATTCTGTTGCATTTGCTGGAGGACGAATGCTTCTTTATCTGGAGCATGTGCGATCTGGTAATAAATGATACTTCACTGGTTTTTTTTTCAATTATTGAAGTACATTATTATTATTATTATTATTTGCTAATGAGTGATATAATGTATTAATTGAGGAACAATAAAATTCACGTAATAGTAAATTGCAGAGGGAGTTTTGCTGCGAAATTAATTATTTTCGAGACGATTATTAAAATAATGAGGAGTTGGGTAATATGTTGATTATGAAAATTGAATTTTGGATTCGGGAAAAAAACGATCTATCTCGCTTAGTTTCCGAGATATTTGGAAAAATAAAATGAGTTACGAGAAAAATGGGAAAAGTCGATTTTTTACTGGAACTTTTTTTTGAAAAAATCTGGGAAACTTAACGAGATAGAGTGATTTTTGAAGAAAGAGATATTTGGAAAAAAATCAATTTCATGAAAAATTGGAAGGAAAAAACTGGAAAAAGTCGAATTTTTCTTCGAACTATTTATGTGTGAAAATCTTGGAAAGTTAAAGAGATAGAGCGAGATTTGGTCTATTTTTTGTTTGGAGTTTTTGAAATTTTTATAAAAGAAAGGATTAGGGTATGAAAGGCGTATCTCCATTATTTTTGGAGTTATTCTGTTGAGTATTATCACAAAAAATAAGTCGATTTTTCCTGTTTTACGTTTTTGCATTTTTTTCGCAATTATTATAATTCAAATATCTCGAAAAAAAAACGAGATAGCGAAATTTTTATAGTAACTTTTGCAGAGAATTTCTAGAGCTACAAAAAAGCAGTAGGACGAAATCGCTCTATCTCGCTTAATTTCCGAGACATCCTCAAAAAAAAAACCATAATACAGAATGAATCGATTTTTTTCGATTTTCTTTAAAAGAATATCTTGGAAACTAAACGAGATAACGCGATTTTACCCTAATCTCTGGGATGAAGAAATCTGAGCGAAATCGACTTATCTCGCTTAGTTTCCAAATAATTTTTGTCTCTCATTTTTTTTACAATTTCTCCCTAATTAATGAACTTTTGGCCTTTTTTATTCCCAAATCCTATTTTGTAAAGAATTTCAAGAGCTACAAAAAAAGATTGGAGCAAAATCCGCTCTATCTCGCTTAAATTCCGAAATATAATTCAAAATATAATCGGAAAAGTTGAATAAATTCGTCAGCAAATAATCAAAAATTAACGTTTTCTATTGCAATTAATGATCTGCACAAATTTTGTGAATTAATGGAGATACGCCCTTTTTGCCCTAATCTTTCTTTTTTAGAGATTCTCAAGAGCATCAAAAAAAAAGGATCAATTCCCATTAAAGAATGATTTTAAACTTCACGTGCCCCTTTTTTTTTTGTAAATATGTCAAGCGAATTATCAAAATTCCTTAAAAAATTCCTTAAAAAATTCTTATAAGGCCAAAAAAAAACAAAATATAATTGGAAAAATTGAATGCAGTCAGCGAATTATCAAAAATTAATGTTTTCTATTGCAATCAATGATCTGTAAAATTTTTTTGTAAATTATCCTGTAATTTTACTGGCAGTAATAATACTCGTGTCAGTGACATTAACAGCTCTGCGTGCACAGTGAAATTTCTCGTGAACGTTTCGCGTTGGACGTGTTATATCTACGTCCACCTACGCTTCACTGAGAATGTAGAATTCCATGTTTTTCATCGGTTTCATAAATTCCTGTTTTTTTTTTTAATTAATTTGAAAAAAAAAAAATTCACGAAAATAATAATTTTTTAATTTTTCTTTTTTTTGAAGTTGTTTTTTTCTTTATTATCACGAAAACTGATGTACTGCAGTCATGAAACCGTTGAAATCCGGTAACGCCTCTTTTTTAAAATGATTTTTCAATTATATTTCTTTTTTTTTTTAACTCTTTTTATCAGCTGATTAAATTTTTTTCAACAAACATATCTCGTCAAACGTGTCTGGCTCAATTTCATCAAATTAATTAACATGAGATTTCAATAAAAAAAAAAATGAGCCTGTCAAAAATTAAAAATTTCTTTAATTAATTTTTTTTTATTTTTTTTTTTTATTATCATCATTTATTAAAATTTTACAGAATTTTTTTTCGGAGTGAAAGCGGTTATGAAAAAATCTGAAAAAATTACACAACAATATAGACATACTGAAGCATTTTTGAGAATTTTTTTATATTTTTTTGTAGGGGCATTGACTCCAAAAAAAAAATCTCTAAATTCACGAAATGAAATAATTTTATTTTTTTTTAAACTAATTTTTTGGAAATATCTCGAAAACTAGTGGAGATACGCCCTTTTTGCCCCAATCTTCTTTTGTAGATCTCAAAATTCTCTGCAAAAGGACTTGGGACAAGAAGGGCGTATCTCCATTATTTATCGAGATATTCTCGATAAAAAGATGGAAAAAAAAAGAATATTCATTAATTTCAGTAAAAATTGATTGATAATAAAAACAATATCTCAATTCGTGATTTTTAAATTTGCAATAATTTTCGTTGAACAAAATTGTGGCAAAATCGTGAGACTCGTCCTTTCGATTTATCCGAATTGAGAGAGAAAAGGAAAAAAATCGAAAAATTCACGGCTATCGTTTCTCTCTTTTCAATGATTAATGAATTATAAAAATAGTTGCCATGCAAGAAGTAGAATGAAAGGAGTTTTTATAGAGGGCCTTAAGCATGACCCCTTGAGTTTGCTGAATACCACAGTGCAGATGCAAAGAGTACAGACTTGTCGTTGGCCTCTTGATCGTGACTTGTCCTGAAATACCTTTACTTCATGCTTCTACATGATGCAATCATGGATACAAAGCTTTACCATCTCACAAACAATTTATAACCCAAGTGATTTATACATAAAATATTTACGTCCTGAATTCTCGAAAATTGTAATTTTCACTAAAAATTTTTTTTTTTTTTTTTTTATTCGGAAATTAAGTGAGATAGAGCGATTTTACCTCAATTTTTTTGTAGCTCTTGAAATTTTCTACAATAAAAGAATTTGGGGAAAATCGCTTTATCTCGCTTAATTTCCGAGATATTTTCCAAATACTGTTCGAAAAAAAAATCTAATCATTTTATTTTTTTTGGGAATTTTCTAGAAAAAAGGATAACTGTAAAAAGGACGTATTTCCATTAGTTTCTGAGATTTTCATTAAAAAAAAAAGGATTTTATTTTTCTAGTGCCTTATTAATATTTTCCACATGAGGGATGAGCTCGTAAATAATTAAATGATTGAAAAAATTATTCATAAAAAAAAAAAAAATTATATTATAATCATGAAAAACATAATTGACTTATCTTGTTTTATTACTTCACTATTGAAATGTTTGTCTCGCAATTTTTTTTTTTAAACGAAATAGATTACGCAAGGGAGGCTGAGTGATACACTGAATTTATCCGCCTTCTTTTGCCTCCCGATATCAGAGCAGACACGCGAGGGGGCGTGTACGATAGTGTTTTTAGCAAACACGATCACCGATGCCCATAACAAATACTTTGATACTGAATTGTCAGCTGAATTCTAACACATGATAATCTTAATTGGAAAAGAAAATAAAATAGGTCAGAGGCTTAAGGTAGTTGGTTAACTACAATCCCATTCAAAATTTAACAAATAAATTAATTAATAAATTAATTTTTATTAATAAATTTTTTTAAGAGAATCAAATTTCGGAAAAAAATATGTAATGCGCAAGGAGGATTTGAACCCACGACCCTCTGATTACATGTCAGGTGCTCTGACCACTGAGTTACTATATTTACCTTCGAATTTTCATTCTCACATCTTTTCTCCACCTCCCATCCACGAGGCAATGTCGCCATTAAACAAATAAATTCATCAATAAATTAATTTTTATTAATAAATTTTTTAAGAGAATCAAATTTCGGAAAAATTTTTCGTCAGAACAGGCTTTATAGAATTGGAATTCTTTGAAATTTTAGGAAATAGGATAAAACTACTAGTTTTGGCTATCTTTGCACCTTTTTTGGCCACTTTAAATTCAAGTTCGTAAAGAAAGAAGAAGTCTTAAATCAGAATAATATTTTTATAGAACTTTGAAACCCTCATCATGAAGGATGTTAGGACGAGGTATATATATATATCAAAGATTGGCAAAAAAAAAAATTTGAATTTTCAATTTTTTACTTTTTTTTATTTCTGTAATTTCCATCAAAAAAAAATTAATTACTTTCTTAATGAAAAATTTGGATTTTTTAATTTTTCATTAGTTTGAAAATTAATTTTTTTTTTTTAACAATTTTAATTACTATTGTAATTAAAAATTTGACTGATGAAATTTTATAATTCTTTTTTTTATTCGAAATTTTGATTCTTTCTTACTTATTAATTGATTGGAATAATTAATTTTACAATAAAATCAACGCTATTCTGTTTAATCTTCCCAAATATAACCGTCTTTCAGACAAAAATTTTGAGTTGAGAGTGTTAACTAAATGCAACACAAATAAGAACTTATAATTTAATCAAATCTAAATGACGCTTATATGACATTTATAATTCAATTTAACTAATAAAAATGTTAATAAGTTTAATAAAGAAAATAATTATGAAATTCCATCAGTCAAATTTTGAATTACAATAGTAATCAAAATTGTTAAAAGAAAAAAATTAATTTTCAAACTAATGAAAAATTTAAAAATCCAAATTTTTCATTAAGAAAGTAATTAAAATTTTTTCGATGGAAATTAAAGAAATAAAAAAAATTAAAAAATTAAAAATGCAAATTTTTTTTCGCCGATCTCTGATACATATACATATACCTTTTGCATTTGGTTAATTCTTTTATATTCCTTTTTTACGACAAAATTTAGAATATAAAAGAAGATAAAATTTAAGACTAGAAATAAAACGAAATTTGAGATGAAAATTAAGACAGAATTTTATTAGACCTCATTATCCAAATATTGTTCAAAAAACAAATGGACTTTTCCCATTTTTTTCCTTTCAATTTTTCTTGTCATTCGTTATTGTCCAAAAATTCCGAAAACTAAGCGAGATAGGGTCGATTTTGATGGAATTCAAAATCCAATTTTCATGTCTTAACCAAAAATATTTAATGTCTTCTTGCAAATAATTAAACAATAATTTTTAAGTATTTTAATCACTCTTAATTTTTCATGATAAAAAGAAAAGAATCTAGTGATCACACGACACATTTCACACGGTCCAACGGCCATTTGCTAAGTAGCATTTTATACAATCGTAGGTGAACGACTCTTGGGTTATGTAGACGGTTTTTTTTTTCTCTCTTCCTTTCGACTCCCCCTACTTCGTCTATCGGCACATTAGCCGACACAAAAGAGACACTTTTGTGTGTTTGTTGAAACAAAAAACTCCTTTCTTCATCTCAAATTCCTCTTTCTCTTTTCCTTTTTTCACTTGCAAATGTGTGAAAAACAACACATTTTCAAACTGATAAGAAGTCTATAAAAAATTCTAAGTAATAATTAATAAATAATTAAATGTTGCATTAAACATTGGGGGTGTAATGAGATTTGATGAGTGACTTAGTTGCGCAACTACTATGGTTAGATAAATTATACACTGGATATACACTGGTTACTTCCGGTCAACGATCATCATGCATCCTTCCGCGCTGACTGGGATCGGTCTAACGAGACTTGCTTTCCACTTTAGTTCCTCTCTTTTGCATTTTGACGTTCATTTCATTTGCTTATGTGGAAGCTAAATGTCATGAATGGGCCAATGATACTGAAAAATTATTCGAGGGAATCGTTTTTTGCTTCCGAATGGAAGCATTGTTTTCGTCGGATTTTTCGATTTCGAGATTTCATCGGAATATGACTACAAATGATCCAAAACGTCGAAAAATCATATTTTTAAAGCATGTCTGTATGTGTGTATGTGTGTGACTGTGTATAAAATGCCGTCATAAAAATTTCAGCGAAATCGGTTGAATAGTTTCCGAGAAAAATCGAATTTTCAAAAAAAAGTTTTTTTGAATTTTCTCGATGAAAAATTAATTGGTAGCGCCCAGTTTGGGCTATGATATTCATCTCATTAAAACTCATATTTTTGACTGTTGTCAAATTTTTCTCTGATTCTTAGTTTTGGAAATTATTTCAATTTTAGTGATTTTCAGTTCATATTTTAGCGGAACGATAACTCGATAAGTATTTGAGATAGAGACTTCAAATTTGGTCAGTTTGTATATCTGATGAAGGTACAGAGTGCTATTGAAACTAGGCGAAATACGTCCAGCCGTTTCGGAGATATTTGCAAAAAATGATTTTTCTTTAAAGGCGTATTTCTCAAAAACTACGCGACGGATTTGCACCAGCTTATACTTAAAAAATTCGTTATAATGAAAGGAATGAATTCTCTAGATTCCCAATTGATTGGTCAAGTATTTAGTTTTATTTTGAAAAAAAATAACATTTTTATAAAAAATCGAAAATGTAAATTTTTCTCAATTTTTTTCCAAGAACACACATTGTTTTTATTTCATGATAATAAAATATATAATTTTCCGAATAAAATGAGACCATTTTCATCCTGATATGATGATGAGAACATTGAAAAGTTGAATCATCAAATTCAGAAATTAATTAATTCATGTTAATTAAAATGATCATTATTGGATTAGAGATTGGAAATTCCATTCGGAAGCCTACTGCCAATTGTATTAGCAGAATATTCAATCTAAGAATTCAAATGACCCACAAGGAGTTAACACCTGCTTGTTTAGTAGTGAAGAGTTATATTTTTGCTTCCGAATAAAAGCTATGTAATCATCAGAATTTTCGATTGTAATTTTTTTGATAGAAGATACTTAAAATGATCTAAATAGAGAGAAAATGATATTTTTAGCGCATGTCTGTGTGTGTGTGTATGTCTGTGTGTGCATAAAAGTCTCAATTACAGCAAAACGGTTTTATAGAAAAATTTCATATTTTGTGGAAAACTTCCTCTCGACAAACTCTATTTTTTAAGCTTCATTTCAAGAGAATTCGATCGATACTTTTTGAGATATGTCCATTTTTCGAAAATCAGGTTTTAATGGAATCTCTGGAAACTATTCAACTAATGTTATTTATACTCATATATTATCTCGAGAGTTTTATCAGTTGAATGCCTGTAAATTTTGAGCTTATTTGCATGATTAGTTCTCGAGTTATTGGCGTTTTAATGAATTTTTCAAAATTTGATATTTTGATGATGGTTTGAAAAAAAGTTGTATCACTTCCATTCGGAAGCATATTGCTAAAGTATCAGCAGAAAAAGCTATATCAGCTGGAAAGCAATACTATTATCCACTTGTTTTTCTATGATTTTTTATTGAGAATATCTCGGAAATTAATGGAGATACGCCTTTTTTTATTTTGGGCCTTTTTGTAGAGAATTACAAGAGCTACAAATAGGGTTTCAGGCAAAAACTCGTGATTTCACCGAAATATTCTCTAAAAAAATTCTATCTCGCTTAATTTTCGAGATATTTTTAAAAAGTAATGATAAGGAAAATTTGAGAAGTAAAATAGAAAAATTTAATTTTTTTTTCTTCAAACTGTTTTTTTTTTTATATCTCGGAAACTAAAAGAGATAGAGCGATTTCACCTCAATCCTATTTTGTAGCTTTTAAACTTCTCTACAAAAAAGAATTCTAGTAAAAACGCTCTATCTCGCTTAGATTCCGAGGTATTATTCTTCAAAATCGAATAACAAGAAAAACTGAAAAGATTAAATAAAAAAAGTCTTTTTTTTTTTTAAACAGTTTTTTTTTGAGAATATCTCGGAAATTAATGGGAGATAGGTCCTTTTCGTCCTAATCCTTCTTTTTTGTAGGAAATTTCAAGAATTACAAAAAAGGCCTTCGGCAAAATCGCTCTATCTCGCTTCATTTCCGTGATATTCATGAAAAATAATGTGCAAGACTACTAAAATAATAAACATGAAAAATAAATGATATATTTTCAATTTAAAATTACGCAAGAAGTGTTGAAGATATGAAAAACAGACTCAGACGAAAAATGTTTTCTTTTCAAGATAAAACAAATTTTGGTTGGATGAATTTCTCTGTTATTTGTCAATATTTACAGAGACATTTGTGTGACGCTTTTTCAAGCTAAATTGCAAATATATTTTTGTAAATAATTGAGAGACAGTAAAATTTCCACTTTTTCCATGTAATTAGTAATGAAAAGATGACACAGAATAATTCGATTTTTTTTACCAATTTTCTTTAAAAAATAAATCAGAAACTAATGGAGATACGCCCTTTTCATACCAACCCTTTCTGTAAAGAATTTGAAGGGCTACAAATAAAAATTCTGGTAAAATCGCTCTATCTCGCTTAATTTCCGAGATATTCTCATAAATTCATTAATTTAAAAAAAAAATCGATTCATCCTGTTTCACCTTTTTTTACCGAATTATTTGCAGAAATGATGAAAAATAATATGAAAAAAAAGCGATGAAAACGGAGCGAAAAAAATCATTATTCGAAGTTTTTGGGGAAGTGGCAGAGCTTTGTGTTTTTTTTTTAAATGACGAACGATGGTCGCCAAATGTCAAGCGGGCAAAGGCACGAGGTTAAATGCGCCACTGAAAGGAGTATAATTGGAATAGGAAGAGAGAGAGAGAGAGAGAGAGCAAAGAGACAAGGTCGTGTCCACGAGCCACTCAGTTGACCGAGTGAGATGAAAATTCGCTTCACTCCATCACTACACACTCATGGCGCATTTACTAATTAGCATGAAATTTGGTTTTCCCTTAATTAATAAAGTGTTTCATCTTGTTTCATGTAAATTGAACTGTCTGTAACTACTTGTCATCAGAAATTGTCATTCATAGATTAATCATTTGTTCACTTTACAAATCATCGCTAGAGAAAATGCTAGTTACTTAGAGTACATGTATATACTCTAAGTAATTTACAGGAGAATCAGAAATAAATCAATCTTCAACATATATTTTTTTCAGATTTTTAGGAGCATGTACTTGAGAATCACCGAATCAATTTGTTTATTCAAATAGTGATAAAAAAAATAGGAAAATTGCGTTTTTATTATTTAAAAAAATCTTAATGCAATTTTATACTCTTTCACCACAAAAAAGTGTTTTTTCACTTTTTTCATATAACTGAAATTTAATGAAATACAAACATGAGAAGTTGGAGAGAAATGAGCATTTACTGCGTTTTTTCCAAACTCAAAATTGTCGTAAATTTTGAAGAAATTTTTTTTTTCTTCATGGTGAATGACTTCTATTAGCCATTCCAACACCATATCCAAACAAGTGGATGATAGGATTGCTTTCCAACTGATATAGCTTTTTCTGCTAATACTTGAGCAATATGCTTCCGAATGGAAGTGATACAACTTTTTTTCAAACCATCATCAAAATATCAAATTTTGAAAAATTCATTAAAACACCAATAACTCGAGAACTAATCATACAAATAAGCTCAAAATTTACAGGCATTTAACTGATAAAACTTTCGAGATAATATATGAGTATAAATAGCATCAGTTGAATAATTTCCAGAAATTCCATTAAAAACTGATTTTCGAAAAATGGACATATCTCAAAAAGTATCGATCGAATTCTCTTGAAATAAAGCTTAAAAAATAGAGTTTGTCGAGAGGAAGTTTTCCACAAAATATGAAATTTTTCTATAAAACCGTTTTGCTGTAATTGAGACTTTTATGCACACACATACACATACACGCACACAGACATGCGCTGAAAAGATCATTTTCTCTCTATTTACATCATTTTAAGTATCTTCTATCTAAAAAAATTACAATCGAAAATTCTAATGGCTACATAGCTTCCATTCGGAAGCAAAATGAACAAAATCAAAAAATATGACCCGAAAAGTGATCGAAATAGCGTGGAATACCTCATACAGAGGATGAATGAAGCCATTGTCTCATTCACAATTCGACTGATTGTCAGCAGTGATCGGCATCGTCGATTTTTTCGTCAACGATTTCGATAATATTACTGATTTTTCATAAAAATTAGTAATTAGCCAAAGAAAAAATTTAATTTTTGTAAAAAATTAGTAATTAGCGAGAAAATTTTACTAATTACTCTTAGAAATTAGTAATCAGAAAGAAAATATTACTGATTACTTTCAAAAATCAGTGAGTAGTTAAAAAAATTACCAATTGTTTTCAAAAATTCCTGAAAATTAGTAATTTAATACATTAATAGACACAAATTTGGAACGGCGAATTGTAATGAAATGTAATGCTAGTATAGCAAAAAGTAAAAATTAATAAGTGGAATAATAAATGATATTTGAAATAATAATATTTGGAATATATTTTGAAAGGAAATCGTAATTTTTGGCGGCTAATTATCAATTATTTTGAAAAATTAGTAATGAGCTGATAAGCATCATTCATTTTTCTAAAAAATTAGTAATTTTTGTCGGCTAATTACTAATTTTTCAGAAGAATTACTGATTTTTGAGAAAAATTAGGAACTTTTCCCGGCTAATTACTAATTTTTCAGGAGAATTAGGAATTATTCGCGGTTAATTACTAATTTTTCAGAAAAATTAGATAATGAAAATAGATAGATGTTTTTTTGCCGATCACTGATTGTCAGCATCTAGTTGTAAGATTTTGTTAAAAACAGAACTAAGGCTCGAGATAATCCAAAAAATTTATCTATAAGGTGGAGTACCCAATAGCTGCTTAGGAACTACTTAGTACCTGCTCACTCCACGTCTTTGTATACCTATATCTATGAATTATTCATAAATATAGGCATACAAATACGTGAGTGAACATCTATTAGGTCCTTTACCTTACTCATACAAAATTGTTATGAAACTCAGACAATTCCAAATTGAAATCTAATTATTTCGTTGTTTGTTCTACTATTGTTATATACTATATATCGTCTCGGAAACAAAGTGGCGTAAGTGCTATGCTTATATATAACACTTACGCCACTTTGTTACTAAAGTGACGATACATTGATTTAAATTAACTTTCTGAGTGTTGCTTATGTTATTTGATTAATTAATTAATTAATAATTTACAAATGAACCTGGGAAACAGTTATATTGAAATAAATAAAATAATAAATAAATTGTTCTTTTTTTTTCGTATTTATATCTGATATTAGAAATATTTTTGATGATATACTGAGTTGAAAGAGGGGCTTGGCTCTGAGGACGCGATCAATACTTAAAGGCGATAGTTGGCACGTCGTTGTCCCAATTGTGCAGTTTTTTTTTTTTTTTTTATAAGAAGAGGGAAAAAAAGTAAACTTTTGCATCAATAATTTTTTTTTTTTTCCTCAGTTTTTATATTCAATTTTTCATTCAATAATTTTCTAAAAATATCTTGGAAACTAAGCGAGATAGGGTGATTTCACCTCAATTCTTTTTTGTGCAAAATTTCAAGAGCTACAAAAAAGAATTCAGGTAAAATCGCTCTATCTCGCTTAGTTTCCGAGATATTCCTAAAAAAACTATTGAAAGAAAAATCCTCTTTTACTTTTTTATTGATTTTTTTATTTTTATTTTTATGCACTTTTTCACAAAGCGGTATAAATAATAATGTCGTTCTCAGCAGAAATTTTCCAATTTTTTCAATGAAACTGTGAAAAATCACTGAACACTCATTTTCATTATCAAGAAAATTTTTGTTTCATTTAAATAAAAAAAAAAAAAAAATGTTATTTTATTTTTTCTTCGTTTATTTAAAAAATCACAACAATTGTCCTCGAATTCTCTCAAAGTATCTTTACACATGTTTTCCACCTATATGCACTCCATGTGACGCGTCTTTTACATCTAGATAAGAATAACACGTGCCGCCAAGTGAGTCATCGCAGTCAATCGCTATCTGAAAGAAATTCTTCACGTTTTTATTATTTCTTTGTATTTTTACGGAATTGAAATAATGAATTAAGGACGTATGATCGAAAGAGGGGGGGAACCGTGAATTTTGATGGGCGGGGATAGGCCCGAACGGTTGCGGAGTGAGCCGAAGTGAATGACCACGTGACTGTGTCCTGTGAATCTGGCCAATCACAGCGAGAAATGAATGATGAAGTGAAGTAATTCGAATTTCAATTCTATTTTTCTCTTCAGGATGAATGAATACAGAGTATTTTTTAAATATTGCCGAATTACTGCAACATCCATTTTTCTTATGAATATTTGTTCTTTGTACTACGAGAGCTTGTAAATTGGATATTTATTAGGGGTGTGCGAATAATTCGAATCCACGAATTATTCGTACCGAATCGAATATTAATATTCGATTCGAAATTTGAATCGAATAATTCGAATTTTCGAATTATTCAAATTTTTTCGAATAATTCGATTTTTTTGAATAATTCGAATTTTTGAATAATTCGATTTTTTTTGAATAATTCGAATTTTCGAATAATTCGAATTTTCGAATAATTCGAATTTTCGAATAATTCGAATTTTCGAATAATTCGAATTTTCGAATAATTCGAATTTTCGAATAATTCGGATTTTCAAATAATTCGAATTTTTTCGAATAATTCGAATTTTTTCGAATAATTCGAATTTTTTCGAATAATTCGAATTTTTTCGAATAATTCGATTTTTTCTGAATAATTCGAATTTTCGAATAATTCGAATTTTCGAATAATTCGAATTTTCGAACAATTCGAATTTTTGAATTATTCAAGAAAATTCGAATTCCTCAAAAATTCGAAAATTCTAATTATTCAAGAAAATTCAAATTATTCGAAAATCCGAATTATTCGAAAATTCGAATTATTCGAAAATTCGAATTATTCAAAAATTTGAATTATTCAAAAAAATTCGAATTGTTCAAAAATTTGAAAATTCGAATTATTCAAGAAAATTCGAATTGTTCAAAAATTCAAAAATTCGAATTATTCAAGAAAATTCGAATTCCTCAAAAATTTGAAGATTCTAATTATTCAAAAAAATTCAAATTATTCGAAAATTCAAATTATTCGAAAATTTGAACAATTCGAATTTTCGAATAATTCGAATTTTCGAATAATTCGAATTTTCGAATAATTCGAATTTTCGAATAATTCGAAAATTTTCGAATTATTCCAAAAATTTCAAATAATTCTAATATTTTCGAATAATTCGACTTTTCGAATTATTCGATTCGAAATTCGAATCGAATAGTAATATTCGATTTGATTCGATTCGAACACTATTCGCACACCCCTAATATTTATCAATTTACGATCATAAACTCCATTTCTCCATGAAAGCCCATGTATTTTCTGTCAATTTTCAATGATTTCTTCCTTTCTCATATGAATGGTTACCTAGCCCGAACTTTTTATAGTAAAATTCTTGAAGGAATAATCTAACTATAAAAAAATTTTGAAGCCCCAAATCGAAAATTTTTGTCATGATCATCAACATCCTTAACATTTTTATTCGTCAGTCAATTTTTATGAGATAGATAACGAGAGAAATGGTTATATTAGTTTATTCATTGAATTATCGGGTTATTGACGTCCACATGCGTCACCTGTTCGTGTCAATGTGGGAGAACCCACGCAAGTTCCAAATAATTAAGATTCAAAAATCGGACAGAAGAATTTGAAAAATTACATGTTCATTATTTCGAGAGTATCTCGGAAACTAAGCGAGATAGAGTAATTTTACATGATACCTTTTTTTTAGAGAATATCTAGAGCATCAAAAAAAGATTCCGGTAAAATCGCTCTATCTCGCTTAGTTTCCAAGATATTCTTAAAAAATGACCGAAAAAATAGAGTTTTCTTGTTTTATCTTCCGAATTTATTCAAAAATTGATTCAAAAAAATTACTTCAATTAATGCCGAGTCAAAAGGGCGTAAGTTCAGTTTCTTCAATGGAAAAAAAAGGGCGTATGTCCTCGATTCGAATGAGTTTCCACTTTTTAAATACAATATTAGATTCAAAAAAAATAATAATTCGTTTTTTTTTATTCGTATTTCTTAAATATCTCGAAAATAAATGGACATACGCCCTTTTCGTCTGAATCCTTTTTTGTAGAGAATTTCAATAGCCACAAAAAAGGATTCCAGTAAAATCGCTCTATCTCGCTTGATTTCCGGAATATTTTAAAAATGATGGACCTATGATTTTTCAGCTTAGGAAAAAAATAAAAATGTCCTTTTATTTTTAAATTTTAGTAAAAATAGTTAAGGGCAAAAAAAATGTGCGAAGATACGTGATTAATTTATGGGCTTTTTTTTCGGAGCAAGGCCACGTGCCAGAATACTTTGAGCTCATTTGAGATACAGAGTGGTATTCAGATACACGTGGGGTTCATGCACCCAGTAAACTTGGATGGAAGGTTTTGTAATTGTATTGTTCCAAATGCATACAAATACAATGATACAATTTGTATGTGTATATGATTGAGTTGGTTCGTCTTTTTTTTTTTTTTTTTTTTTTTTTTTTTTACTTGCTTGTGACTGAGTTGGCACCACCGATGGCGGTCACTCGATGGGTCAAATGGTCGAATTGATGGAGAGACTGGCAGACGTCGAATTGCAAGAATTCCAATTAAGGTGGTATTCTAGAGAACTCGATTACAGTCAATCCCTTATTTTTTTGATGCAGTATTGAAGATGATATTTTTTTAAATTTTTCTGAATTTTTTCATAATTTTTGTCTGTGCAGTTTATGAGATATCAATTATCAAAGTTATTGGAAATAATGATGGTGGAGATGAAACGCCCTAAATCGGACAGAAATAACGAAATTACTAAAAAACCACAGGGTTGACTCATTATTTACAAAAAATTGGCGAAGAAAACAGCATTTTAACTAAATAATAGAAGAAAAAAATATTCAATACTCCAAAAATTCTTGAAAATAATAAAAAAAATCACGAATTAATAGAGTGAAAATTTGATTGGGAGGTGAAATTGCGGCTTGCTGAATATTTTTTTTGTGTAAATACGTTGACGGGATTATTTGAAGTTTTTTCCCCAATTCTCTACATTTTTTTTAGATTTAGGAACAAGAATTGAAGGATTTCTATGAAATGCAGGGAGATAGAGTTTTTTTGATGCTTTTAGTGAGAAGCTGAGGAAATTTCACGTAGAAAACATGTGCTACAAGTGATTTTTGTTTTTTTCCTCGAAATTTCAAAAATTCGGGCTCAATTTTTTCAAAAAATCCTGGAATTTTCAAAAAAATCTTAAAAACAATGCGACATATGGTTTCCATGACAAATTTTCTCAGATCTCCAATGGAATCATCTAAAATACCCAATCTCAAGTATTTCCCCCGATTTTTATCCTGTAGAACCTAAGAAACCTAGAAAACCACACACTAGACCCATTATTTAAAAACAATTGGCGAAGAAAACAGCATTTTAACTAAATAATAGAAGAAAAAAATATTCAATTCACCGTATAGTTATTGAGAAATTTTAATTAGAAGGTAGTCGTAACTATTTGCCTCTCTCTCTACCTCATGCATATGTGATAGAAGATTAATGTGAAAAAAATTCGAGAAAAAAAAAATTATATTCACAAACTGAAGATATGACTTTTGAATAGTTTAATCATTTTTTTCAGCAATTAATTAGAAACAAACCTACAAAATCTCAGTTTTTTTCTGTTTTATCGACTGTACTCTGGGATACTACCTTAAAAAATCCCTAGGAAATTCTTCACATCTCTTAGATTACAAAAAATTTCAAGAAAAATCGTGAAGCAAATCCTTTTCTCATATTTCTTAAATATATCTCGGAAACTAATAGAGATAGAGCAATTTTCGTGGAAACCTTTTTTGTAGCTCTAACAATTCTCCACAAAAAAACTCTCTACAAAAATGTCTCTATCTCTTTAATTCTCCGAGATATTAAAAAAAATTGGACTAGTGAAATTTTCATGAAACAATTTTAGAAAAATGCATAATTACTGAATTTCATAATTTCGATAAGAAAAAATAAATAAAACAGGCCTTTCGACTCAAAGAGGTCAATTTATAATTGATTCCAAGAGTTTACGTGGCACTTTGAACTTGAATGAAGAAAAAATGAAGTCTAGATAATTACAAACTTTGTATTGATAATAAAATAAATTGACAGTGTGCGAAGAGTTACAAACCATGGTGGACCCGATTACCAGACAGGT
This sequence comes from Aleiodes leptofemur, assembly GCA_963942555.1. NCBI lineage: Eukaryota > Metazoa > Arthropoda > Insecta > Hymenoptera > Braconidae > Aleiodes > Aleiodes leptofemur. Next base: position 13,302,421 of record OZ012617.1, read on the forward strand.
CCCAGTTTCCGGATGCAGCAGCAAAATATACTGATAATATTAATCATAATAAATTAATATTCAAGTGAAAAAAATCTATTTTTTCAATACTTGCAAAATGTTAAAATAACAATCAAGTAAATTGTTTGATTTTTTTAATTGGATTTTTTTTATCATTTTAATAATTTAATTGTAACTTGTCCGGGAACTGGTACCATTGCCTCAATCGTCCAATAACTGGTGCCTTCACAGTACAACAATTAATAACAAATAGGGGTGTGCGAATAATTCGAATCCACGAATTATTTGTACCGAATCGAATATTAATATTCGATTCGAAATTTGAATCGAATAAATCGAATTTTTTTGAATAATTCAAATTTTTCAAATAATTCGAATTTTTGAATAATTCGAATTTTCAAATAATTCGAATTTCGAATAATTCGAATTTTCAAATAATTCGAATTTCGAATAATTCGAATTTTCAAATAATTCGAATTTCGAATAATTCGAATTTTTGAATGATTCAAATTTCTCGAAAAATTCGATTTTTTTCGAGTAATTCGATTTTTTTCGAATAATTGGAATTTTTGAATAATCCGAATTTTCGAATAATTCGAATTTTTGAATAATTCGAATTTTCGAATAATTCAAATTTTCGAATAATTCGAATTTTTGAATAATTCGAATTTTCGAATAATTCGAATTTTCGAATTTTCAAATAATTCGAATTTGGAATAATTCTATTTTTTTCGAGTAATTCGAATTTTTTCGAATAATTCGAACTTTTGAATAATTCGAATTTTCGAATAATTCGAATTTTCGAATAATTCGAATTTTCGAATAATTCGAATTTTCGAATAATTCGAATTTTTTCGAATAATTCGAATTTTCGAATTATTCGATTCGAATAGTAAATTCGATTCGATTCGATTCGAACACTATTCGCACACCCCTAATAACAAATAAAATGTTTGATTACAGATTTAATACACTGTACGAATGAGCCGAATGTATCAATACCACAATTGGCTAATCTGCTTGTTGAAAGATCACAAAATACAAACTGGACGGTGGTATTCAAATCGCTAATCACAGTTCATCATATGATGTGTTATGGAAATGAAGTAAGTTGATAAATTAAATAATTGAAAGGTGAAAAAAAAGGATAAATTCTTTCTTAGCTGATCTTGTCGGATCAAGCGAATAATTGTTGGAAAAATTCTATTTTTTTTTTGTAAATTAATTCTTTCATTTCAATTTTTTGTTGGTTTTCGGAAAATGAGCGTCTTGCCAATTTCAGTTGAATAAATTTTTTTTTAAATTTTATCAATGTCATTTTCTTTTTAGTAATTTTTTTTTTTTTAATCTTCATTAACCACGTTTTGATTTTCGTCGAGTTATTTTTTTTTTTTATTATTATTAAGGATAAATCCTTTTTTTGCTTGAATCCTTTTTTGTAGAGAATTTCGAGAATTTGAAAAAAAAAATGGAATTATCCAACAAAAAAATTCATTTTTTTGAGAATATCTGGAAAATTAATGGAGATACGCCCTTTTTGCACTAATCCTATTTTGTAGAGAACTTTGATTTACAAAAATGGATTAGGATAAAAAGGGCGTATCTCCATTAGTTTCCGGAAAATTTTGAGGAAAAATCCTTCAAAAAAATAAACATCCTATTTTTGTGTTTTGAGAATATCTTGGAAACTAAGCGAGATAGAGCAATTTTACCTTGATCTTTTTTTTTTGTACAGAATTTGAAGATTAAAAAAAATGAATTAGAGCAAAAAAGGCGTATCTCTATTAATTTCTGCAATATTGTCACGAAAAAAATGGAGATACGCCTTTTTTCGCTTTGATACTTTTCTGCAAAAAATTTTAAGATCTAGAATAATTGCAAAAAAAAAGACAAATCTCCATTAGTTTCCAAGATATTTTCACAAAAAAATCCCCGAAAAATGGAATTTTTTATTTTTTTTATTTTATTAAGAAAAAAAAAAATCGAATTTCCTTTCAATATCTCCCAAAATAATTGAGAGAGCTAAAATTTTGTAAAAACCTTTTTTGCAGGAAATTTATGCTCGAAAAAAAGGTTCCTGCAGAAAATTTAATTATCTCCTTTACTCTCCAAGATATTTAATAAAAACTGTCCTTTCACTGCCAAATTACGTTCGGATTAATTGCTGAAAATCCCTGAAACAAAGAGGATTCGTGGCATTAACATTAATCCTTCCTCCTAAATTTCATTAACCCCCCCCCCCCCCCCCCCTTCTAAAAAAAGGACATCTTCCTTAATTTCTTCACGTCCAATAATTTTCCAGAAATCAGGAAAAAAAGAAAAATGCAATTCCTAATTTTTTACATTCACTGACTTTTCATCAAATGTTTTTCTCTTCCTTCATTCTTTTTTTTTTTTCTCTTTTATTTTGTGAATGCAATTAATTTATGCTTGGTTTCTCAGAGATTCACGCAGTACCTTGCTTCGAGCAACAGCACGTTCCAGTTGAGCAATTTCCTGGACAAGAGCGGTGTGCAAGGTAAAAAAATTAAATTCTATTTTTACAATTTATATTTCTACTATGTATGAGAGTTTTTATTTTTTTAAATAATTCTATTTTAATAAATTCTCATTATCTGCACGTTACAATTGTAGGAAAGAAGGGGGGGGGGGGCACCTTTGAACAAAATTATTATTTTTTAATTGATAATATAATAATAATAATAATGAATAATAAAAAATAAATAAAAAAAATTGTGATTGTTTTTTTTTAATAAAAGTGTTTTATTAAAAAAAAAAAATCGTGATTTTTTTTTTTTTTTACATAAAAGTGTATTATTAACATTAAATATCCAAATAATTGATTCGAGATAAAAAATATTGATTAATTATTTTATTATGCTAAAATTAATTATTAGAAAAAAAAAGAAGTGTTCAAAGGTGCTTTCCTCTCCAATAAATATATATATTATTTTTAAATTAAATTCATTTTATTGGAAGGAATTCTGGATAGCATAAAGGTACCAGTGACTGATCTATGCAAAATATTGAGTAAATAATTATTATTATTTTTTTGCTAATATTTTCTTTGTTTTTTTTTGCTTTTTTCGGAAATGGGGAAAAGGTGTCTTTAATATTCAATTAATAATTCATTGATTTCCATTTAAAAAATTTATATAAATTTGGAAAATTGTCAGTTTCAAAATTAACCATTGAAAATTCTTTTAATACTGATAATAGACAATATTTGACGATTTTTGGTATTTTTTTTCTTAATGAATAAATTATTTTGGAAAAAGTTATAAAAAAATGCACATTTAGAAAATTTAAAAAACTATGAGTTCAAATTTTTTCAATATTTTTTTTTGTAATGATTTATTTGTTAAAAAAAATGTGAAAAATGTCAGATTTGTGGTAATTTCTATTGTTTTTTATTTCTATTTTTTTTTTTGGAATTAAAAAATTCTATAATTTTGTGAAAAATTCTATAATCTTATGAAAAATTCTATAATTTTGTGAAAAATTCTACAATTTTGTGAAAAATTCCATAATTTTGTGAAAAATTCCATAATTTTGTGAAAAATTCGATAATTTCGTGAAAAATTCCATAATTTTGTGAAAAATTCTATAATTTTGTAAAAATTCTATAATTTTGTAAAAATTCTATAATTTTGTAAAAATTCAATAATTTTGTGAAAAATCCCATAATTTTGTGAAAAATTCCATAATTTTGCGAAAAATTCTATAATTTTGTGAAAAATTCCATAATTTTGTGAAAAATTCCATAATTTTGTGGAAAATTCTATAATTTTGTGAAAAATTCCTCAATTTGTAAAAATTTATAATTTTGTAATAATTTATAATTTCGTAAAAATTTATAATTTTGTAAAAATTCAAGAAATTATTCAAATCCCCGAATTTTAAATCAAAATAAATAAATATTCTCGACTTTTCATTTACTTGTGCCTTTATACTACAATGAAAAAAAAAAAAAAAAAAAAAAACTAACATAACATCTTGTATTGACATGTGAATAGTAAATAGGTAAAATGAATAATCAGGGGTATAAACAATGTGCTAAACATAACTTGCTTCAGCAGAACAATTCATTCTGTCAATTTCCCTTTTATCATCATCACTGTATCAATCACTTATAAAACTTAACTGCACAATTTAAATTTATCAATGTATACTGATATATCATTGTGAAAAATGTTTAATGCATGAGGAATGATATCTCAATGTGTGTTGCAATAAAAATTCCATTTCAGTCTTTTTTTTGTTTTTTTTTCACTAATAAAAAAAAAAATCTTTTTTTTTCATTCAATTTTAAATTGAGATGAAAAAAAATTCATAAAATAAAAAAAAAAATTGAGAAATTTGTTTTTTTTTCGAAAATTTTCTTTAAATTTTTTAATTTTTGAACTGCAGACGTAATTTCTGCTTTTTCTATGTGCCTATGATTGTTACTAACATTGGGTAATTTTATTTTTATTCGGAAACAGCTGGAGCACGTGTTGGTGAGTTAACAATCATTAATTTCCAATCATTAATTAAAATTAATTAATAAAATTCATTAGTGAAGTTGGGAATACTTTGGTTTTTCATGTTTTATGTTATGAGAATAGGTGGAAATGAGGGGAAATATTGGAGATTCGATTTTCCTGATGATTTCATTGAAAAGCTGAGGAAATTTCCGGTGGAAAACATGTGTCAAAATTAATTTTTGATGATTTTTGGAAAATTTGAATTTTTCAGGGGAAAATTGGGGGTCTAATCCTTTACGAAATTGAAAAATTTCACTTTTTCGGGGATTTCTCCGGCTTTATTGGTCGCAGTGACTTGGGACCGATCTTAAATGAAAGGTGAGATCATTTGCCATTAATTCATGTGGTTTTAAAAAATTTTATCGATTTTTGAAAATAATATGATGGAAAAACTGATTTTCATAAAATGAGCTAAAAGTCACTAAAAAATCGATAAAAATTTTAAAACCACATGAATCGATGGAAAATGATCTCACCTTTCATTTGAGATCGGTCCCAGGTCGCTGCGATGAATAGAACCGGAGATATCCTCGAAAAAGTGAGAATTTTCCAAAAATGGAAAGGTTCTGACCCCCAAATCGTCCACAAAAAAGTAGAATTTTCAAAAAAATTCAAAAAAATCAATTGACACATGTTTTCTACCTAAAATTTCCTCAGCTTTTCAATGGAATCATCAAAAAAAATCAATCTTAAAGCGTTCCATCAGAATCCCCATTTTTCTCCACTTTCCCCTAATTTTGTCTATTTTCAATCTTCGTGAATTATCTCAGAATTTATTTTAAAAAATAGGGAAATTTTTATCTTCTATCTCTTCAAGATTTCGAGATTTTCCACGAAAATAAATTAATTCCATGACATCTCTGCAAATATTAACATAGAAAAGAAGGATTCTTGTTTTAATTAATCAAATATATAAATTTAAATAAAAAAAAAATTAATCAAATATCTTTAAATCTGGAAAAATTGAAGAAATTTTGTAAAAATAACTTTCTTTTTAACTCTGCATTTTTTTTCTATAAAAAAAGGTCTTCCCAAAATTTTTTTGCGTTTCTCTGAGATCTGAAGATATTTCACGAAAACTTCATTATTTAATAACTTTTCTGTGGGTATTAAAAATTAATAAAATTCGCTTATCTTTTAATAACTAAATAAAATAATAAAATAATTTTTGAATTAATTTAAATTTTTATTTTTTTTACTTCAGGCTATGATATGTCACCTTTTATCAGGAGATACGCAAAATACTTGAACGAGAAGGCAATGTCTTACAGAAGTGTAGCATTTGATTTCTGTAAAGTGAAAAGAGGGTAACTATTTTTTTTCCTCTATTTTAATTTTTAAAAAAATGAAAAATTTGATGGATCGATATTTTTTTTTAGTCGTCATTTAAGAATATCTCGGAAACTAAGCGAGATAGAGCAGTTTCACCCAAATCCTATTTTTTAGCTCTTGAAATTCTCTTCAAAAACGGATTCTTGCAAAATCGCTCTATCTCGCTTAATTTCCGAGATAATCTCAAAAAGCTTCTAAAAAGAAACACTTTTCAATAAAAAAATTTAAAAAAGAAAATCTCCTTTTTCTCTTTATTTTTTCTCTCTGCGTTTTCGAAAAGTAACTCGGAAACTAAGCGAGATAGAGTGATTCTACCCGTATTTTGTTTTGTAGCTCTTGAAATCCTCTTCAAAAAAGGATTCTTGCAAAATCGCTCTATCTCGCTTACTTTCCAAGGTACTATAAAAAAAAAAAAATTATCAAAAAAATTTCATCCTTTTTTTCCTTTTTTTTTATCAGTAAGTTATGATAAAAAATAAATAAAAATAAATAAATATAATTTTTTTAATGTTTTGTAGGAAGGAAGATGGAACGCTGCGTACAATGAATGCCGAAAAATTATTAAAAACATTACCAGTGCTTCAGGCACAATTGGATGCACTTCTTGAATTTGACTGCACAGCTAATGATCTTACTAATGGTGTCATCAGCATGTGCTTTATGCTCCTATTTCGAGATTTGATAAGGCTCTTTGCCTGTTATAATGACGGAATCATCAATCTATTGGGTAAGCGATCGTTGAACTTTACAGAAAATTCATTTTTTGCTAATGCCTTGAGGGATTACACCACTGTAGAATTTTCAAAAAATCGATTTTTTTTTTGCTTTAAAAATTACTTTGGGTTTTCCAGAATATGGGCAAGAAAATATATCACCTGAAACCCATTTTTTCTCATGAAATTTTGAATTTTCCCAAAGGCATTTCTTCATATTCATAGCCTAAGTCAAAACTTCAATCGTGTTTTTTTCTCGAAACATGATTTTTGAAATTGGCACGCATTATAATTCCAATAATTTTCATTATTTTCATTTGAATTTCCCACAGCATTTTGAAAACAATATTTCGAACAGAAATACGTAGGGGATTTTCAAAAAATTGATTTGCACATTTTTTATTGATAAAAAATTGCCGATTTTTTGGCCGAAATTTGAATTTTTTCATTCAAAGGGTCACCAATCACACAAAAAACAATATTTTTAAAATTCCCTACGTATTTCTGTAGCTATATGTATCTAAACTGAGCCAATTTTTTTTTTTTTCAATTGAAATTTGCACCAGTTACACTGCGTGTCGCAGAGTGTTTTAAATTCGAGGAGCCTCGCAAGAATGGCTCTTGTGTCCTCATTTTTTGATATTTTTTGATGACTTTTTTTCTGAAGACTCCAATATATGCTCAATCACTCCCTCAAATATCATTATTTTATTGCCTTTTTTTCTATAGAAAAAAAATATCCAAAAACGCCTTTTTTAGGCTTTTACAGTGGTATAACACCTTAAGAATTTTAACGTTAATTGATATTTTATTGACTTTTTTTTTCTTATAATTACAGAAAAATATTTTGATATGAATAAGAAGCAGTGTCGTGATGCACTTGATTTGTACAAAAAATTCTTAATTAGAATGGACAGAGTTGGTGAATTTCTCAAAGTCGCTGAGGTAAGAAAAGGAAAAATCATAATTTAAGAATTAAATATCAATTTTTTTCAGGATCAATCGACTTTTTATCATTTTTACTCAAATTAGATATTCTTGAAAAATGATGGAGATACGCCTTTTTTTGCCCTACTCTTCTTTTTTAGAGAATTTCAAAAGTCACAAAAAAACGAATTAAGATGAAAAAGGCGTATCTTCATTTATTTTCAAGATATTCTCATAAAATAAGGGTAAAATAATCGACTTTTTCTCGATTTCCCCACTTTGCTACTAAAATTTTCATCAATTTTCTGAGAATTTCCTGGAAACTAAGTGAGATAGAGCAATTTTGCCCAAATCCCTTTTTTTGTGAACAATTTCAAAATCTGTAAAATAGGATTAAAGGTAAAAAGGGCGTATCTCCACTAGTTTCGGAGAAATTCTTCAAAAAATTGGAAGAAAAATAGACTTTTTTCCTTTTTTACTACTGAAATTTGCATCAATTTTCTGAGAATATCTCAAAAATTAAGCGAGATAAGCCAATTTCCTTTTCACCCTTTTTTTCTACAGTATTTCAAGAGCTACAAAAAAATGCTGAGGATGAAAAGGGCGTATCTCCACTAATTTTCAAGATATTCTCGAAGAAACATGCAAAAAAATACGCTTATTCTGTTTGATCCCTTCACAACGGATTTCCTATATTTTTTCTCATTTTTTATGCTCATTCCTTTTTTTTTAATTGTTTCAGAATGTTGGTATCGACAAAGGAGACATACCTGATCTCACAAAAGCACCGAGCAGTTTGCTGGATGCATTAGAACAGCATCTTGCCTCTTTAGAAGGAAAAAAAGGATCAGCTGCAAATACACCAACTCAATCTGCTAGGTATATTCAATATTTCTTATTAATACTTCTATAAAAATATATTAATTCGAATGAAAATGCCTTATTGATTTCGTTTATTTGTCTTCAAAATTGATGAAAAATATTTCAAAAATTTAATTAAATCACTGCGTCATCAATTTATTTTTTTTTACTGCAAATCAGACAAAATTAATCGAAAATTAAGGATTTAAATGACATCCTCATCCCGGGATTATTCATTTATTTTTCATATTTTTGGAAGGAAAAAAAAATCTATGAACCTTTGCCGATTCTCTTTACCTTCATTCACACAATGAATTTTTTAGTTATTTATTTTTTTATTTTTTTATTACACATTTTAATTATTATTCATTAAATACTGATATCATAGATAACAGTTTTTACCATTTTTATTTAATTATTTTACTGTAATTTAAATAATTATTATTTATTATTAATTATAATTTGCTTACACAATATCACAAGTAGCATTAGTGTGTTATATTTGGATAAAATGTAGATTTTTAATTATTGAAACATCAGTAAGAGCTTTTTAATTATTCATGTAATTAAGGATATCCAAGTAGTTCTGATAATCTATTTTTTCGTTTGAATTTTGATGACTTTCGATAGAGTAGAATGAGGAGATTTTTTAAAAATTTATTTTACACCATTTTACCGGAAACAAATTGAGGCAAAAATAATTTTTGAAAAAAATTAAATTAACATTAGAACTCCATAAACGAGATTCAGTTTCAGTTTCACTGCAACAATTCATGGTTACAGATCTATTTTTTCCTTGTCTAACTATATATATTCTTGTTCGTCAGAGTGTCTATTAATTTTTTAAATTATAAAAAATACCTGTTACCGGACAAATAGCGACGATTAATCCAATTAATTACATAAAAACATGAATGGCGGGAATATTTGTATTTAAAATCCGAGGATTCTCCAATCACAGTCCTAGATGCTGGAACAGCGTCAGTCAAATTTGCAACAATATTGGATGTTTATAATATTATTTAATAACAATTTACTATCGTGGACATTGTTTTAATATCAGTAAAATGTTACAAAATCGGAATAATTAGAATATTTATGATAACTTTGAAAAAAAAGAAAAAAAGTAGATCATTTGGAACTGCTACTTGGATTTCCTCAAATTGTTGGTCAATTTAATTGTCACACGCTGTAAAAAAAAAATTTAATCGACAAATTTAAACACATTGTAAATCATAAATTCGTGTTTGTGTGTGGCAAATCGCTACTGTATCCAATTAGAAAATCGGGCATGCACAAAAATTATTAGTCAATTGAATTTTGTAAATTTGTAAAACGAGATAAATCATAAAAATTATATTTTTATTAGATTTTTTTTGTGTGTCTTGAAAACGAATGGATTTTTAAAAATTTATGTTTTGACAATTTCTGTAGAAAATTGTGTTGCCTATGAAAATGGTCTTTTCATGAATTTCCCTGAATCCACTAGTTTCAAAGATGATCCTGAGAAAATTTTCAATTATCGAAAAAATAGAAAAAAAGTCGAATTTATTTGTAAATTAGTGGCAATTTTTTTCTGCCAATTTTTTGAAAATATCTCGGAAACTAAGCGAGATAGAGCGATTCTACTCGAATCCTTTTTTGAAGCTTTTGAAATTCTCTATAAAAAATGAATCAATGCAAAAAGGCGTATCTCCCTTAGTTTCCGAGATATTCCCAAAAAATCAAATTAAAACTGAACTTATTTGTTAAATATTTGAATTTTTTTATAATTAAATTTGAAAATAATAATTTTTCAGCATTGAAAATGATTACGAATAAATTCGACTCATCTCGTTATTCTTCCCCATCACTAAAAAATAATTTTATGACTTATCCCGTTTTTCTAATTCAGTAAAAGACACGAATGTATTAAAATCGTATTTAATTAAACGAAAAAAATCCAAAAAAATTCCGAAAAAAACCAATAAATATTCAAAAATTACAAATAATTAGTATTTGCACGGCAATAATTAATATTCAATACACTCGCGAGAATTACACACAGACACGTGGCATTATTCGTACATTATACATAACTTTTTCAATGTATTTTTTGCATCTATACGTACTACACAATTTTTCTTTGTTTTTTGTTTGTCTTTTTCTCCTTTTTAATTTTCAAAATTATCAAAAATTCCCGTAACAAAATCCTTGATTACCCTAAAAAAAAAAAAAAAAAAAAAAAAAAATTCTTGAAATATCGAATCGGCCATTCCCGTTTATCCGTACACAAAAAAAAAAAACAACCGCAACCCCCATCATTGCCCAAAAAAGCAGCCATAGAACGAATGTAAAGTCGGGAGTGTCCGCACTATCTTCCACCAGCACGGCGTTTGGAACAGCAGCCAGTAATGCACGTCTTGATCAAACTGGAAATGGACATATTGATGAGGCACTGAGACAACAGGCACTTGCTGAGGAGGAAGCTGCTATGAATCAGTACAAGGTGATAAAAAAGAACAAGTGGATAATAGTATTGCTTTTCAACTGATATAGCTTTTTCTGCTAATACTTTAGCAATATGCTTCCGAATGGAAGTGATGCAACTTTTTTTCAAATCATCATCAAAATATCAAATTTTGAAAAAATTTATTAAAAATAGAAATGTGGGAAAAAAAATTATTTAATTTTCATTTAAAATATTTCAGGATAATTTTACATTTTTCTTTGGAGAATATCTCGGAAACTAAGCAAGATAGAGCGTTTTTACTCTAATATTAGTATGCAAAGAATTAAAAGAACTACAAAGAAGGATTGCGACAAAATCGCTCTATCTCGCTTAGTTTCCCAAAGATTTAAAAAAATTGGGAAAAAAATCTATTTTTCTGTTATTTATTTTTTGATAAAATCTCGGAAATCAAGCGAGATAGAGCGATTTTACTGTGATCTTTTTTTTTTGAAGCTCTTCAAATTTTCTAGATTAGGACAAAGTCGCTCTATCTCGCTTAGTTTCCGAAATATTAAAAAAAAAAAAAATTGAAAAGAAATCGAATTATTCTGAAATAGAAGAAACCTATTTTTCTGTTATTCATTTTCCGAAAATATCTCGGATATTAAACGAGATAAAGCGATTTTGTCTGAATCCTCGCCCAGAGCACTTGAAATGATCTACAAACCAAGATTAAGGCGAAATCGTATTTTATCTCGCTCAATTTTCGAAATATTCCTTGAAAAAAATTGAAAAAAATTTTTAAAAAAATTTTAAAAAATTTTAAAAATTGAATTATTCTGTTTTATTTTTTTTACTATTGTTTTTTTTTTGCATTTATTTCATGGTTGTCTGATCAATTTCAGGCAAAGGTACAGTCACCCTCTGGAGGGCCCAGCACCAATCCATTCCTCGCATCACCAACCGGAAGTGGTAATCAGCCAATCGTTGACTTATTCGCTTCAGCATCTAGTGCTGAGGTAAATGAACAATTATTATCATTTTCATCCAAATATTTTGGAAGTTACTGGAAATACGCCCTTTTTCCTCGTGCAAAAAGGATGTAGTGGCTTAGGATTAGGGGTGTGCGAATAACGTTCGATTCGAAATTCGAATTTTCGAAGAATTTGAATTTTCGAATTATTGAATAATTCAAATTTTTGAATTATTGAATAATTCGAATTTTCGAAGAATTCGAATTTCTGAATAGTTCGGATACTTCGAATTTTAAAATAATTCGAATTTTCGGAGAATTCGAATTTTTGAATAATTTGAATTTTGGAATAATTCGAAATTTTCGAATAATTGGAATTTTCGAATAATTGGAATTTTCAAATAATTTGAATTTTCGGAGAATTCGAATTTTTGAATAATTTGAATTTTGGAATAATTTGAATTTTCGAATAATTCAAATTTTCGAATAATTCGAATTTTCGAATAATTCGAATTTTCGAATAATTCGAATTTTCGAATAATTCGAATTTTCGAATAATTCGAATTTTCGAAGAATTCGAATTTCTGAATAGTTCGGATAATTCGAATTTTCAAATAATTCGAATTTTCGGAGAATTCGAATTTTTGAATAATTTGAATTTTGGAATAATTCGAAATTTTCGAATTTTCGAATAATTCGAATTTTCGAATAATTCGAATTTTCGAATAATTCGAATTTTCGAATAATTCGAATTTTCGAATAATTCGAATTTTCGAATAATTCGAATTTTTGAACAATTCGAATTTTCGAATAATTAGAATTTTCGAATAATTCGAAATTCGAATCGAATAATTCGTATCTTCGAATAATTTGTTTTTCTCAAATTTTCGAATGGTTTGAGAAATTTCGAATAATTCGAACTTTTTCCGAATAATTCGAACTTTTTCGAATAATTTGAACTTTTTCGAATAATTCGAACTTTTTCGAATAATTCGGAAATTTTTCGAATAATTCAACAACTTTAAATAATTCGACAATCCAAATTGTTCGATTCGACGTTGCTATCGAATATTGATATTCGATTTGATACGAATAATTTGTGAATTCAAATTATTCGCACACTCCTACTTAGACTCCATTTTTGTAGCTCTCGAAATTCTCTACAAAAAAGCAATTCAAGCAATGTCGAGCTATCTCGCTTAGTTTCCGAGGTATTTTTTCAAGAAGATAAGATTTTCGACGAAAAAAAGACTCCTACAACATCTATTCTCAATATATTTAATAAAAATTGAAATTTTTCAGGCACAAAAAGCATCGGACGATTTACTTCAATTGGCAGGTAATCCATTTGCTGATATGTTTGGAGCACCTCAACCAGGAGCACCAGTTCAAGCAGCTCCACCAGCAAACAACATGTGGATGAGCAACGGTAATGGTAAATAATCAAGTATTCGTATAATTTCGTTGCTTTAGCAGAAGATGGGGCAATACGGACATAAGAGGTAAAATGGACACATTTGAGTTTTTATGCATATGTTATGAAAAAATCTTCAAATGAATGAAAATATCGGAGATAGATTTTTTTAAATGATTCCATCAGAAAGCTGAAGAAATTTTAGTCGAAAAACATGTGCCAGAACTAATTTTTTTCAATTTTTTGAGAATTCAATTTTTTCAGGCATTTTTGAGGGGTAAAAGCCTTTCGATTTTCGAGCAAATTCAGTTTTTTTGAAATATCTATGATTCTATTGCTCGTAGCGACCTGGGACTGATTTTAAAAAGAAGGTGAGATAATTTTCCATCGATTTATGGGGTTTTGGAATCGAAAATATCGATTTTTCACATAGTTACAGGCTAAAAACCGATGATCATAATTTTTCACAAAAGTTCCCATAACTATCTGAAAAATCGATATTTTTAAATTCAAAACCCCATAAATCGATGGGAAATGATCTCACCTTTCATTTAAAATCGGTTCCAGGTCACAACAACCAATAGAACCAGAGATATTTCCAAAAAACTGAATTTGCTCAAAAATCGAAAGGCTTTTTACCCCTCAAAAATGCCAGAAAAAATCGAATTCTGAAAAAATTGTAAAAAATTAGTTCTGGCACATGTTTCTCGACCAAAATTCCCTCAGTTTTCCAATGGAATCATTAAAAAAAATCTATCTCCCACTGTTTCATTACAATGTCCATTTTACCCCACGTTCCCCCTTTTTTTTTATCATCAGTTGAATTTTTTTCAATTCAATTTATTTTCTCTCACGCACCATTACCTTATTATTTTATTATTATTATTATTATTATTATTTTCTTTTTTTCCATTATTTTTTTGTTTCGTAGGTTTCGTCGCACCCACATCGCCAGCAAATAATAATTTTGTTACAGATAATAATTTTTCATCTGTATTTGGAAATCAAGATCAACAAGCGAGTAAGTAAAATTGAATTTTCAATTTAAAATTGAGAAAAAAAAAAAGAAAAAAAAGAGAAACTGTACATTAATTTGTACAGATATCTTTGCACTTAGAAATAAAGTGGCGTCAGTGCTATGCTTATATATGCATATATATATAGCACTTACGCCACTTTTTGTTTCTAAGGTAACGATATATTTGAAGATTCTTTTCGATTTTTTTTTTTTATGAGCTTTACAAGCACAATTGTACTAACACAATACAATTATTTTTAATTAACACAGTTAAAGTACTTTTCATAATCAATTTAACATGTTTTTTAAGACATCATACAATTACTAACAATATGCAGCTTTTTACACAATTTATTGAAATTAAATTAATAAATAATTCGAATTAATTGATTGGATGTAAAATTTTGTTTTAAGGTAGTCTGATGATGATAATATAGGGGAAAGTGGGGGGAAAATGAGGAGATGGAGTTTTTTTGATGATTTCAATGGACAGCTGAGGAAATTTTAGGTAGAAAACATGTGTCGATGGATTTTTTTGAATTTTTTTGAAAATTTTACTTTTTTGGGGTCAAATCCTTTCCATTTTTGAAAATTCTCACTTTTTTGGGGATATCTCCGGTTCTATTTGTCGCAGCGACCTGAGACCGATCTTAAATGAAAGGTGAGATTATTTCCCATCGATTTATGTGTTTCTGAAATTTTTTTTCTCGATTTTTTAGTGACTTATCGCTTATTTTACAAAAAATCAGTTTTTTCATCATATCATCTTCAAAAATCGATAAAATTTTTTTAGAACCACATAAATTAATGCAGAATGATCTCACCTTTCATTTAAGATCGGTTCCAAGTCGCTGGGACCAGTAAAACCGAAGAAATCCCCAAAAAAGTGGAATTTTTCAATTTTGGAAAGATTTAAACCCGCAATTTTCCCGCCAAAAATTCAAATTTCCAAAAAAATCCATAAAAAAAATATCGACATACGTTTCCCCCGTCAAATTTCCTCAGCTTTTCAATAAAATCATCAAGAAATCCCTATCTCCAATACCCCCCCCTCCCACATTTTCCTAAAATTAAACCAAGAAATTACGGTAAGAAATTCGAAATTTTCCAACAATTCACTTCTTTTTCAAAAAAAAATTGTTTTTCGCCCCCAAAATATTCAAATAATCACATCAGACTTCCTTAATCCCCCAAAATTGCCAAAAAAAAAGAGAAAAAATCCGATGAAAACTAAAAAAACTCGCTAAAAAAATTCGAAAAAAAAACGAAAATACGTTAAACTTTCTGCGCAAGCTGCCGCTCAAGGATCGGCCGTACCAAATCCTTTCATGGCTGATTTTTCCATTCCCCAAACTGGTAATACAGCATCGAGCATCGGATTATTTGACCAAACATCTTCACAATCAAATAATGATGTACAACAACAGGGCGGAGATCTATTCAGTGCTGGGGTACAGGCGGATTTATTTGGTAGCGATAAATCAGTTAATAAATGTGATATCGGTGACATTGAATTACCAATTAATTTACAACAAACTGGTATTAATTTACATAAAACTGCAACACCGCCACCAAGACCGCCACCCCCCACTTCTGGTAGTAATGATACACCACGTGCTGTATCACCAATAATAAATACAAATAATTCAATAATTAATAGTAAAAGTGCATTTGATGATTTAAATGATAGTATACGTATGGCTCTGGGTGGGTCTCCGTCTCGTCCATCAATCGCTGCACAAGATACTACTCACGTACAACAACAACAACAACAACAATTAACACAACAACAATTAACACAACAACAGCAAGGCTTTGGTGTTTTTGACGTGAGTGGTAATGTGCAAGCGATAAGTGGACAACCCGTTGTCGGTACTGTACCAGGTTACGTTAACCAATTAACATATGGATACGGCTCTCCGCAGAAGCAGCCAATCGCAGGTGACGGGAATTAACCAACTCAATTAATTATATTAAGTATGAATAGGGAGGATTTTTTGGTAAAGGGGTAGTTTTACTCAGTGAAAAAAAATTAAATTTTTCAGAATTATTTTGAATTTTTTTTTGCCAGTTTTCTCTATTTTTATTCAATGAAACCAATGGGAGTTTCCTTTATTTAAATTGAATTATTATTCTTATATTTAAGAAGTTAAAATTTTGGAAATTGTTGACATTTATTCATTGATTTGTTGAAAACAATGTAAAAAAAAATCAAAATATTCAACAATCATATTTTAAATTTTGTAAAATCAAATTTTTAGATTATTATAGTAAATGCAACAGTTTAAACTGGCTATTGCTAAAAAATGATTAAAAAATTCGGATTTTGAATGTTAAAAATCAATAGTTTTTGTTGGCTGAGCTCTACTTCTTCTTTACCGGATTTTTTTTACTGTTTTTTACTGTTTTATTTATTTGATTTCCCCTTTTTTTTTCATTTTTTTTTTGGAAGTCGTGTGGGGGATGAAAAGGGCGTAAGTGTGCGCGCTTTTTTTTAAAGAGAAGATATACGTCTTTTTGATTGTAGAGATTTGGGGTTTTAAGGTAGTATCCTAGAGATGTCGATGAAACAGAGAAAAATGAGGATTTGTAATTTTATTTGCCAGTTAATTGCGGATAATTTGACCTATTCGAAAGTCATATGTTTGGCTTGTGAATATAATTTTTGTTTCGCAATTTTTTTTTTACTTCAAAATTACGCCTATCGTCTAATTAAAATTTCTCAATAAATATACGGTGAATTGAATATTTTTTTCTTCTATTATTTAGTTAAAATGCAGTTTTTTTCGCCAATTATTTTTAAATAATGGGTCAAGTGTGGGGTTTTCTAGGTTTCTTAGGTTCTACAGGATAAAAATCGGGGGAAATACTTGAGATTGGGTATTTTAGATGATTTCATTGGAAAACTGAGGAAATTTGACATGGAAACCATATGTCGCATTGTTTTTAAGATTTTTTGAGAATTCCAAGATTTTTGGAAAAAATTGAGCCCAAATTTTCGAAATTTTGAGTAAAAAATCAAAAATCACTTGTGGCACATGTTTTCTACGTGAAATTTCTTCAGCTTTTCACTGGAAGCATCAAAAAAAACTCTATCTCCCTCAATTTCATAGAAATCCTTCAATTTTTGTTCCTAAATCTAAAAAAAATGTCGAGAATTGGGGAAAAAACTTCAAATAATCCCGTCAACGTATTTATACACAAAAAAAATATCCAGCAAGCCGAAATTTCACCTCCCAATCAAATTTTCACTCTAATAATTTGTGATTTTTTTATTATTTTCAAGAATTTTTGGAGAATTCAATATTTTTTTCTTCTTCTTATTTAGTTAAAATGCTGTTTTCTCCGCAAATTGTTTTTAAATAATGGGTCAACCCTGTGGTTTTTTAGTAATTTCATTATTTCTGTTCGATTTAGGGCGTTTCATCCCCACTATCGGTATTTTCAGTAACTTTGATGATTCATATCTCGTAAACTGCACAGACAAAAATTATGAAAAAATTCAGAAAAATGTAAAAAAATATCATTTTTTAAATGGCATTAAAAAAATAAGGGGTTTACTGTACTCGACTTGGCTGGGATACTACCTTAAGGTCTTTAAAATTGATGGGGAAAGCCTTAAATACACATTTTTAGTATGAATCTAGTTGATTTTTCAAAATCATTAGCATCAAAAGGGCCTATGTGCTGAAGTTAACGTTGTTACCGAATTATTACTATAAAAGCAGAAAAAAAAATGAGGAAATTTAATTCGTCTAAAAAATTCAGGAAAAAAGAGGTGAAAAGGACGATTTTTTTTTTTTGCGCTTCTTTTTTTTAATATCTCGGAAACTAAACGGGATAAGGCAATTTTGTTTTTTTTTAGTTGCTCTCGAAATTCTCTGAAAATAATGGCAATAAGAGGCCTTATCTCCATTAGTTTCCGCGATATTCTAGAATTCGAGAATAATCGTAAAAATGAGTCAATTTTTCGTGAATTAGAAATTTAGTAAAAAACATTTATTTATGATAAAAAATACATTTTTTTAAAAATATAACAAATTTTTGAGATACAAAAAATTTTTTCTTTCTCATTTATTTGATTTATCATTTACCTTAAATATTTTCCAGTAAAATTAATATTAAATATTTCATTTTTTCAATTAAATCAAGACTGAAAATAAATTCCAGTAAATTCTCCCTATTTAACTTAAGTAATTGATGAAATTTAATTAATTTTCTTTGAATTCACACAAATTATGCTTTTAATTGATTTGCATGAGATTAATTTAATTTTCATGATATTTTTTAAATTAATTTATTGAGGCACTGGTTTTATATATATATATATATATATCGTGTGCATCGAGCCCAGGCGTTGATATCATCAATAATTCGATAAATACAAATAATCGAAAATTTAAAGAAATGAAATTTACTAAATTTTATTGAATTAAACTATTCTTAAATTTGTGGGTGTTTGCTTTCTGTGTCACTTCTTCATTGGAATTTTCCTTCAAAATTGTGTTTTGTAATTCAAAATTTCACTGTGTAACTAGCACTTTTGTCACCAAGTAGTACAGCTAAATGCAGTCACACAACTAAGAAGTGAATAATCGTTTTCTGGATTTTCGGTAGTGAAGAAAAAAAAAAGAAAAGACATTTAAGGATAATTGGAAGGTAAAATCGAAAAAAAAAAGATAAATTTTTGTATAAAATAATTAATAACAATTTATACAAGATGAAATTCTCGAATTTAATTCAGTGAATCTGTAAAGATGTATTGATAAATGAGGGAAGGTGGGGTAAAATGGACACGAGTTGTTTTTGGTATTTCATACTATGAAAATTACTCGAAATTGATGGAAATATTGGAGATACATTTTTTCTCATGATTCCATTGGAAAGATGAGGAAATTTTCCATGAAAATCATATGTCAGATGTTATTTTTTGGAATTTTTCAAAAAATTTCATTTTTTGCGCAAGATTTGAAGGTAAAACTCTACTGTTTCTTCAAAAAATTTCAGGTTTTCGAGATTATCTCTGGTTCTATTGATCGTAGCAACCTAAGGCTGATCTTAAATAAAAGGTGAGCTCATTTCCCATCGATTTATGGGGTTTTAAAAGGAAAATCTCAATTTTTTCAAGTACTTATAGGGCAAAAACTGATTTCTCCAAAAATTACCTATAAATATTTGAAAAATTAATTTCAAAAAAATTTGAACCACACAAATCGATGAGAAATGAGCTCATCTTTCATTTGAGATCAACTCCAGGTCGTTACGACCACAGAACCGGAGATATCCCCGAAAAAGTGAATTTTTTCGATTTTCAAAAGGGAAACCCCTTCAAAAGTTGGCCAAAAAAGCAATTTTTTTCAAAAATTGAGAAAAAAAAAAATTTTGACACATGTTTTTCGCCTCAAATTTCCTCAGCTTTTCAATGGAATCATCAAAAAATTTCCATCTCGAACCGTTCAAATAGAGTGTCGATTTTACCCCATCTTCCCCTAAAATGAGTCCTAGAAACAAAAAATCCATTGAAAATTGGGCAATTTTTCTATTTTTTACATTTTTTTCAGAATTTTCAAAATTTAAAGGAATGCTAAAAATAATTAAAATTTTTATCTATTTTCAATTAATTTTTTGTTTCGCTGTCTTATTTTATTTCTCATTACATTCTTTACAAATTTACTGAATGAATTTTGAGAATTTCATTTCGTTTAAATTGTTGTTAACAATTTTATAAAAAATTTAACATTTTTTTCTCGATTTTACTTCACAATCATCCTTAATTTAGTGGTGAATAGGTAAAATTGAGATAAAATAAGATTTTCTCCTCGGAAACTAAGCGAGATAAGGCGATTATGCCCACACTTTTTTATTTTTTTTAAATTCAAGAGCTACATAAAATAATGATTGGAGCAAAAAGGACGTATCTCCATTAGTTTCCGAGATATTCTTAAATATCTCAGAAAATAAGCGAGATAGAGCGATTTTCATTTAAACATTTTTTCAAGCCCCTGAAATTTTTTAAGAAAATTATCAGATTAAAAATGCCTTATCTCGTTTACTTTCCGAAATATTCTTTTAAGAAAGATTGATTTGAGAAAATCGACACTTTTTCACTGCAAAAATTTTGTCAGAATTTTTTTTCTGGAATATCTCGCAATTAATTGGAGATGAAAAAATTTATCATGAAAATTTCTTCATTTCAAATAAATTGAATGAAATATTCGATAAAAAAAATTTCTTAAAAAAATAACTCTTCGCTACTGGAACATCCTTCTTCTTCTTTTTTTTTTTTTTTGTAATTTTTTTTTCTTGTCGTGGGTTAAAACTGCTTCCATTGGCTTGTGCGTTTAATCCAGCTATTGCTTAGGTTTTTATGGTGTGGGCTCGATGCTAATGCCCTTTTCTACGACAGTGTCTGGAGCTAATAACATTTCAGCTACTGGACAATCAGCAACAACTACTGCTGGCAGTAAAGTACTAACTGGTGATTTGGACAGCAGTTTGGCGAGCCTGGCACAAAATCTTAGCATCAATAAAAGTGCACAGCCTCAAGTCAAGTGAGTAAATAATATTTTAAATAAAAAAAAGAAAAAAAAAAAAAGAAACTCATGTACTGATCAAAGAAATCCTTTTGTACTTATATATTTCTGAATAAACCTTTGTGGTTTGGAAGAATAAATAAAAAAAAAAATATTTTAAATATATTTTTGTAAATTTTAAGAGACTTACAAAATTAAATTATTGATTAAAAATTATGATTTCAGGTGAGAAGAGATAAAAAACCAAATTTTTCTATTTTTTAATCATTTGTTTTTAAGAGATATCTCGGAAACTAAGCGAGATAGTGTGACTTTTCCTGAATCTTTTTTCCTAGAGAATTATAAGAACTACGAAAAAGGATTTGGGTAAAAAAAACTGCTCTATCTCGCTTAATTTCCGATTATGTTAAAAAAATATTGATATTTTTTCTTATTAAAAAAAATTAATTTCATTTCAATATTT
This sequence comes from Aleiodes leptofemur, assembly GCA_963942555.1. Taxonomy (NCBI): domain Eukaryota; kingdom Metazoa; phylum Arthropoda; class Insecta; order Hymenoptera; family Braconidae; genus Aleiodes; species Aleiodes leptofemur. Next base: position 13,323,612 of record OZ012617.1, read on the forward strand.
GGAATTTTTCAGAATTTTCGAAATTATTTGGAATTTTTTTCGATTTTTTTTTCTCGAAATTTTCGCAAATTAAACTATTGTTTTACGATAATTTTTTGAGGATATCTCGGAAAATAAGCGAGATTAGGCAGTTTTGTCCTGATCCTTTTTCTTTTTTTTTTTGTAAAAAATTTCGTTTAGTTTCCGAGATATTCTTAAAAAATAACAGAAAAAATCGATGATTTCTGGCTTATGTCTCGAGAAATAGAGTAAATTTGCCTGAAATCCTTTTTTGTAATTCTTGAAATTAACTAAAAAAAAAAAATTAAAGCAAAAAGGGCGTATCTCCACTAATTTCCGAGACAGAGATCGGCAAAAAAAAATTCGCATTTTTAATTTTTTAATATTTTTCATTTCTGTAATTTCCATCCAAAAATTTTTAATTACTTTCTTAATGAAAAATTTGGATTTTTAAATTTTTCATAAGTTTGAAAATTAATTTTTTTTCTTTAACAATTTTGATTACTATTGTAATTTAAAATTTGACTGATGGAATTTCATAATTATTTTCTTTATTAAACTTATTAACATTTCTATTAGTTAAATTGAATTATAAATGTCATATAAGCGTCATTTAGATTTGATTAAATTATAAGTTCTTATTTGTGTTACATTTAGTTAAAACTCTCAACTCAAAATTTTTGTCTGAAAGACGATTATATTTGGTAAGATTAACCATAGTAGCGTTGATTTTATTATAAAATTAATTAATCCAATCAATTAATAAGTGAGAAAGAATCAAAATTTCGAATAAGAAAAAGAATTATAAAATTTCATCAGTCAAATTTTTAATTACAATAGTAATCAAAATTGTTAAAAAAAAAAATTAATTTTCAAACTAATGAAGAATTTAAAAATCCAAATTTTTCATTGAGAAAGTAATTAAAATTTTTTCGATGAAAATTACAAAAATAAAAAAAATTAAAAAATTAAAAATGCGATTTTTTTTTGCCGATCTCTATTCTGAGATATTCATGAAAAACAAATGACAAAAAAAATAGATTTATCCCTTTTTTCTTTCTCTTCGCTACTGAATTCTAATGAGATCATTTGAATTGACATGAAAAATTGATAACACTATGATTTCAGGGGAATGCAGTGGAACTCTCCAAAAAATACAGCAAAAACTGGAGGACCAGCTGGATGGACACCACAGCCAATGGCAGCAACAACTGGAGCCGGCTATCGACCAATGGTGAGAGGATATAAAAATAAAGCAATACAAAATTAATGAAAAAAAAAAAAAAAAACATTCCAGCACGCTAAATGTTTGAGAAATAGTTTCTTAATCTAGATCGAGTTTGTGTACATTATTTCAGTTTATCAACGTAATCACTCGAAGCCCTCACACATTAAATAGGTAAATCATAGGATTCCGAGCTTATTGAGAAATTAAATTAGATTTTTTTCATTAAATTAATGGCTATTCGCATCAGCACTAGCTTATTATGAATTAAATTCTGGCTTTTTACTACCAGCAAGCATAAAAACATTGAAAAAATGAATTCAAGGTAGTATCCCAGGGAACTCGAAGAGAGTTTATCGAAGAAACGCCCTAAATCGGACAGAAATAACGAAATTTTAACATTTTAACTAAATAATAGAAGAAAAAAATATTCAATTCCCCAAAAATTCTCGAAAATAATAAAAGAATCACAAATTATTAGAGTAAAAATTTGATTGGGAGGTGAAATTTCGGCTCGCTGGATATTTTTTTTGTGTATAAATACGTAGACGGGATTATTTGAAGTTTTTTCCCTAATCCTCTATATTTTTTTTAGATTTAGAAACAAAAATTGAAGGATTTCTATGAAATAGAGGGAGATAGAGTTTTTTTGATGCTTCCAGTGAAAAGCTGAGGAAATTTCACGTAGAAAACATGTGCTACAAGTGTTTTTTGTTTTTTTTCTCGAAATTTCGAAAATTTGGGATCAATTTTTTCGAAAAATCCTGGAATTCTCAAAAAAATCTTAAAAACAATGCGACATATGGTTTCCATGTCAAATTTCCTCAGCTCTCCAATGGAATCATCTAAAATACCCAATCTCAAGTATTTCCCCCGAATTTTATCCTGTAGAACCTAAGAAACCTAGAAAATCACACACTTGACCCATTATTTAAAAACAATTGGCGAAGATAACAGCTTTTTAACTAAATAATAGAAGAAAAAATATTTAATTCTCCAAAAATTCTCGAAAATAATAAAAGAGTCACAAATTATTAGAGTAAAAATTTGATTGGGAGGTGAAATTTCGGCTCGCTGGATATTTTTTTTGTGTATAAATACGTAGACGGGATTATTTGAAGTTTTTTCCCTAATCCTCTACATTTTTTTTAGATTTAGGAACAAAAATTGAAGGATTTCTATGAAATGGAGGGAGATAGAGTTTTTTTGATGCTTCCAGTGAAAAGCTGAGGAAATTTCACGTAGAAAACATGTGCTACAAGTGATTTTTGTTTTTTTTCTCGAAATTTCGAAAATTTGGGCTCAATTTTTTCGAAAAATCCTGGAATTTTCAAAAACATCTTAAAAACAATGCGACATATGGTTTCCATGTCAAATTTCCTCAGCTTTCCAATGGAATCATCGAAAATACCCAATCTCAAGTATGTCTCCCGATTTTTATCCTGTAGAACCTAAGAAACCTAGAAAATCACACACTTGACCCATTATTTAAAAACAATTGACGAAGATAACAGCATTTTAACTAAATAATAGAAGAAAAAAATATTCAATTCACCGTATAGTTATTGAGAAATTTTAATTAGAAGGTAGTCGTAAATATTTGCCTCTCTCTCTATCTCATGCATGTGATAGGAGATTGATGTAAAAAAAATTCGAAAAAAAAAAATTATATTCACAAGCTGAAGATATGACTTTCGAATAGTTTAATCACTTTTTTTTCGGCTAAATTAAAGCACTTTTTCCCCGAATTATCAGCAATTAATTGGAAACAAACCCACAAATCCCTCATTTTTTCCTGTTTTATAGAATATACTCTGGGATACTACCTTAAAATGCAAAAAAAAAAAAATTTCAAAAAAATCAAAAAGAATTGAACAATAGTCCGGGGAAAATATTCGTTTAGATTTTCTTTTTAGTTTATCATATTGGCATATTTAGTTTGATGCATGGCACGGCATATGGCATGTTGCCGGCTGTTGCAGGGCCAAGGAATGACGCAACTTCCTCCAACCACTACTTTTGGCTTTCCCACCCAGTCTGCACCACTGGTGAGTCTCACTTTTTGCACTTTTTTTTCATTTTTTTTTTCTCTCGACTCTTCTTCTTTATTTTTTTTTTCTATTTGCGATTAAAATTTATGGAAAAACCCCATACAGCACAATTTTTTGAAATATCTGCTAATAGTCCATATACTTTAATAATTTAATTAATAATCATTAAATTAATCACTGAAGCTGCTAACTGATGGAAACAAAAGGAGAACACAGCAGATCTCAACGAACTCAACGATTATTCATTTTTTTTTCGTTTTTCAGTAGTTAATAATTAACAATATTGTGGAATAATTATGTGTAATTAATCATTTTTTAACTCGTAAATATTTAAAAATAATTACAGATATCCCTAGATTTTCCAAAAACTGTAAAAACTTGAATTTTCGAAGATTTATGAAATTTTTGGAAAAATTAATGTTATTTTATCATCAGTTTTTTTAGGATATCTTGGAAACTAAGCGAGATAGAGCGATTTTGCAGGAATCCTTTTTCATAGCTCTTCAAATTCTCTACAAAAAAGAATTCGGGCGAAATTGCCCTATCTCGTTTAGTTTCCGAGATATTATTTTTTTTTAAATAGAGAAAAATTTAATGGAAGAAAATTCGATTTTTTTTCAATTATTTTTTTAAAATATCTCGGAAAACAATGGAGATACGTCTTTTTTGCTCTAATTTTTTTTCGTAGCTCTCAAAATTCTCTGAAAATCAAGATCAAGCAAAATCGACCTATCTCGCTTAGTTTCCGAGATATTATTTTTAAAAAAACATAAAAATTCAGTAGAAAAGATAAAAGAGAAATTATTTTTTTTCTTTTTTTTGAGAAATTCTCGGAAACTAAGCGAGATAGCGCAATTTTGCCTGAATCCATTTCCATAGTTCTTAAAATTCTCTACAAAAAAGAATTGAAGTAAAAAGGGTGTATCTCCCTTAGTTTCCGAGATATTATTTATGAAAGAAGTGAAAAATTCCGAAAAAAAAATAAAACAAGAAAAGTCGATTTTTTATTCAACTTTTTTTTGCAGAATATCTCGGAAACTAAGAGAGATAGGTCGATTTTGGTCCAATCGTTTTCTATAGTCCCTGAAATTTTCTACAAAAAAGAATTAATGTAAAAAAAGCGTATCTCCCTTAGATTTCGAGATATTCCAAAAAAAAAAAACAAACTGTTGATAAAAAAAATTAATTTATCCAAAAAATTTCATATTTTCAATTTTCACAATTAATTTGTGCATTAAAAAAACTTAAAATTTTCTAAAAAAAAAATAACTAATATTATTCGTTGGTCTCTGGTATTTTGCATAGGGTATGCAAGGTATGCCAATGGGAATGCAGGGCATGAGGCCAATGATGGCTGGTATACCAGGTGCACCAGCTCAAGGTGGCATGATAGTTGCTGGTGGTAATGCACCAATGATGATGCAATCTACTAACCCAATGATGTCAGCACCAATACAGCAACAGCCAAATCAAGCAAATCCATCGCAGGGTAATGCGGTACAACTTGATCCCTTTGGTGCCCTGTGAAAAAACAATTAGGTATCTTTTATAATCCTAACTTTTTTTTTTTTTTTAATTATATTCATTAATGTGCTCAATTAACTGCTAATGCTGTGTTAATTTCATGTTTGATGATTGGATATTTGTGGATGAGTTTGATTTTTTCAGGGGATCGAAGTGGTGAATGTTTTTTTTTTTTTTTTTTTTGTTTAATTCAGTAGAAAAGAAATAAAACAGGAAAAATTCTTTTTTTTGTTAATCATTTTTGGAGAATATCTTGAAAATCAATGGAGATACACCCTTTTTTTAATTCTATTTCTATTTGTGGAGAATTTCAAGAGCTACAAAAAAGGATTTTGGTAAAATCTCGCTATCTCGTTTGGATTCCGAAATATTCGAAAAAAAAAGAGAAACGAGAATTCTCGAAAAACGAGTGAAAAAATCAAATTATTCTCTTTTGAGGTAGTATACCAGCGAATTCGAGTACAGTTGATCCTTTATTTTTTTAATGCCTTATTGAAGATGATATTTTTTTACATTTTTCTGAATTTTTTCATACTTTTTGTCTGTGCAGTTTATGAGATGTGAATTATCAAAGTTACTGGAAATAGTGGTGGTGGGGATGAAATGCCCTAAATCAGACAGAAATAACGAAATTACTGAAAAATCACAGGGTTGACTCATTATTTAAAAACAGTTGGCGAAGAGAACAGCATTTTAACTAAATAATAGAAGAAAAAAATATTCAATTCTCCAAAAATTCTTGAAAATAATAAAAGAATCACAAATTATTAGAGTGAAAATTTGATTGGGAGGTGAAATTTCGGCTTGCTGGATATTATTTTTGTGTATTAATACGTAGACGGGATTATTTGAAGTTTTTTCCTCAATTCTCTACATTTTTTTTAGATTTAGGAACAAAAATTGAAGGATTCCTATGAAATGGAGGGAGATAGAATTTTTTTGATGCTTCCAGTGAAAAGCTGAGGAAATTTCACGTAGAAAACATGTGCCACAAGTGATTTTTGTTTTTTTACTCGAAATTTCGAAAATTTGGGCTCAATTTTTTCAAAAAATCCTGGAATTCTCAAAAAAAATCTTAAAAACAATGAGACATATGGTTTCCATGTCAAATTTCCTCAGCTCTCCAATGGAATCATCTAAAATACCCAATCTCAAGTATTTCCCCCGATTTTTATCTTGTAGAACCTAAGAAACCTAGAAAACCACACACTTGACCCATTATTTAAAAACAATTGGCGGAAAGAACCGCATTTTAACTAAATAATAGAAGAGAAAAATATTCAATTCACCGTATAGTTATTGAGAAATTTTAATTAGACGATAGGCGTAACTTTGAAGTAAAAAAAAAAAATTGCGAAATAAAAATTATATTCACAAGCCAAACATATGACTTTCGAATAGTTCAAATTATCAGCAATTAACTGGCAAATAAAACTACAAATCCTCATTAAGATTAATGTAAAAAAAATCGAGAAAAACAAAATCATATTTACAAGCTGAAGATCTGATTTTCACTTTTTTCGGGTGAATTAAAGCACTTTTCCCTCGAATTATCAGCAATTAATTGGAGAAAAAACTACAAATTCTCATTATTTTCCTATTTTATCGAACATACTCTGGGATACTACCTTTCTGCTTTATACCTATCTCAAAATATTTCCAAAAAAAAGACAAGAAAACCATCACTTCGATCTTGTCATTTTCAAATAAGAAATTAATTTCCAATCACTAATTATTTCGTATTTTTTTTAATTTCAGGAAACTCGTTGGAATTAAAATTGAGAAGATAAACGGAGCACCAACCATTGTAAATACTGTGTAATATGCCTACAAAATGTGCTCGGCTTCTTTTTTTTCCATTGACTTACATCGACCATTCTCCCCTAATCTATCTTAAACACGAAAAAAAAAAAATCAATGAAAAATAGTAAAAATTTAATCAAATTCTCCAATTTTTTTACTTTTTTTTGAAAATCATTAAAAAAAATTTTTTTCTTTTTTTTTATTAATTCATTTAAATTAAATTCAAAAATTTCCAATTGCTGTCGAAATTAATGAGTTAATGTATTTTCGAAAAAATGATTCGCTATATGCAGAATGGTTCTATATATAGTGCTTAGGAAAATAAATGAGATGTAGCATGTATTCTTGGGAATAAACAAAAAAGAAAAAATAATCGCAGAAGAAAAAAAATAATCACAATAAGTTTATGCAGTTTGAAATGCGCGCCTCAGGTACTGTGTTTTATTATTAGACCGTGTCTGCAAATTGAATTAATCCATTGCATTATTGGCGACTGCAGAAGCCATTCGTGCTTGCCAAAGATATTTTTGGAATTTTAATTCAAATAATAGAATCATTTTTTTTTCACAAATTATTATTTTTTTCTCATTTCTCAATAAATCGAATTTTTGCGCAGTATCTCTGAATTTAAGCGAGATAAAGCGATTTTCATGATGGTTTTATTTTTGGCGGTTTTTTTAAACCAAAAAAGAGGTCATCATGAAAATCGCTCAATCTCGCTAAAAATCCGCAATATTAAAAAAAAATCAAATTAAAAAAAAAACAAAAAAATTTAATTTAATTTTTTTTTTTTTTATTGAAAGATAAGGGGAGGATGGTAAATCATTGAATATATATATATATTTGTGCATGAAAGAGTATAATTATATTTCATTAAAAAAAAAATGAAAAATGTATTTCAATGTGGCATATATCTTTTGTACATTATTAATTTGTTCTTTATCTTCTTCATTAATTATTTTTTTTTTGCAATAATTATTTCATTTTTTTTCTCTCTTTGTTAATGCAATCAAGCGATTGAATAGATACAAGTATTATAAATAGAATTCGTCATCGAATCATTTTTTGTTCGTGTACGTAATTAATTTATTTATCACGTGCACATTAATATGTACAGGCGTTCGTATATAAATATTATTATATAATAAATATATATCTAAATATATATATAAATGAAAGAAAAAAGGAAAAAAAAAAAATTAATTAACAAAATAATAATAATGTTATAATTTTTAGGTAATTATCAATGAATGTTCTTTCGTTGTAATGCTCCAATATAATTTAAGTAGAATTTAATTATTGATTTTATTTTGTTAAGAAAATGAAAAAAAAAACTGAAAAGGAGGAGAATTTAATAATTACGATACTCATTTCATTAATTTGTTTTTTTTTTTTTTTTTTTCAATTGATTAATATGTGATGTGTTTTTGTGCCTGTTTTCAAAATAATTTCCATTTTATTATGTAAATTTTTTTTTGAATTTAATTGAAAGAAAAATAATTTTTTGTTCACTGATAAAAATTAAGCAATAATGTACTAGTCGAGTTGACTGTAAAATTAATGGAGAAAAACATATAAAAAGTAAAAAAAAAAATGGTAAAAAATTTTTTTTTTTAATTACTCGAATTTTGAGATAAACTGGAAAAAATTGCTAATTTCATTGATTTCGAGATATTAAAAAAAGAAATTAATTGACAAAATAAAGTTTCATTTTACCAAATTAATTAATTAAAATTAAAAAAAAAAAAGGGAAAAAGTAGAAAATAATTATCATGAAATTGCAGATGAACAAAAAATATATTTTCATCGACATCGTAAATGGCATTTAGGTGTTTCCAATGATAAAATTAATATTTGTATTATATATCAATTAAAATTGAAGAAAAAAAAAGAGTTAAAATTGAGAAATAGAAAATTATCGAGAGAAATGAATAATATTATCATGGCAAATAGTAGATAAAGATATATATATCAATATCGAGGAGGTACATGAAGGGATCAGATAAATTTCCTTTAGCTTTAGAATTAAAAAATCATGGACAGATGAAATTAAAGGAAAAAAAAAACTGCATCTGTCAAGTAAATTAAATTAAATTAAATTAAATTCACTGAAAATTCTCGAATTTTCTCGTTGATTATCAAACAAAATGTAAATTCAAAAAAATTAATATTTTACGCACAAAAAGTGAAATTAATCATCGATATTCTTCATGGATAAAATTTTTTATTTTCATTTTGGAAAAAAAAAAAAATTTACTATTTTGCTTGATAATAACGAGATCGAAGGAGTAATGGATAATACAATAAATTAATTAAATAGACCCGAATAAATAGGATGGGCAGTCCATCTCTACTGGTCATTAAATGTAACAGGACAATATTACGTGTATTATCCGTACATTATAAAAGTGAAGAAACAAGAAAAAAATTAATTAAAAAATTTTAAGTGCTGTACACCTGTTTAGGCTAGAGGAATATATGAATTAACGTAGACTGTGAGAGAATTAATTTTTGGAAAATTATGAAATTAATGGATTTTCAGAATTTTTTTTTCATTATTTTATTGAAAATTCAGGAAAATTTGTGCTGAAAAAAATTGTCAAGAGATTGAAATTTAAAAAATGTGAGTATCAGAAAATAATGGAGATACGCCCTTTTTGCAGAGAATTTTAAAGGCTGCAAAAATAAATCAGGGTAAAAAAGGCGTATCTTCATTATTTTCTAAGATATTTTCAAAAAATCAATTAATCCGGAATTTTTCTGATTTTTTAATAAAAAAATCGAAATTTTTGATTATCCATTGATTTAATTATTTCTAAAATAAATTAATTTCTTTCAGTTTATCCCCAAAAAAATCTAATATAAAATTGAGAAAAAAATTCTGCAGGCCAATGAAAAAAAATGCACCACAACAGAAAAAAATTTGCCTCGAATTTTTAACGGTGCATGTATATTTATTCAAATCCTATATATATATATATATTGTTCAAGAAATTAAAAAAGAAGAAAAAAAAAACAAATGAAACCTAAAAAGAAGAAAAAACAAATTATCCACTGTATAATAAATTAAATGAAAAATTGTTAATAATAAATAAAAAAAAAGAAAAAAAATCCATCTTGATATTCTGGCAATCATGCTTCGCTATTATCGAATGAAAGAAAAAATGCTTAATTGTTAATTAGTTTTTATGTAGAAAAATGAAAAACATTGCATTTTGTGGAGAATGAAAAAGTATATATATAATCATTTTGTGCACACACACAGCTGAAAAGATATAACTCTGAATATAAAAGAATTGGAGCAAAATCTTAGTCAAATTAAATTGTGAATATTGTAAAAAAAAAAAAAAAAAAAAAAAAAAAAAATGACTGCTGAAAACTTAAATTACATCATCAGTTGCATGCAATCACCCAAATGCAGTCTTGATCAAATGCAGAATAAATTAATAAATCATCAAATGTGAAGAACATGTTAATTACTTGATTGTATAATTAATTGTTTATTGATGAGCGTATTGCAGGAATACACAGGCTAATTTTGTTTCTGTATGTACTATGTCCATTGAATTTTGATTGTTGAATTTTTTGCAATTTTTCTGCAAAAAGTGGCAGTTTCTCTAGGCGCTAGCCAGCCCCTAGTTACGTCCCCACGCCAAGTTAATTCCGGACTAGCGCCCAGTCAAGTCATCAGCTTCCGCTTTTCACCTTTTCCTCAAAATAATTATCAAGGTTTGGTAAACCTAACTAGGGGCTGGCTAGCGCCCTAATTAACGCTAGCCAGCGCCTGTTCAGAGCCTGAGCTAAGTAATCAATGGGAACAAGATGATTCAGTACATTAAATTTTAATTATTGAATTTTTGGTAAAAATTGGAATAAAGTCCTGGCTAGGCGCTGGCTAGCGCCCTGGTTGGGGCTAGCTAGCGCCGTGGCTGGGGGTAGCTAGCGCCAGTTTAAGACCTGAGTTGGATCGATTATAAATTTCAATTGTTGAATTTTCGGTGGAGAATCGGCAATTTATACAGGTGCTAGCCAGCCCCTAGTTACATCCCTACGACCAGTTTATACCTGACAAACGCTCACTATCCACCTCTGTCGCAGATTAATCATTAAAATCGACTCGGAAGCCCTGGCTAGGCGCTGACTAGCACCCCGGCTTAGCGCTAGTCAACGCCAGTTTAGGACCGGAGTTGAACGCATCGTAATTCAATTTTCGGTGTAAAATCGGTAATTTATCCAGGCGCTAGCCAGCCCCTAGTTAAGCCCCTACAACCGTTTATTACTGACTAGCGCTTGCTATTCACTTCTCACTCAGATTAATCATGAAAATGGGTCTCAGAGACCTGACTGGGCTTTGGGTAGCGCCCTAGCTAGGCGCTGGCTGTCACCCCAGCTAGGCGCTGGCTAGCACCCTAGCTAGGCGCTGGCTAGTGCCCTAGCTAGGCGCTGGCTAGCACCTTAGTTGGTGCTAGCCAGCGACTGTTTCAGGCACAGCTGAATAAATCAATGGAAAAAAATGATTTCGTTTCCAAAAAAAAGACAAAATTTAATGTTAAATAGGAAAAATTCAATAAAAATTCAACTGGACATAGAAACCTAGCAGAGGCATCGAAACAAAAAATAACCAGCCTTCGAGAAGTGAACAATTGCAATGAAATAATAACTGAAACAATGAAAAAAAGATGTAGAAAGTGAATGAAAAATTATGATAGCAAAGAAAATAATAAAGTGTCCAATATAATAGATGAGTCAATACAGAAATTTTAACTTGATTGCAAATTTTTTAATTGCGTTTCTTTTTTGCAGTTTGAATGAATGACGAAAATTACTGCAAAATTAAAAAGGAAAAAATATTACGTTATCATTGAGTTCCAGGACTGATTAACTGCAATTATCATAGCGCCAATAACGAGATAATAAAAATGAAAACAAAGAAATGACAGTAAAATTCAGATAGCATATAACTTATATCGCATAATAATAGTTCGCATTACTTATTATTTTTTATTAATTATCATTGAATTATGAATATCGTTACATGCTAATAAATTAAGAGAAGAAAAATGAAATATGTTGTAATATTTAGTGTGTAGTTTTTCGATGGCGTTGAGAGGACAATTAATTGAAATTACCATTTTTTTTTCTGTTCTAAAATTGAAGAAAAAAAAAAACATTTGTTCATTACTATTTTCATTCTAATGTGAGTGGTAATACGGAAATATTTATTTTATGTGGAGAAATATAAATTTGAGTGATTCTATTAGATGAGATGATAAATTGAATATTTATCTGATTAAAGTTAACAATGAAATACAATAAAAAGTATTAAATTATGGAGAAAAAAATCGTGTTTAATTGTAGAGTTAATGAATTTTAGATAATTGGAGTAGTCTTTTTTTTCCACTCTCATTCTGCGAATAAATGGCTCTTTTGTACCCTGGTGGATCACTCGATTGGGGGGGGGGGGGGGGGGGGTCGATCTGTGCGCTTACCTGATCACTAGTCGATTGCTGGTCGATAGGCCACTTTATCACCTACAATCGACACGCACTCCAGAAATTTTATTATTTGATCAGTCGTCGATTGAAGGCTCTTGGGTATATGGATCGACTAACAATCGACTCTATACATCGTCGACCTAGAAAGAAAAGGGCGTAAGTGCCATTTTTATTTTTTTAATTTTTTTAATAACAAAAGGGCTTAATTTTTATTTTTCGCTCTATCGATTATGCTCGACTTTACCCATCATTATTAATATGGAAAGGGCGTATCTCCCTCACATACGCCCTTTCGTTATTAATTTTATCCTCAATTTTACGATCCCGCTATATGATTTATAATAACAAAAGGGCGTATGTTTTGCACATACGCCCTTTTGTTATTGATTATGACAGTAAATTTTTGGAAAGTTATGAAAATTAATAACAATAAAAAGACGTATCTTTCAAACATACACCCTTTTGTTATTATAAATTATATAACAGAATCGCGAAATTGAGAGTAAAATTAATAACAAAAGGGCGTATATTCGAAAGATACGCCCGTTTAATGTTATTAATTTTCATAACTTTTCAAAAATTTACTGTCATAATTAATAACAACAGGGCGTATGTTTTGCACATACGCCCTTTCGTTATTAAATAAATCAGGGAGATGAGGCAAAAAGAAAAAAAATTAATAACAAAAAGGCGTATATGCTGCACATACGCCCTATTCCTGCTAGAATTGGCAAATACGCCCTTTTCTTACTCAAATTTTAAATTCGTTTCTTTTGTATCATTGGAGCATAAAAAACATTTTCAGAGGCACTTTGGACATACGCTCTTTTCCCTCTGAAAAGTGAGTTTTTTAGCGCTTACGCCCTTCTGTTTCTAGGGCAACGACATAGTCAGACGTAGATCAATGAAGCCATTTATCATCCATGATTGAAAAGTGCCCAAAAAATGTTTATGGTCGATCGTTAGTCAAGTCAAAGTTTCCACTTGGGATTGACCGACAGTCGACCCAATGTTCAGCTGATCGCTGGTCATCTGGTTATTCATATGACCATCGACTAATAATGCTCGACTAGTAATCAGGTGAGCGCACAAGTCGACCCCCCCCCCTCCCCAATCGAATGGCGATCAAATAGTAATCGATGGATCCACCAGGGTAGATCTTGAAATTTTCTACAAAGCAAAATTGGAGTGAAAAGAGCGCATCTCTAGTAGTTTCCAGGATATTTGGTAAAAAAATTCAGTTTTCAGAGAAATTCAAATATTTCAAAATTGAACATGTGTTGTAGAAGATAGAAAGAAAGAAAGAAGAATAAATAATTTAGAATCACTGGTAATGGACTTAGAAGGAATTATAAGAAGACATTTATATTGTATTTTTTAATTTTATTATTCCATTTTTACATGCCGCTAAAGCCAGCCACGAAAATATCGTCGAAAATATCCACACAAATTTGGGCCTCATGACAGTTACGATTCATCCGTATTTAAGGAATAACATTCAATAACTTCGGCCGTATGGTGAATAAAGTCGTGAAATTTTTTTGTGTAATACCTAAGAACATTTGGGAGTCCTCGGTTTCAGAAATTGGGGGGAGGTTACAAGGAGGGGGTGTTAGAATTTTTTTTTGATCGTCTCATCATACATTTTACGGTATTATTCGTCATAAATTCCCCTGTATGGTAAATTAAGGCATTAAAATTTTCTGCGTGGTACCTGAGGATGTTTCCGAGCACTCAGTTTTGGAAATTCGAGGGAGGTGATAGCGAGGGGGGAATTAGAACTGTTTTTCAATGTCAAACCATAGATTTCGCGATCTTATTCGTTATAAGTCCCCTTCTATGGCGAATTAAGGCATGAAGTTTTTTTGTGTGATACCTGAAGGCGTTCACGAGCCCTCAGTTTTGGAAATTCGGGAAAGGTGACAATGAGAGGGGTTCTAGAATTTTTTCCACCGTCACATCATCGATTTTATAAGTTACATCTTTCCCACTATGGCGAATTATGACATGGAATTTTTTTGTTTAGTACTTGAAGGCGTTGACGAGCCCTCAGTTTCGGAAATTTGAAAGAGGTGACAAGAAGGGAGGTGTTAGAATTGTTTTCCGCCTTCTCACCGCCTTCAGTTACCACACAAAAAAAATTTGAAGCTTTAATTCGCCATGTAGGAGAACTTATAACGATTGAGATCGCAAAATCTATAGTGTGACGGTGGAAAAAAAATCTAAAACCCCTTTCATTACCACCTCTCTCAAATTTCTGAAATCGAGGGCTCGTAAACGCTTTCAGTTACCACACAAAAAATTTTAATGCCTTCATTTGCCATAGAGGGAATCTATAACGAATAAGATTTCGAAATCTATGGTGTGACGGTGGAAAAAAAATTCTAAAACCCCTCTCATTGTTACCTCCCTCGAATTTCCAAAATGAGTGCTCGGAAACGTCCTTAGGTACCACCCAGAAAAATTTAATGCCTTGATTCGCCATGCAGGGGAACTTATGACGAATAATACCGTAAAATGTGCGATGAGAAGATCAGAAAAAAACTCTAGCAGCCTCCTCATTGTCACCTCCTCCAAATTTCCAGCACTGAGGGCTTCCAAATATCTTCAGGTATGACACGTAGAAGTTTCATCCCTCAATTCGTCATAGAGGGGGAGATCTAACGTATGATATCGCGAAACGTATGGTGTGACAGTGGAAAAAAATTCTAACACCCCCCTTTTTGTAACCTCCTCCGAATTTCCGAAACCGAGGACTTCCGAATGTTCTTAGGTATTACACAAAAAAATTTCATGACTTTATTCGCCATACGGCCGAAGTTATTGAATATTATCTCTTGAATATGGATAAATCGTAGCTGTCATAAGGCCCAAATTTCTGTGGATATTTTCAATGATATTTTCGTGGCTGGCTTCAGCAACATATTTTTACATTTAAATTATGAATCTTTCAAGCTGTACTGCATTTGCCTCAAGCTGAAGGAAAATGTCTATCGAAAAAAAAACCCAGCTAGTACATGCTCCCGATTGTGTGAAAACCTGATGTATCTTTTCATCATGTTAACCATAGACTGGTCAACATGAGCGACCTAACGACACTGGTCGGGTGATGAGAGATTTGTCGCCATGCTATGTTGGCTGCGATGGTGCCGAATTCTTTCTACACTGCCCGAGTGCGTTTAACGTGTTTTCGGCAACATCGCTCACCGGATAATTTCATTTAGCATTGACAAATTTTTACCAACCCCTAGAATTTATTTTATTTCTCTTCCAAATTTGCAGGATACGTAATTCAGAAAATATGATAGTTTCTTGAACACTTCAACGATAAAAGTCAAATTTTTTTCAGAATTTTCCACTCAACCAATTGATTATAAAAAAATAAAAACAGTCTAGAATTAATTACAGAGATACACTAGTTTTTCACATTTATACTAATCGTTCAACAATTTTCTTACAAATCTAAGCATAAACTAGAGATAGTGAATGAAATAAATATTTAGAGATCTCTAACAGATTTCTCAAGCTCCTCTATATAATCATTGAACTGATCATTATTAACTTGATAGTATTCCAATGAAATGAATCCTGAATGATGAAGCGAGCCCCGGTGATATGTTTTGATACCATTCAATGGTTTCATTTCTCTGGGGATAGTCGATGATGGAGAATCAAATAGTGGTAGAGATGAATGTCCAACGTCATCAGTCATTCTTGATGGTTGAAATCTTGTAAAAGTAAAGCCTGGTTGAGATGGTAGAGTCACATTTACTGTACTCGTATGAGCTGGATTTACGAGTGGAAACTTGATCTCCCTCCTGCCAATTGAAAAGTCATGATATGATATCAATATGAAATTTTGGTAAAATGTTACTACAGAGACGCTCTACAAAATATTGACATAAGCTGTTTTTATATCACTCTCTTCTTCTTCTTCTTAATTGTGCTGCCCAATCGCAGCTGGCCTTTAGTTTTTCAACTATACAGCCAATGTAAATTTTTATATCACTCACGCGGGTAAAATGATGCTTTACCTCGTTCTTTAGAGGTTGGCAAGCGCTGTTTCATCCACTGAAACGTCTTACCCACCGCGTTCGATGAATGAGACTTTTGACGTTGATAAAGACCATTACCCACGCTGAAGTGTGGGGTCATGCCATCACCACACACTTCAACGTAGCTGATAGTCTGTAGACACGCAAAAAATCTAATTTATCGAACGCGATGAGTAAGACGCTTCATTGGATGAAAACAGCACTTACTAACC
Source organism: Aleiodes leptofemur (assembly GCA_963942555.1). Taxonomy (NCBI): domain Eukaryota; kingdom Metazoa; phylum Arthropoda; class Insecta; order Hymenoptera; family Braconidae; genus Aleiodes; species Aleiodes leptofemur. The sequence goes on from OZ012617.1 coordinate 13,339,977, forward strand.
TCTAAAGAGTAAGGTCGAGAGCCATTTCACACCGTATGTGAGTAATATAATAGTATATTAGACAACGAGCACGTTTAAGCGCACTCTCTGCGCTCGCGCGCTCAGTGACGTGCTCGTGGGTAATTCAGCATTTCCCGCACTCGCTGCCTAATCTACCATTATAAACGCTTCTAAATCCGCGATGACGTCAGAACACTATATTCAGCCTCAGAAAAGCCTGGCGGCTGCAACTCACGCTTTCATTCAATACAACTTTAGCTCTACTATAATCTTCTCAACTAAACAGCACACTCCAACTGCTATAGAAAATGAATGTAGTAATGTGACATCACCACCACTTAGAATCCGTAGAAGAAATGCCAATTTTGAACGCAATAATTATCACCAATTGATTTTTTTTTTCAAGTTTCATACATTTTTATCAGGGGTGAGCAAATAATTCGAAACGACAAATACGGATATCCGGAAATCAAATATTAGATTTTCAAATCAGATTATTCGATTTGACAATCGAATCGAATTCTACTATTTGATTCGATTCAAGTCGAGAGGTATTTGCTCACCCCTAATTCAAAGTTCTCATTTCAACTCAGTCATTAAATGATTCAAATTCGTTTGGGAGATCGTATCTAATGTTCATTGATTCATTTCGAATCAATTATTCGAATTCCCAATCAAATATTCAAATTTAGAATCGATTATTCAAATTTTGAATCGAATATTTAAATTTAGAATCGATTATACAAATTTGGAATCGAATATTCAAATTTAGAATCGTTGTTTTGAATTGAGACTCGAATTTTGGATCGGATTGAGAATCAAATTTTCGAATACTCGAATTTCGGATCGAATTTTCGAATATTCGACTTGCGGATCGAATATTCGAAAATCGAATCATTCGATTCGAAAATCAAATCGAATTTCACCATTCGATTCGAGAGGTATTTGCTCACTCCTAATTTTTATCATCCGACCAATCATAATCAACACTTTCAAGCCAAAAATAAAAAATAAAGAAATATGCAAGTTCCCTATTGTTCTGCATCCCTATTCTATCAATTTACCAAAATTTCTCATTTTTACGAGCATTTGTAGAAATTAGCAACATGTCAATTTATCACGCTCCTTTTCATCCCCAAACGCATAATGAATACGTAGAATGAATGAGAGAGTGATGAATTGACGGATAACCGTAGAAATTCATTTAAAATCAAATAAGACGTACCCACGGTCATAATCATGATTACCAATCATGGTTCCATCGTAAAGTTGCAATGATAATTTACCAGTTTGGATATCATAAAAATTTCCAGCTACTTCAATTTTGTATCCTATGTTCCGATCTCGAAATACAGCACTGTTAAGGCCAATTTCTGAAAATTAACGAATCGTAGAGATAATCAATGATAAATCGTTGAATGTCATTTCAAACATATCTTAGAGGAAAAATAAAGTTTTCACCTGTCATAATATATCCGGATTTCAATCGTAGATCGTTGAAGTAAAAACGGCGATTATAGTTGAGTATTGGACTCAACTTTCCACTACAATTTTTCATGGGTATCCATGTAAATTCAGTAATATAGCCAAGACTTCCCAATTTTCCTTGGGCTGCTTGGAGAGTCAATGCGTTATCAATAAATTTGAAACGTACACCAACAATTACACTGCAATAAAGTGTAATGAGATTAAATGTTAATAAAAGAAATGACAATCAAGGAATAATTAACTCACTAATTATTGGAAGTGTCACTTTTTATTACACCCAGCCTAACATTCCGTTCAACGGTCAGGCATTGACAATAACAGTAGAAAAATTCCTTGCTATCTTTATTGAATTCTATGTGCTTTCTGTTGGGTCCAGAGCAGTCCGTTTTTCGGCCTCCAGAACCCAATTCGCTTGAACTAATATGTAGATAATGGTTCACCAATTCACCCTTATCGTTTGGAGAATCAACCCAGTGAGACTGAAAATTTGTGAAAATTGGAAGACTGAGACGTTTATAGCATGTGCATAGCTCGAGGAGTAGGGACTACCGATGATCATGGAATGTGTTAATTTCTGAGATATTCTTCCAAAAAAAATGACATTAAAGAAAAATGGACTCTATTTGAAAAGTTGTTCAGAATGGAATAACATATGGATATATGTCCAAAATAGATGTTTCGGTATTTCTATATTGTTCAAGAATTTTTTCAAATTTTGCCTTGGTCTTCTCTATTTTTCTCACCTCTGAACATGCTTCGCCAGTTCCTAAGTATCTGCAATGCATAAAATATGGATGACAAGTACTAGCGTTGTCAAACCAGACTGCATCCGAGGAATTGACTCGATCATTACAATTCTTCCCCCAACCATAGCTCAGGTGTTTCTGTAGAAATGAACCAGGAAAATTGAAAATTTTTGGAGCGAAAAGCCCTTCTAATTCGATGAAAGATTCACCTGCAAGGGTTGAAAATATTAGAACAAAAGCCCATAACCAAAATTTTACGACCTATAGCACACATTGCTAAGACCACATGTCAAACCCGTATAAAATCGATAGATTCGATTATCTCAAACCAAAAAATGTTATTTTCAGGCGTCGTTTCTGACATGACCGTATTTTGAAATATCATCAAATTTTACCAAACTGTATCTCAGCAATACATCTGATTTTGGGATGTAGTGGAAAGATAAATCTAAGATGTCGAAAACGCGGTTTTCAGACACCTGTAGCATAACGCAGAACCAAGGAATCCTTGGAAAAAACAAGAAATGAGACGAAAAACAATCATAGCAAACCGTCTGAAAATCGGCTTTACAAGTAGATTTGGATCATTCTTCTATTAGGAGAAATTCCCCTATTTTTTTTTTATTATATTGCCTCCAGACCTATTTTGGTCCATTCGACATAAATTCCCCTATTAGTGGAGATTCTTCTATTGGGGAAATTAACTGATTTTCCAGATACGAGGTTGGTTAAGGAAGGTTGCTAAAGTCAGATTTTAGAGAAATTCTGAGAAAAAAATCTCAAAAATTCGAATGTACCAAAAATCTTGAAAAGACTCAAAAGATCTTGAAATCTTCGCATTTCGCAATTTATGGTTAACTCTCAAATTGTTTGAGATCAAACAAATTTAAGCAATTGCCCTATTAGGGAGAACTTTACTATTAGGGGAAATTCCCCTATGAGTGGAGATTTCTCTATTGGGGGAGATTAACTGATTTTTTTTTTTATAGGAAAAAGCTGTGGCGTTTTTGACCGTTACTGTCTACAGGCAGCAGATCTAGACTTTAGGTCTTATATATTTCTAGGGTTCAGAATCATCTCTTCTAACCATTTTATACATTTCCGGCCATATCGAGATATGACATGGTTTTGGTTGTTGACTCTCATACTATATCGTCGCCTTAGAAAAAAAGGAGCGTAAGTGCTATGCTTATACACAGCACTTATGCCACTTTGTTTCTAAGGTGATGATATATTAATTTGTAATTGTTAATTATAACATAGCCATTTACCTTGGATAGGAGAAGTGTTTTCTCCATTACAATTCGCCGAAAAGAAAAGTTGTATTGTTTTCAATGATGATATTAATTTTTCTGTATGCCTTAAATACTGGTTCTGAAGTTCCTCGCCATAGTCTGATGTATGTAGTGGTGCTAATATGTTATTGGAAAATGACATTAGATTATTCCTGAATTCATATATTATACCAGTAGTGAAAAGGTAAAACAGAATAAGTCAAATTTTATTTCAACCATATTTTTCGAGATTATTTCGGAAACTAAAGGAGATAAAAAAATGTTGCTTGAAATGTTATTTTTAGCTTTTGGAATTTTCATTGAAAAAAGACGAGGAAAATGGTCCTAAGATCAGCAAATTTCGAAAATCAACAAAATAGGTTTCACTAATAACTTAAGATGAGATTACCAATTTTACAGGTTTGTTGTTAAATCACAAGAATTAAAAAAAAAGTTTCATTAATTTTTTCTTTACACATTTCGATTTTTTTTTGTTGAATTTTAAAAAGTAATTGCCCAACAGTACAATTGAATCGATAGGAATCTTCTGTTTTTTCGTTAACTAACAAAATTCTTTTAGAAAAATTAAAGAAGAGAAAAGGTCATTTTTTTAACGTTTTCTAAAGCAAAAAAATCTACTGTGTTGGCAAATTACCATTGAGTATGGAATTTTGCATTCCACGTGTAACCGCGAGAACCAAATGTCCATAGGCCTCAGAGCTTATCAGCCCCAAGTATTCATGATGTATCCTTTCGAATGCAGCGGGCCCAATACATCCTCCATTTCTCGCATTCTATGAAAAATTCAAAAGAACTTCAATGGTAAAAAGATAATTCTTTGAGAAAGTGGAATAAAATAGAGATTCTTAATAAAAAAAAAAAAAAAAAGTAGAGATTCTGATGGACGGTTCGAGGTGGGATTTTTTTGATGATTTGACCAAAACATGTGTCAAAATTGACTTTTTTTGAATTTTTTGAAAATTGTTTTTTTTTGGGTACTAATGAAGGATCAAATCCTTCCCGTTTTTGAATATGCACACTTTCATTCATCACTCTCGTAAAGGATTAGAGTCCTAATGCTCAGAAAAAAAGTCAAATTTTCGAAAAATTCACAAAAATGAATTTTGATGTATGTTTTCCAACAGAAATCCCCACAGCCTTTTAATGGATCATCAGAAAGATTCTATTTCTAATTTTTGACTAACTTCATAATATAAAACATCAAAAGTAAAATTTCTCCGTTTTACTGATCATGTCCATTTTACCCCACTTTCTCCTCGCACGGAAAAAATATATATGCAAACATATATGTGGCATATATATATGTCATTTATACATTATATATATGCACATATATGCGTATATATATAATGTATAAATGCCATCTATATATACATATATACATTTTACATATATGTTTGCATATAAATTTTTTCCATACGAATATCTATAGCAATGAAAAATACATACGATTGCTTCTTCAGTGAGAGTAGTGAGCCTCGCATAGCTCTCTTCTCGTGTACGTTCCATGGAACTTTTGAAATTTTGAATGAAGTCAACCATGTCACTATCGGTCTGAAATTAATTGAGATCAAGTGTAACAAAATCTATTCGAACTTTCGAATTTTTCAGCTGAGAATGCCAAGACAGCTCTAGAACATTACTCACAAATGAAAAGTAAAAAGAATTTCTCATTGTTTAAAAAAATTTAATTCAATATCAATAGAATAAAATAAAGTATGTGTGCTCATCAGAATACCCGAGTTTCATCGTTCAAAGCTCCACGTGGATCATGGATAGACAGAAATTCTGAGAAGTTGTGACACAAGCTTGCCTCCTTCACCAACTGTGGTTCGAGCAATTCCAGATCTTCGCAAATTGAAGAAGTATCCATTTTTGTATTAAGTAATTGATCGATAGAATCTTCAGGAAACTGCATGAAGTCAAGTTCATCTATCTGTGGTATTACCTTTTGTATCTTTCTAACTGTGAAATCAGAATTTGAATTCATACACTCAGAAAAAAAAATTGTTGTGACAAAAAAATTTCTTCATAATAATTTTTTTTTTGAAATTTTCAGATTTAACATATTTATATATATTGCAACGGGGTAAAAGAACCTGTATAAACAAACGCGCGCTCCGATTGGCCGAGAGTTAAGGAGTGGGGGATACACGAGCGCGCTCGGTCCGGGCGGCGGGAATATAAAGAGCCCGCAGCACAGACTGGAGTCAGTTGACTGCTGCCCGTGATAGAAGACTCTTCGCGCAACGGTGACAAGCCCAAGCGTTCCTTACCACACGACGGTGTTAAGATCAAGTGTTTCTTTCTCCTACAATATATATATATATTGTTTGGCTGTAACAAGACTCGTTAAATATTAACGATTGGCTTGTTTAGGGGTTCTCTGTTGAGGCAAAGAGACCATCCGTTAATAGCTAACGAATGATGTGTTGTCCCGAAAAAAGCTAGCTGACTAGATTTTTGATTGATTGACGATTAAAAAAGCTATACGAAAGAAATTCATATTATTAAAGATAGAGACGAAGTAAATTCGAGCGATTTGACAATAATTGATGTTGTTTATAATTTTTCCAATATACATATGAACAATAGGGAACTTGTATATTTTTTTTTATTTTTTTTTTCTTACAGGGGACAGTTTTTGAAATGAGAGAATCATGTTTTGTTTTTCTTCAATTACTTAATTAATTAACTATGAATTATTAAAAATTGTTTTTTTTTGAACGGCAATGAATCGGAAGTGATGTCAAAATACCAAATGATTCGGCATGAGTGCTGTCTAGCGTGAGTTGAGAGAACTCGAATATCAGTGCTGAACAATCCATACGCATCCCCAAATCAACTTCAAAGATGTTTGGCAAAAATGCTTTCGTCTACTTCAGACATTATGAGAATAATAAAACTTCATAAGCAAAATTCTAATGATTCTTCATATCCACTACATAACCTCTGCATCATACAAAGTATACGCGTTGACCAATCACATTGGCGCTGGAGCGTCAGCTCATGACACTTTTCGAAACTATTTGGTATATCGATGCCGCTTCCGCTTTCTGGCTGTTTGAAATTTATTCATTTTCAAAGTGAAAAGAAACATAAACAAACATTTTCAATTTTTTTTTTTTTCCTACATACTCAACTAATCCCAATAAATTAATTGCAGTGGAAAAAAAAAATTAAAAATTGAATATGCAAGTTCTCTATCATGAAACTTAAATGCAGAAAAATGGGAATGAGTCCGATAATCTAAAATAGATATCTTAACAAAATTTGTCAAAGTCAAATCTCTAAAATCAAGGATAAAAAAATCTTAAAAATTGCCAAGCAAGGAGAAATTCAATTTAATCAAGAGATAAAACAGGACGCGAGGCAAAAATTGACGAGTTTATCGGTTAGATGGCGCATGATGCCTCAATCACGTATTCGTTAATATCTAAAGAATACGGTGTTGAGCAAACCTGCTTGAAGATTTTGAAACAAACACGTGAATTTTTCCCGATTCAACTCGGGATCGGTAAGTTTACTGTTAACGAATCCTTTTCTCAGTGTAGTAGGAGAGACGAGGGCAAAATGACCAACGAATTTTTTTTATATGAAGGTCTTCGAGAAAAAAATCATAAGCAATTTTCCAAGATGTTTTCATTATTGTTATAATTTTTCAAAGTTTTTCATAGAGATCTTCGCTTTAAAGAAAAATCCTGATTCATTCTCCTAAGGTCATTGCAATTGATGGAATATTATTTACTCCTTTAAACATAATAAAAATTCATGATTTCCATACCTGCATCCAGTGTCGTTAACCTCAGAAAAAAAGAATTCTGCACGTTCAATATGAAGAACAGCAACAAAAACTGTTCCTTGAACATTTTCGATTCAGTACTATATTTGTCCCACGTATGAAGCACTAACTCTTCACAACTGACGCATGAAAAATTCTGAACTTCCTTAGATACTCTTAACACGTGCCTTTTCGTATGGCATGAACATTTTTTTATCATGAAGCTTATCTTCACTCACGGAAAAATAGATATGATTTCATGTAAGGGGGGGGGGGGGGGGGGATGTAAAATTATAATTGTGTTTACAGATGTAACCCTACATATTAAAATGTATATGTATATTCCCAGCGAATTAGTCTCCATGAAGAGATTTCAAAGCTGCTGAAATAAAAAAAAATATATGATTTTATACGCGAGGAAATTTCGAATTATACGACACATATATTATGCATATTTCTCCTTTATATAGGATATATAGATGATATATGAGAAAATATATGAGATATCTACTTTAAATTCATATATTATGGATATATTTTGCATATATCTCAATATAAATAGAATATGCGACGAATACTGAGTTCGTATATATTATATGTAACAAGATATGTTATTAATATATAATAAATATATTAATGAACCGACGGTGGTGGCTGTGTGGTTAGAGCGGGGGGTTTGGCACGCAGAAGGCCCGGGTTCGAATCCCGGCGAGGGGAAGCCAAAAAGATTTTAAAAGCTCTAATGCCACAGTTTCACCTAACCGAGCGGGAGTCTCGCAAGGGACGACTGTATCTGGGCAGGTTTTCCTCAAGAAAATATAAATGAGGTTTTCCCTCGTCCCTCGGCGAATCTGATACTGCGGGGGGGGGGGGGGGGACAAATGTAAAAGGCCGAGAGGTCATACATATGGAATAAAGAAAAAAAAAATAATGATTATATTTATAATAGTGACATGTATATCTGTAATATATAAACTTGTAGGTTCAATATATATATTTCTGTTGAATTTTACCAAATTATTCCTAAATAAATCCGATTACACTAAAAACATTCAATAAACGTCCTATTACATTTTATTAGCTTTATCGAATTTTTTTTATTAATAATCTAAGAGAATCTAACAGGAATATAAATATTCTCCCTACAAACCAATATTTTATGAAATTAACAAAAATAATTAGTTGACAATTAGATTTTCTAGGTTTTTAGATGTTTTCCGTTTTTCGAATTGGTGAAGATTGTGAGATTTTCAGAAAAATCGATAAAAATATTCAGGAGACCATTTCCCAGAGAAACAATGATTATTTATTCAATTATATTGTTGAATTTTATTTCGCTCTTCGGATTTGTTTATGTATTGATAACACGTTTCTAAGAATTTTCATTACTCCATTTTTTTCAAGTAGTAAAACACGTGTAAGAAATAAAAAAAACAATCTTAAATTTGAGGAATTTGGCATTGAAGCTTATCATAGGAATTGTTCGAGTTTCTTCTATACAATACTTCTTACTTGACACGGAAATTAATTTAGTCAGTATTATTTTTAGATGGAAGGATCATGGGACGTTGGAATAATTAAATATAACAATACTAAGTAATTGTCAATTGAACGATGTTTCGCCCGTTTAATTCAGGCTTCCTCAGGTTCTGGAAAAACCATAATACAAAATAAAATTATTTTGATGCAATCCGATTAATTAAATTACATTAAATTAAATTAAAAACTAGTCGTTCTTCCGATGATTTTAGAAAAAATTCTTACAAACAACAAACTCTTGTTTATTATCTTAAACTCAAACGATATTTTTTCCTAATGTGTCCAATGAATCTTAATTACTAAAAAAAAAAAATTATGGAATTTACTATTTTTTTTTACTCTGTTTATTAGGATTTTCATTCAAATTCAAATGTGAATTCGTGAATATTCATTTCATGTGGAGAAATATAAACTTGAGTGATTCTATTAGATGAGATGATAAATTGAATATTCATCTGATTAAAGTTAACAATAAAATACAATAAAAATTATAAAATTTCGGAAAAAAATCGTGTTTTATTAGAGAGTTAATGATTATTCATAATTCGATATTTCGATTTTTTTCCTATTCTTATTTTTCCGAATATCTCAGAAACTGAGTAAGATAGGGTAATTTCGAAATTCTCTACAAAAAATAATTCAAGAAAAGATCATATCTCGCTTAGTTTTCGAGATATTCGTAAAAAAAGCGAGAAAAAACGGCTTATCCTGTTTCATATTTCGCTCCGTAATAGGGAACTTGCATATTCTTTTTTTATTTATTTTTTTCATTTCTATGCATTCTACAGTATTGTCTGATATTAGGGGAAATTTTTCTTTTGTTTTTAAATTGTTAATTATAGAAAAATTTACAATTAAAAAATCTCCAAATTTCATACTGCTCTAATAGGGATCTGACGTCACAATACCACATGCGTAATTCAAGCTGTGGCCAGTGATGGCGCGGCTGGAGGATATTTGAATTTTCGATGCGCGATACCCATAAAGAGGTTATATGTATAAATTTCTTTGGAAGGAAACAGGTTTTTTATTGAAATTCTCTAAACAATGTTTGAAGTAAAGAAGAGGAAAATAAAGAAATACGCATTTTTTGACAATCAGCATAACCTTCATACGCCTGTCAATGAGTAACGACAGGTGACTACAGATGGCGCACACAAAGATTTTGGTATTCTGACGTCATGTCCGATTTGGAGACGTTCAAAAAAATGATTTTTTAATTAATGTTTATGAATTAATTAACGAATAAAAAAATTTTTTTTTGCCTTTGCTTTTAATTACTATCAATAAATATTGAGAAAAAAAAATAAATAAAAAATATGCAAGTTCCCTATTCATTCAAATGATATTCAAATATTTCAAATTCTAATAAACATTCTTCGAGAAGAACTATCTCATAATTGCTGGAAATGGGTTTAGAAAGAATTATCAAATGACATCAATATTGTATTTTTAAATTTTATTATTCCTTTTTAACATTTTATTCTTTCCTCATTCAGCCTGTACAGCATATGCCTAGAGCTGAGGAGGAAACATCTGCGGAAAAAAATCTAGCTGCCATATGCTTTCGATTGCGTGAAAACCTGATGTATATCTCAATCACAATTTTCTCACAAATCTAAGCATAAACTACCCGTACTGAATGGAATTAATGTCTACAGGTCTCTTACAGACTTCTCAAGTTCTTGTATGTAATCATAAAGCTCAACATTATCAACTCGATGGTATTCCAATGAAATGAATCCTGAATGATTGGGCGAGCCTCGATGATATACTTTAATTCCATCCAATGCTTTCATTTTCCTAGGAATAGTGGCTGATGAAGAATCAAATAGTGGTAGAGATGATTGTCGTACGTCAGATTTCAGAGATGATTGTTCGAATCTTACAGAAGTATAGATTGGTGAAGAAGGTTTAGTATTATTTACTTCCCTCGTATTTTTCGGATTCACAGGTTCAAAATTCAACCTATTACTGAAAATTTAAAAGTTATGATAATATATTGAGACAGAGGTCTAAGATTTCGATAAATAGGCTGCCTCGACATCTCGCGTGGATATGGACAATCAACTAATCCAGGATGACAAAATCGTATATGTCCAATTGTCGATCAAAAAGGTCAGGTGAGCTACGCCAACATGCTTGCGAGGGACGCGAACCACTCGTTGTCCGTGCGTCGTTGCGGCTGCCACGTGTTTGGGCAGTACGCAATCAATTCATCAAAATCTATTATTATCATTATTACCTATTTTCATTAATCTTTGGATTTTATATTAAAATATACTTTTGGAACAATTGAGGAGAACTCTCTAATCATTAACCGATTTTCGAATAAAACACTGGATCAATTGTAAGTAAAGGTGTAATTACTTTTCATCTCCTTAACTCTGCAATTTCTTACTTTTCCTGGGTCACCCAAATCGAACCCAAATTTCTCGTTACTTTTCTGCTTCGATCAACGTACATTGGACAAATTATCATCGTTAATGGTTTATTGATTTCGCCTTAAAATCAATTGGCGCCCAACTTTTCAGGTTTGTTAATTAGTCAAATACTAGTCAAAGAGCCCGAGCAGCCATTGACCCTGGCCGCGCTCGGTGTAGGCTTCATTTTCATCATTTTGCCTTTTAAATTTATTAAAATCATTTAAATAAAATTAGATCAATATTTTATTTGATCAATTATTCCAAATATTATTCATCTAAAAAAGAAGCCTGTCTCAATATTAGTGAGAAACGTCTAATTTTCATGAATATTATCATAAATTTATTCAACCCTTTGTCACTAGCATGATGCATCAGCAATTAATTGGAAATTAACCAACAAATCTTGATATTTTTCTGTTTTATTGACGGTACTCTGGAATACTGTCTCAAATCACATACGGTGTTGCTCAATAGTCAACAAGTAATTCATGTCTACTTTTCTTAAAACATTGATTCACAGTGCAATGCCAAAGGAAATTTCGCATTCACTCGGACAGGGCGACTTAGCACTGCTTTTCAATGCTTCATCCACAAAATCATATTTTTACTAAATTTTTCAAACGATTCTGTACTTATCACTGACTTCTATCTGTCTTAAAAGCTCTAATAAGGCTATCAGTTCTTTCCGCAATTTTTCAATCAATAAGACTAAAAATTAAGTGTATAAAAGGCAGTGCTGCGCTCATTACGCTAGTGATGAACGGTCAAAATCAAACAAGACATACCCAATTCCATAGATGTGATTGTCTATATCGTGAAAACCCAATGATAATTTACCAGTTTGGCCATCAAACATCTCTCCACCTACTTCAATTTTGAACCCTTCGATGTGATCCTCATTTACAGTGTTGAAGCCAATTTCTGGAAATTAGAAAATAATCAATGATAATTTCAAGAATATCTTTGAGAAAGAAAGAGTTTTTACCTGTCATAACATATCCCGATTTCAAACGAAGATCACTGAAGAAAAAATGTTTATTTTCCGGGGTTATTGGAATAATATTTCCATCCTCATTTTCCACGGGTATCCACATGAAATTAGTGATGTAGCCAAGTATACCCATTTTTCCTTGGGCTGCCTGGAGAATCAACGTCTTATTGATGTATTTGAAACGTACACCAACAATAACACTGTGAAAAAGCGTAATGAGATTAATAAAAGCTCATTAAAGGAATAACAATCGAGGATTAATCGACTTACTAATTATTGGAAATGTCACTTTTTATTAGGTCCACTCTTATATTCCGGTTAAAGGTCGTGTAGAGACAATTGAAGATCGCAATTCGACCATTTCTGTTAATATGCAAGCGTTTTTTGTCAGGTCCATGACATTCTACCTCTCGGCCTCCAGAACCAAGTTGGCTTAAGTCAAAATATGGTACGGTGCGATTCTTTCCATTGAACTACAAAAAAAAGTCAATTTTTTTGAAAATTCGACAGTGGTGTAACACTTCACGGAAAAGATTTTTTGATATAGTTTGATCCAATTACATCAGAACGTCGATTATCCGAACGTCAGTCATCCGAAACGTCAATTATCCGAAAGAAAATGGGACTTATCCGAATGGTGATTTGGGTTATCCAGAAATATTAATTATCTGAACAATAATTTTGTTCATTCGAATGCTTAGTTATTCGAACAATTAGGCCCTGAATAACCTGCATTCGTTTTTATCTGAAGAATTACTTTTTCCGCAGAGTCAAGCGACTTGCGTCTCCGAATTTTGATTATTTTTAAAGACATATTTAACTTTGTTTCATACCATTCAATGATACAATGGTTATTATGGAAATTCACCAAAAAATTTTCTTGTATTATTAATGTTCTTTGTATTCTTAAATACAGGGTGAAGTCAGTATCCACCTTGCATAATTTTTTTTCCGGGTATCAAAAGGGATCTGAAGTGATCTATCTATATCTCCGTAGATCTCCTTAGATCTATCTGTATCTCCTTAGATTTATCCCAAAATTTTTATCTAGGTAGATCTAAATCTGTTTAGGTAGATTAAATATATTTATATCTTGGTAGATCTGTAATTCGATAGAATTGGATCTGATCAGATCTGAAGTTTACAAATTTTTTGCACTTTGCTCGATCTGACTACATCTAATTAGATATAATTATATCAAAAATATTCTTCCCGGGACCTTTAAGAGTTACAAAAAAAAATTGTATCAAAAGTTCTACTATCTCGCTCAGTTTCCGAAGCTGGTTCAGGAAAAAAATTAGACTTATCCATCTGAAAAATTGGAACAATTAAATTTTGGCCTTCGCTATTTCTCTCACCGTCACACACATCGCGTGACTTGTGCCAAAAGGTCGTATACGCACTTTTTTGGATTTTTTATAAATTTTGAGCCAAAAGGTCGTATAAACACTCATTTAGGGAATAGTAAATGTCCACGTTTCAGACGATTCTGAATCATCCTAGATGATCCCTGAATGACGTTTTTTTATGACCTTTTGGTTCGAAATCGCAGAGGTTGGACCAAAAGGTCGTATAAACACTCATTTAGGAAATAGCAAATCTTCACGTTTCAGACGATTCTGAATCATCCTAGATGATCCCTGGATGAGGTTTTCTTACGACCTTTTGGTTCAAAATCGCGCGAGTTGAACCAAAAGGTCGAATATGTACTTTTTTGGATTTTTCATCTATTTCCTGAAATGGATAATGGGAGAATAACTTTATCAACTTTGCGCTTTCGTTCATTCTTGAAATTTATACTTTAAGGATATCCTAGTGGCAGGTTCAAATGATCGACTTTTTTTTTTCCTCTTAGTTATTATAATTACTATAATTATTTCGATTTTTCAACATTTTACCGATACTAGAACGATGTCCGAGATGATGATTTGTAAATAAATAATATTATGAATATTCAATATTGTTCCACATTTGACTCACGCTGTCCCAGCATCGAGGACTGGGATTGGAGGATTCTCAGATTTCAAATACCAATATGGCCGCCATTGATGTTTTCATGCAATCAATTGAATTAATCGTCACTATATGTCCGGTAACATACATTTTTCACGATTTCAAAAAAAAATAGAGATTCTGACGAACAAAAAACATATAAGGTTATATAAAGAAAAAATAGGTCTGTGACCATGAATTTTTGAAGTGAAACTGAAACTGAGCCTCGCTTATGGAGTTTCTATGTAAATTTAATTATTTTCAAAAATTAATTTTGGCCTTATTTGTCCGGTAACATGGGGTTAACAAAATTTTAAAAAAATCTACTCATGCTATTCTATCGAAAGTGACCAAAATTGAGAAGGAAAAATAGATTGCCTGAACCACTAGGATATCCTTAAGGGGCCATTCTAGTGTGACGGTCGAAAAAAGTGCTCATTTTTACGATTTTTTTTTCTTGTTAGAATACTCCGATCAGGCTGATTTTTCTATCACAAATAAAAGGACTCATGAGGAATAGGAAAAGAAATTTTCCTTTATTCTTATTGATTTTTACAAATTTCTTGGACATTGAAAATTGAAAAAACAAAAAAAAGGTTTCTCAATGATGTGCAAGTTGGGGGTCGTAATTCTTGTCTGAAAAAAAATTTCCCAAAAGATTATTAATCCTCATGGATAAAGCAAGTGCCTGATGGAGGCTTTTTTTTCTCCAAAAATTTCCTATTTTTTTTAGAGAAAAACTATTCAAAAAAAAAGGTCTCATTTGGTATTTTTTGTTTAAACCGCCGCCATTTTTCTAATTTTAAGAAGAAAAAAAAACCTCCATCAGGAGCTCGTTTCATTAATCAGGATTAATAATCTTTTTGGAAATTTTTTTACAGACAAGAATTACGACCCCCAACTTGCACACCATTAAGAAACTTTTTTTTGTTCTTTCAATTTTCAATGTCCAAAAAATTTGTGAAAAATTGATAAAAATATAATAAAAATTTTTTTTTTTCTTCATGAGTTTTTTTACTTGTGATGAAAAAATTAGCCTGATCGGAGCATTCTAACTGTAAGAAAAAAAATTGTAAAAATGAGCACTTTTCCGGCCGTCACACTAGAATGGCCCCTTAACTCCACTAGAATATTTCATGTAAAACGTTAATTCTTGTATAGTTATTCTCCCATTCTTCATTTCAGAAAATAGATGAAAAATCCAAAAAAGTACATATGCGACTTTTTGGTTCAACTCGCGCGATTTTGAACCAAAAGTTCGTGAAAAAAACCTCATTCAGGGATCATCTAGGATGATCCAGAATCGTCTGAAACGTGAAGATTTGCTATTCCCTAAATGAGTGTTTATACGACCTTTTGGTCCAACCTCTGCGATTTTGAACCAAAAGGTCGTAAAAAAACGTCATTCAGGGATCATCTAGGATGATTCAGAATCGTCTGAAACGTGGACATTCACTACTCCCTAAATGAGTGTTTATACGACCTTTTGGCTCAAAATTTATAAAAAATCCAAAAAAGTGCGTATACGACCTTTTGGCACAAGTCACGCGACATGTCGACATCTCCTAAATATGTACAATTCAGACTATTCATATTACAAGAATCGGGTTTCCAAACCCAGCGTCCAATCTCAGGATCTGTGTAAGATTCTCGGAGTTTTTGTGTGGCATGTCTTCCATTAAATCCTAGGAGACGTTGATCCCATCTTTTCTTATATAGAAAATGAGTCGAAGAAAAAAGTCCTTCAATTTCAATGAAAGATTCATCTGCAAAAATTTAATATGTAATTAATTTTTGATTATCCATATGAAATATAGAAATTTACCTTGTATGGGAGATACGTTTTCTTCATTACAATTCGGCGAAAAGACAGGCTGTATGCTGACAAAATAATTTTTTAGGAGAAAATGGGATGAAATGGACATTCCATTAAAATGGCTTGAGGTGGATTTTCAAAAAAAATTTTCATTGGAGAGTTAAGAAAATTTAGGGCAAGAAATATGTGTTGATTATATTTTTTTTTTTAATATTGTGCTTTTTTGAGAATATCTCCGGCATAATTTGTAGTAGCGTTTTATGCGATTCCAAATCTCTTTCATTGATTTCTTAGTGACTCATAGCTAATTCGATAAAGACGAGTTTTTCCATCATATCATCTTCGAGAAGTGATGAAAATTTTTTAGAGCTACATAGATTGGTGATGAATTTGTCTCACATTTTATTTAAGATCAATCTCAAGAATATTCTCAATTTCGTGAAGGATTAGACCCCTAATTCCCCTTTGTAAAAGTAGAATTCTCCAAAAATCATCAAAAATGAATTTTGACTCATGTTTTCCACCGTAAATTTCTTCAGTTCTTCAATGAAATCATTATAAAAATCCTATCTCAAATATTTCAACTGATTTTTCATGATTTTCATAATATAAAATATCAAAACCAAAATGTCCCCGTTTCACTTCACATGTCCATTTTACCCCGTCTTTCCTTATCTGTTGCAATGAAAAACACATACGATTGCATCTCGAGTGAAATTAGTAAGCTTCTCATAAATATCTTGTCGGTAAGGATCCGTCTGAAATCAATTAAGATGAATTGTGATGAAATCTCCAGGAAGCTTGCAATCATTAACATATCTTAAGAAATATGCCTTGAGGATATTCTACCGGTATTTTATGAAAATTTAAAAATGTACGATTTCATTGAAATTTTTTTCCAAGGTTCTCCAAATCATAAAAAAACCGTATACAAAATTTTGGATTTTTTTCATACCTGGTCTAAAAGTTATAAATTTTTTAAAAACCATTTTTAACATGATTCTTATGGGAAATTCACAAAAGTTTAAGAAACTTTTCGAAAAATTGTTCAGATTTGATGAAACTTCGGATATAGGTGAGAAATAACCCTCCGCACAATTTGTTCATTTTTATACAACGATTGGGTCAATAATTGGCATTGAAATTAATAAAAATGCTTGAAAAATTGTCGATTTCGCGTAAGTGCTGCCAACTTGTGTCGCCAGAATCCCCTAGAATTCAACGCTTTTTTCCAAATAATTCTCAAACTAATTAAATAAAGGATAAAAAAAATATCTATGAAATGTAATGATAATAATATAATATTTGAACACCCACAGCGTTCCATAATTCCCTGAGAATCATTTTAATGAGGAATTTAAAAAATCATTATTTCATGTTCAGGGACTGGAACACTGACGAAATCACTGCCCCTCTCATGCCGCACAACCCCAGCTTACGGTAGGTGTAGAACATCCTTAAGATGTTAACATGCCTTTTTTCTAAAGTTATGTTAATTTCTGCAATGACATTCTTTGCAATGATAAATGTTAAATACTTATTTAACAATAGATCAACAATAATATAAATTAATGTGATAATTTCATGATATATGCGAGGCATTCCACGCTATTTCACTAGTTGTGAAAAGTGCTCAACTTACGCCTCAGTTACCACGTGACCTGTTGCTAACACGCTGTGCGCATGCGTACCTCCATGGAAATAAAATATAAATGAAATATATATTGAGATATAAAAAATATAGAAGAAGTATATAATTATATATCAAATGTATATCAAAGATATATTCTCAATATAAAACTTTTGGCCGATTTTCGTATATATTTTTTATATTTAGAATAAATATGAAATATATCAAAAATATATCTCAGAATATATGAAAAATATATTGAAAATATAAAATATATTATTTTCATATTTAGATATTGCCATTTCCAATATGTTTTTTATATATTCTGAGATATATTTTTAATATATTTTATATTTATTCTAAATATGAAAAATATGTACGAAAATCGGCCAAAAGTTGTATATTGAGAATATATCTTTTATATACATTTGATATATAATTATATTTTTTCTATATATTTTTTATATCCCCATATATATTTTTTTATATTTTATTTCCATGGGGGTAGGGCTCTCGAGCATTTGAAGTTACACAGAAATAGTCATATGCACTGTTTTTTCAAAATTAAGAATGGTCATAATTCAATCGAAAAAAAAAAAAATTTCCTTGGAAAATGATTCTTGATAACCATTTTAAGAACATATTCAAAAATAAACAAAATCAAAAAATATGACTCGATAAGTGAGTGGAGTAGCGTGGAATGCCTCATATATATTTTGATTTATTAGATTATATTTCAACAAGCATCGTGGAGAGGACTACGCACAGTAGTCGAAACGTAATGCACTTAGTATTTTTGATTTTTCTTAAGGATGTTCTACACCTACCGTAAGTGGGGGTTGTGCGGCATGAGAGGGGCAGTGATTTCGTCAGTGTTCCAATCCCTGAACATGAAATAATGATTTTTTAAATTCCTCATTAAAATGATTTTCAGGGAATGATGGAACGCTGTGGGTGTTCAAATATTATATTATTATCATTACATTCCATAGATTTTTTTTTTATCCTTTATTTAATTAGTTTGAGAATTATTTGGAAAAAAGCGTTGAATTCTAGGGAATTCTGGCGACACAAGTTGGCAGCACTTACGCGAAATCGACAATTTTTCAAGCATTTTTATTAATTTTAATGCCAATTATTAACCCAATCGTTGTATAAAAATGAACAATTGGTGCAGGCGGTTATTTCTCACCTATATCCGAAGTTTCATCAAATTTGAACAATTTTTCGAAAAGTTTCTTAAGTTTTTGTGAATTTCCCATAAGAATCATGTTAAAAATGGTTTTTAAAAAATTTATAACTTTTAAACCAAGTATGAAAAAAATCCAAAATTTTGCATACGGTTTCTTTATAAATTGGAGAACTCGGGAAAAAAATTTCATTGAAATCGTACATTTTTAACTTCTAATAAAATACCAGTAGAACATCCTTGAACGATGGTTATTAAAAAATTTATAACTTTTAAAACAGGTATGAAAAAAATCCAAAATTTTGCATACGGTTTCTTTATGAATTGGAGAACTCGGGAAAAAAATTTCAATGAAATCGTACATTTTTAAATTTTGATAAAATACCGGTAGAACATCCTTAACATTAATGAAAGCAGTGACTAGAGAATCCTAAGGATTTGAAAATAACTCAATGAAAAATACATTGTTTCAGATTTTCCATGGACGTCGTTTTGCTCTAAAAAAAAGGAGTGAAATAAAATATATGTAGTTATGAAAATACCTCATTCCAGGATCCACTAGGAGGATAGCTCAACACAAATTGTACATAGTTAGTGAGAAACTCTTGCCGCTGATGTTCAGGAATTGATAGACCATTTTCCATCCCTTGTATTACATTTTGTGTTTTTCTAACTGTGGAATCAAAATTCATAATTACAGTCTCAATAAAAATTTGAAACTCATCAATATCACGACAAAATGAGCAATAAACGATATATAATGTACTAGAATCATAGGTATCTATATATCTATATAATTATGCACTCCATAGTAATCGAAAACTGCTTTGGATGAGGAATTGCATCCGCAATGGTCTAGTTTTTAATCCTGCCAGATTTTAGCATAGAAAATGTTTAAAAATGATCATTTCGATTTGAGGCAAGGAAGTTAAGGACTCGAAGAAGGAAAAACAATCGATTTTTCATGGAAAAATCCAATCCTTCATTTCTAGGATTTGAAGTCCTTGCATCGAGGAATTATATCCACGATGGTCCAGTTTAATGATGTGACCAAAAAATCTGACATGTCAGTGACGGGTCATATGACACGTCAGTGACCGTCACATGACGGAGCTGAATTCTGACCGTTTTTGTCACATGACCAAATTCTGACCGAATTATCAACTGACGGTCAGATCACATCCAAGTAAATGATGCGCCATCTGCGTCATAAATTTGATGATGGGAATTTTGCTAAGTTCCCTAAGAGAAATCTTTACTAAAAGTTGATGTAATATTCACACGAGCTTATTAAAAAATATCTTGTTGATAAAATTCACATGTTCCCCTAATTTATTAAACAATATGTCATATCGAATTATCAATGACAATTGCGGATTTTGACAAAACTGTGACAAAAAGAAACACTGACCGTCATTTTACATCTAAGTAGATGACGCCTGACCAGTATTGAAATAATCATTATTGGAAAACTCAGATTGAACATGACAAAATTGTGACGAAAAAAAAGTATGACGGTCATTTTACATCTAGTAAGATGATATGTGGGCACATTTGATGATCGTGACAGAAATTCTGACCCGAATAAGGCTTGACGTCACATGACTGTCATATGACGGTCATAAATCCGTCACATGACACTTTTTCAAAATGATCGTCATTTCACACCATTAGTCCAGTTTCTATTTTTGTTTTACGAAGATAATGAAAAATTATGTGAATATTTTTCATATGTTATCACAATTTTATTTCTAACATCACAAGGTACTGATTCATCCCCAATTCGTAACCCATGTGGAAGAAATCGGTGAGTTTCTTTTGCGTTTATGTTTGAACTTCCTCAAGTTGAATTCAATTTATTTGCATCGATTCGTGGTTAATTAACTGGTCGATTTACATGATAAAACATGGTTCAAAGATACTCAATCCAAATTCAATATTCATGAATGAAGGATCATTTGATCAACGGGAAAATATCTAATATTATCCCTCACAATTTCTATGATACATCAGTTCCCTGCAACTATATATATATATATCATATAATAATATAAATCAATATCATTTCTTGGTTTTTTTTCATTCATTTATGATGGATATCAATGGAGTATTCTTTTTCTTTTTTCGAACCATCCAACCGGAATGAATTTTTCCTAATTATCTAAAGTAAATGAATTCTTAAAAAAAAAAAAAAAATTATTTCTAATCGCTTCCCATGCATACATAATTGACGTCACTCACGGTAGATAACCGTTTTAAATTTGAAATGTGGGGAAAATTCAATTTTCAGAAATTGAATGATTTTTTCTTTGAAATTAAATTTTTTTTTAAATCAATAATAATTGTTTGTACATTCTGAGGATTCCTATCCTCACTTTTCTCATTGCTCTCATCCATTTCCCATGGAAACACTCTCATTCCACCTTTTCACTACCGAATGCACTAGTTAAAAAGTGGATCAGGATAATTAGATTTTTTTATCGACAGTTTTTTGAGAATATCTCGGAAACTAATTGAGATAGAGCCATTTTATCCTGATCCTTTCTTTGTTGAGCTCTTGAAATTCTCTACAAATGGTATACCATTATGATATACCTATATATTTATCAAAATATAAATATTCATGCCAATAAAAATAAAATTTCCAAAAAATAAAAAAAATAATAATTCTGGCACATGTTTTTCATCGTAAATTTCCTCAGATTTCTGATAGAATTATTGGAAATATAAAAGGGGAGACAGGGGAAAAATGAACAGGTTTTTTTTATATGTGAAGGACTTGAAGAAAAAAAATCCTTAAAGAATGGTAAAGATGTTCTCATCATTGGCATAATTTTTCAGAGTATCTTCCACAAATCTTCGCTCCGAAGATAAATTTTGTTTCATTTCGTCGTGGTCTCTTCTATTCTCATGAAATATCATTTACTACTTTCAATATAATGAAAATAAAAATTCATGATTCCCTTACCTAGATCCAGTGTCGTTAATTTCACAGAAAATGAATTCTGCACGTTGAATATGAGAAACAGTAGCAAGAAATGTCTCTTGAACATTTTCAATTCAGTATTATATTTCATCTGCGAAAAATACACTAGTTTTTTTCCAACTGGCTCATGATAAATTTTGAGCACTCTTAAATACTCGTAATGCCTGCCTAATTTACACGTAGCATAAATTCTTTTATCCTAGAAGACTTATCTTTTTTTATATTAATTCTTCGTCACCTTGAATGAACAAAAAAATTTTTTGTAACAATCCCAAGTCCGCAAATAATGAGTCATAAATCATCATGTCGTTTTTGAAATTTACCTCATTTTCAAAGGTATTTTACAGATTTTCAATAAATGATCTAGCGAAATCTGTATGTTTTCATTATGATTCTCCAGATTTTCTTGGGGATAGATTCAATTCATTCCAACATGAAATGATGAGATAAAACGGGATACGATATGAAATACATTGAGGAGAAGACAAATATTTTCTAGGAATACTATATAGCTTGTGTCAATCGCACATTTGTTCGGTAATGGTTTTTTTAAATTAAGAAATTCAAATATTTTAGGCTAATTCGCGTACCTGATTAGGATGAATTCGAACATATTCACTAGTGATGTGAAATGACGGTCATTTTGAAAAATTTTCATGTGATGGATTTATGACCGTCATATGACAGTCATGTGACGTCAAGCCTGTTTCGGGTCAGAATTTCTGCATTGATCATCAAATGTGCCATATATCATCTTATTAGATGTTAACCCTAGAACTACAAACTGGGGTAGATATCTACATCAGGTAAACTTTGAACTACGTTTCAAAGCTAGCCAGTGACTTCATCAACTGAAAACCTATACCATAATTTAGTTCAAGGTTCCAACAATAGGGTGAGGTCGTGAGACCCTTCAGCTTCTTGTTTATTGTGACAGAATAGAGAGTTGTACCTCGTGTGGGGTTGATATCTACACCAGTTTGTAGTTCCTGTTAGTGTTTTGTGTAGCGATTGTGGTGCGTTTGAATGAGTCAAATCGTGAATTTATTCTTGAATATTATTTATATGGATCGAATTTCTCGTTTTCTATACATTTTCCATGATAGAACCCAAAATATATGCTTGAAAACTGATATTCCTGGGATTTTCATTCAAATTTTCTATAGATCAGATGCCCATTTCTTTTCGATTTTCAGAGTCTCAAATAAATAGACTTTTTTTG
Organism: Aleiodes leptofemur; assembly: GCA_963942555.1. NCBI lineage: Eukaryota > Metazoa > Arthropoda > Insecta > Hymenoptera > Braconidae > Aleiodes > Aleiodes leptofemur. Next base: position 13,363,078 of record OZ012617.1, read on the forward strand.
GCGTCACATCATAATGGTATTTTTTTTTCAAAGCCTTATATGTCCTCTTTAAAATCTCGTTGGAAATTTGAAAATCGGTTGTTTCGGAAAAAAGTTATGAATTTTTGTTTGTTAAATGACGACTTGACTATTTTTCAGCACTTTTAGCTATTCAAAATGATTTTTAACCAACTAAACCATGATAAAATTGAATTTGCTCATCACCATTCTCTTCGGCATGAAAAAACAAAAGGATTCAGGTATTTACAAGTCAAATTACTGCTTTTAGAACGATTTTACGAGCGAAAAACCCGTGGGGTATATATTTACCCCAGTTTGTAGTTTACAGGTAAAAAAAATGAGTTTGTAGTTCTAGGGTTAAATGACCGTCATACTTTTTTATCGTCACAATTTTGTCATGTTCAATCTGAGTTTTTAAATTATAATTATTTCAATACTGGTGAGGTGTCATCTACTTAGATGTAGAATGACGGTGAATGTTTTTTTTTGTCACAATTCGCAATTGTCATTGATAATTGGATACGACATATTGTTTAATAAATTAGGGGAACATGTGAATTTTATCTTACTATATCTTACTATATAATAAAATTCAGTTTTGTATGGTGCTAAAATTCAGCTGTCGCGATAATTGAGCTGACGCAAAAATTCAGCGATAATAAGGAATGACCCTTTGTTTTATATAGGACCATTTCTTCAGACCGTATCACTTCTTCTCCATTTCCTTCTCCAAAAATGACATTCTGATGATTTGGTAGATAAACAGATAATCTAATGACACTATGACTCATTGCATGGCTGGACATGTATTGGACTCATCTCCCACAGCCATGAAAATGCGATCATGAGGTTTGTTGACATATTTGAAGATATATTTGATTGCCATAATTGATCCACAATATTCAACATTTATATGACATTGGTATTTCATCAACGAATATGGATTATGAGGAACTACCATAGAATTATCAGCTGGGATCACTTTTCGGTTTCGCGTCAGCTGAATTATCACGTCAGCTGAATTTTTGCGTCATAGATTGGATCAAGATTTCATTTTTCGCGCAAATACATTATGACTTAATGAAAATTTCTTGTGAAAATATTAATGGCAAATATTAACAAAATTTAATCAAAATAGGAAAGTGATGTGGGCAATTGATTTTATGTTTATTCTAAAAATATCAATACAATTGTCATTTAATTACACATTTTGAAATCAGTAAAAATTAAAGGTAATAAAAATGTCTCTTACAATATAACATTTCGTTCCTCACACAAATCATCACTTTTCATACAATTCGTCAATGCAAAATACTACATTTTCTTATGTTTTTTTGTGACATAAACTAGATAAACAAAAATTTTTTGGTATTTTTAGAATAAACATCAACGAAACGTTGGTGTTTTTAATATTAAAAATTAAATTTTTTTTTTTTTTTGGGAGTGACTATAATGGCCGATAATTGACCCAATTATAATTTGAGAAATGGTCGGAAAAAAACTTGAATATATTTAATTCTGTCTAAAAAAAAAAAAAAACTCCATGAGACCTTATATTCTTGACTTTGAGGCAACACAAGGGCCAGTTTTTGATTTTTCCATAAAAAAATCGATGAATTCCCCTCCTGCAAGTCCTTAAGGTCCTGAAATTAAAAAGAAAATTATTATTCGTCATCATTTTCTATTTAAAAAAAACCTGGTATGAAGAGAAATGAGACGACCATTGAAAAAAAGTTCAATTGAAATCACAATAATCAGAAAATGTTGCTTGTCATTCCATGACCTTTTTAATTAATTCAGAATTACCAAGAAAAACTTGATTGAAAAATGAAATTAATTAATGTCTCTCAAATACAACTAATGGAATAGAAAATCCCTTGCATAATCCAAACAGATGTTACTCGAAAAAAAAAAATCCCAATGTTTAAAGATCCATAGGAATTAAAAAAAAAAACATGAGAGTTGAAAAAGGTCGTAACATTTTCAATAATGTCCATCAACCAATGAAATAAAAAATTTGACACAATCACCTATTTGTTTGGGAATAAAAAAAAGGTTAAATCTCATATGTAATTCCTTTGGGTATCTTCTGTAGAAAGTTATCAGTATGTGAGTGTGCTTACGCGATATTTCCGTTTGGAAGTGATACACGAAAGAGAGAGAGAGGGAGGTGGGAAGTACCGTGGGATTTCATGCTCACGTGTCATTTAATTGTCTTCAAATGTTGGGCTGAAAAAAAATAAAAAGAAAGAGAAAAATTATTAATATATGCCCCGAATTTCTTCAACAAAAATACATCTCATAACACTGAATTATTATTATTGTTATTATTATTATAGGGAAAACGATGGGAAAATTGGCCTGCGAGGGAAAGATGAATTGGGATTTTTTTTTGGGAGTGAAGGAGTCTTCAGAAAATTTTGAAAAAATTCAACAACAAGCGAGATATATTCGAACATCTTCTCAAATTTTTTCAGATTTTTTCACCGAGTCTTTTATTTCGAAAAAAAATTCTGAATCATTTTTTGATGCAGGTCCATTTTAAGTCAGTTTTATTTACCGGAAGGATGCTCAAGAGTAGTTCCATTACGTGAATACTTGATATCAATGTTCCATTGTTACGTGGTAACATTCGTTTTTTTTTTTCTTTTTTTTCGTATTAATTTTCTCACCTAGAGATTAAGAGTTGAATAAAAAGGGATAATTAGTATTTAAATTCTATTCAAGTCAAATTTTTTTTTTTTTTTTTTTTGTTATCTATCATCTTTAAATGTGACCAAATGAAGAAAGGGCAAAGCATTGGAGGAGAGATTTCTATTTTTTTTATTCAATTCTCAGGCTTAAGTGATTGAATTTTTTTTTCATTTTCAATTGTGAAATTTTCGTAATTGAGACTTTGATGAGACATTTGTTGGGCGAGAGCACAATCAGATGTGTATTCATATTTTTCCAATGAAATAAGTGAATTTTTTTTAAAGTTCTAATTTTTTTTGGAGGGAAAGACTATTCAGAAAATTTTGAAAAAATTACACAACAATTTTAATACGTCAAAGAATTTTCAGGAATTTTTTCAGATTTTTTTGTCAAGTGCTTCACTCTAAAAAAAATTCTAATCGATTTTATCCAGAAAATAAAAAAGATAAATCAATTTTTTTGACTTGTAATGATTTTTCGAGAGTATTTGTAAGTAAAATGGATCGAAGTGAAAAAAAGGCGTATCTCCATTATTTCTTCGAGATTTATTGAAAAAAAAGTTGAATTAAAAAAATTCATTTTTTTCCAATGTGATTTTCCTTACAAAAAAGGGTTAAATAACAATTTCACAAAAAAAAAACCAATGTTCAATACAAGTCCTCTTATCTTCCATCTCAACTATGACCAAATCCAGAGGCAAGAAAGGCCAGGCATACAGAATGTACAAATCGATAGAAATCAGAAGTCTCGACAATGAAAAATAAATAAATATCATGATTTTAGAAACAAAGGGGCGTAATTGCTGAGTATAAGCAATAGTACTTACGTCCCTTTGTTTCTAAAATCACGATATAAAGAAAAGAAAAAAAAGTGTAACCATTGAGGAAGGATTTCTCCTTGTTTATTCGTCCCCCTTCCGTGAGCCTTCTTATGTATCTTCTTCGTGAGAGTGACTCTCAAGATTTGTGTGTTGTGTATCTTTACGAGCGTCACGAAACTGAAGAACAAAACAAAAATAAAACAAAGAAAACAACAGGCGTTTGGGATCGTGAACTCCGAGACACAAAGATGGTGATAACAATTTTTCAATAAAAATTACCTCTTTTTTTCTCAATAAAATAGTTCTCTACTTTTTCGCACTAGACGTTGAACGTTAAGTTGAAGATAAACAGGAGAATCACCCGAAAATTAATATTTATGACGAGGGATTAGTTACTCAAGGATTGAGTGACACCATGACTTCAAAATGAAGTCGACTTCACGTGAATTCAGTGTCTGATTTCAATGACTTCAAGCACTGATTAACGTGACTTCATGACTGCGAATTGATTGCCAATGACTTCATCAATTTGTAGTCAGTGACTTCAAATAGAATGAAGTCATTGAAATCACAATAAATAAAATTTTACGAATAAAAGAGGGTGGGGAAAAACGGGTTTTTATCATATTGAAACAAAAACTTTTTTATATAAATTGACTGTAAGGTTTGGAGGCTTTGCCGACCCCGGAATGGCTGTGCTGCCATCTGTCGGTATAAAGAGCGCTCTAGCGCTTGAGTCGAAGGCCCACGAGGCAGACGTGTGTGAACGGTCGAAGTGTACGCATCGTGTGTAGAAGAGAATGTTGAATAAAGAGATAATTAAATTAAAATATAAATTACTCTGCTTTTATTCAAGAACCCATCCCATAACTCAAACGTTGACACATTACAATATTTAGATGTTTTTCATTGGAAGGATTTTTTAACAGCCTTAAAAATATTATTAGGTAGTTTTAAATCGCCACTCACAGTTATCACAGGAGGGGAAATAGTTTTTCAATACTGTTCAATATCGATGTACCCATGTACACTCACTGGTTCTAATTTCAAACAATTTGTACTTTTATCTAAAATATACCAGCGGCAAAGAACACTCATTTTAGTGACTTCAATTGATTTCAAGTGACTTCAGTGATTTTAGAATTGATTAAAAAAAAATGAAATCATTTGACTTCAGTGATTTCAAAAAGGTTGAAGTCAGTAATTTCACTGATTTTGATGACTTCACTTGGTTTCAAATTGACTTCATCGCGGTGTGGTGCCACGACTTCAGGAATGAGCAACTCCTCGATTTATGATTAAAACCCTATTTCTTGGTATTTAAAGCAAATTTGAGGAAGAATTAAGGAATTATATTAATTATTTGTAATTTATTACTTAACCATTAGTATGCCAATTGTCTAACGTATTCACGTATTTCCCTATGCAGAGAAACAATCAGTTATCACAAAGTTATGAGACAGTCAATAATTTTCATATTGGATCGTATTTTTTGTTTTTTCCTTTTGTTCAAAGAACATTTTCCAAATTTTAATCTTTTGCCTAACCTAGAAGTGCAAAAGTCTGCATCGGCCCATAAACCAGCGTGTCATTTTTATTTTGTTTTAATGAATTATTGACCAAATAAAATGTTCAATTGATCAGAAACTTCACGAGATAGTTCAGATTCATGCTTTCAGTTGAAATTTTGCTCCATATCCGATACAATAAGGCCCTACGGTTGAAGAATGTCATCTACAATGGCCCCAGTCTCACTACCCATCGGACGTTTTATGGAAAATCGACCCCGGATCATAATTTCCACTTCAAGCATGGAAGTTCGGAACCCAAAGAAGGCAAATTGAGTGATTTTGAGAAAGAAAATCAAAAAAAGAGAGAGAAAATGCTCCATATCCGATATAATAAGGTCCACCGGTTGGGAAACGTCACCTACAGTGGTCCAGGCTCACTAAACATTGAAAGTTTCATATAAAATCAACCCAGATCATAATTTCTACTTCAGGCATGGGAGTTCGGAACTCGAAGAAGGCAAATTGAGTGATTTTAAGGAAGAAAATCAAAAACAGAGAGAGAGAATGCTCTATATCTGATAAAATAAGGCCCTACGGTTGAGAAACGTCAACCACAATGGTCCAGTCTTCATACCCTTCGGACGTTTTTTATAAACAAGTTGAAAAAGTGGTCATAAAAAAATGGCAACGACTGATAATGGAAATCAACAAGTCGATGCTTCTGTTATTTCATGAAAAAAACATCATAATCATTTCTAACCAATGAATTTAAAAATTTGAAATTCACTGGATCTTCCGTTACCACTCAACAAAAGAGGAACTTCAATAGATGCAACTTTATTGAAAGTCTTCTAGTGTATTTAAGGATGTTAGGGCGAGGTGGTCGGACATAACCTTAATTTTTTGTATAAAATTGTAAATAACTTCGTATACACAATAAAGTTCTAAAAATCATTTTCTCCATGTTTGAAGAATGTAATGAGGAAGAAAATAAGCCATAGAAACAAAAAATTGATTGAAAATTAAAAAATTGGCTGCATTTTTTACATTTTTTGAATCTTGAGAAATTTGAGATATGTAAAAAATGCAGCCAATTTTTCAATTTTCAATCAATTTTTTGTTTCTACGGCTTATTTTCTTCCTCATTACATTCTTCAAACATGGAGAAAATGATTTTTAGAACTTTATTGTGTATACGAAGTTATTTACAATTTTATACAAAAAATTAAGGTTATGTCCGACCACCTCGCCCTAACATCCAGAAGGGAAAAGGAGGGACATGTTTATTGTCAACTCGGTGTGTGGGCGCTACAGTGGCCCCCTCGTGTCTCATTCCATAAACTATAGATCTTCACTTTCGCGTTCAGTGTGCCACGCTTGACCTCTGATCCCAACTGCTATGTTATTTTCTTTTCCGCTGATGTTTTATCTGTTTATTTATTTTTCTTCGAATTTTTTTTTTTTTCAAATCGATACTCTTGAATTTTCATCGAAATTTGCATTCAATGACTTTGGAATAGACTGTCTTTTAAATTTTTTTTATGATGAATTAATTTTTAATTGAGATAATAAATCAGGCTTGACATTCAATATTAGATTTGAATGGGACTTTCTAAAAAAATAAAGAGATAAAAAAAAATGACTTTTTTCATTGTTCATCCTCATTGTTTTGAGGTGAATTGATTTCCTTTTTTTTTTCTCTGATTTTATTGAGCATGATTGATTTTTACGAAGCATCGTCTTCCCATTGAATTATCATCACAATGAGCAATTCTAGACAAATAAAAATACTCATTTATTATTTTTGTTATAAAACAAGGAGGAATGAGGTTCATTGCAATTGACTGTAAAATTCTCATCTCGATTTCTCATTTTACGAAGAACAAGCAGATGATTGTTTGAGGAAGTACACTGAACCTGAAGGGGGTGGATACTATTTGCGATACGCTTCGTCGATTAATCGTGAAGCTCTTCCCTATCAATTCAGAATAATAAAATGTTAAGGAAACTGAAATTAAATGAAATTGAATTATCTACAAAACAAAGTTTTCATTAATTTTGAGGGGGAAAAAAAATTTAGAAAATTATGTAGAATTTTTTTTTTGAGAGTGAAAGGCGTTGCAAAAAAATTTAAAAAAATTACACAATCATTTAGAGATATTAAAATATTTTCTCAAATTTTTCACATTTTTTTGCAAAGTATTTCACTTCCAAAAAAAATTCCTAGATCATTTTACCCCGATTTTTTAAAATTATTTATTTTTGAGAATAACTCGGAAATTAAGCGAGATGAGGCAATTTTGCCATAATCCTTTTTTGTAGAGAATTTCAAGAGATACAAAAGAAAATGAGGAAAAAAGGGGCGTATCTCCATGATTTCACCTGTTTTTTTGCGAATATCTCGACAAATAATGGAGATACGCCCTTTTTTCTCTGAGATTCTTATTGTAGCTCTTGAGGAAGTTCATCTGGTACCGATTTAATTAGTAAACAAAAATCACTACGACTAGCGTAGTCGCCTCGATGACTAGCGTAGTCATAACCTGTACAGCTGATATATACTAGAAATGCTTCCTCATCAATCATAATTTTTCTTTTGTAAAAAATAAAATTTATAGAAATAATTTTTTTCAAGATCAAGTAGAAAAAGGTCAATTCATTACATTTTCAGCTACTTTTTTATGACTTGATGTGCAAGCATAGTATACATTGCATTGTTCGAAAAGCATTCTTATTAATTTCAAAAAGCCCGCGGTTCTGACGTCACTGTAATGCGAGTAAGACAGAGGTTAATCTCCCGAAAATCAGCATTTTTCGAGACAAATTAATTTATTCTAGAATCACCAAGTATCTAAAGGATTTGAGGAAGCTCTCAAACTGTTCTTTACACATTTATTCATCCATTATGAAAGTTTCCCCCCCTGAAAACCTGTTAATTGCCACAAATTTCATGTTTCTAGACGAAAACCCACAAGGGACCGTGTTAATTGAAAAAAATATTTATTTATTAATTTTTCCCGAACAAGATATCCGAAGAGTTTGAAATTTTAACAGGTGACTTTTTATACTTTCAGAAGTATATTCAAATTTTTTAATAATTATTCGTCTTTTAATTCAATTTCCGGATGAATTCACTTAAAATTCCTTTAAAAAAATAGATATGGTGCAAGAAGGGTGTATCTCTATTAATTTCCGAGATATTTTTGAAAATAAAAAGTCAAAAATTTGCCAAAAAATTAATTTTTTTTTCTTTTTTCATTTAGATTGGAATAATTATAGTGAAAAAAAAAATTACCCATTGACCCATTAGCAATGCAACAATGAAGGGAAGATGACGTTAGTCTCTAGGATACAGTAGTTGGTGGTGGGGCGTGTCAGAAGGTGAAAGCACCGGTGAGGACCGCCACCGCGATTCCGTTTGGTCTCCCTCCCCTCCTCTACCCCTCTTTCTGCCCCTCCAGCCCCGACTCTCACCTCTTCCCCTTGGTAAACACTCAGTGATGCGCTTAAACTAAGCAAATATTTTTATTTCTCTCTCCTGTTAGTAGAAAGACACAATTGCTAGAAACGAGAAATAAAAAGAGAGAGAGAAGGAATTTGGGGGGGGGGGGGTGAGGGGGGATGTCAGTTGTGCCTGGCATTAACCGCCAGTTTCAACCTATTAATTTTCATGAATATTTTGTAATGGCAAGGGAATCCTCAGTTAAAATTACGAAATTATTCATTTGTTTTCACGATGTTTAAATTGTGAATTTTTTTTTTTTTTTTTTTACAGATGAATATAATAATTTACATTGCGTATGTCGTTTTAGTACTTAAGGTGGTATTCAAGAAAATTTGAGTACTGTTAAAGTCTTATTTTTTTAGTGAAGTATTAAAGATGATATTTTTTTACATTTTTCTGAATTTTTTCCTAATTTTTGACCGTGTCGTTTATGAGATATGAATTATCAAAGTTACTGGAAATTCCGGTGGTGGGGATGAAACGCCTTAAATCAGACAGAAATAACGAAATTACTAAAAAACCATACGGTTGACCCATTATTTAAAAACAATTGGCGAAGAGAACCGCATTTTAACTAAATAATAGAAGAAAAAAATATTCATTTCACCGTATAGTTATTGAGAAATTTTAATTAGAAGGTAGTCGTAACTATTTGCCTCTCTCTCTATCTCATGCATTTGATAGGAGATTGATGTAAAAAAAATCGAGAAAAAAAAATCATATTCACAAGCTGAAGATATGACTTTTGAATAGTTTAATCACTTTTTTCGGGTAAATTAGAGCACATTTTCCTCGAATTATCAGCAATTAATTGGAAACTAACCTACAAATCCTTATTTTTTCCTGTTTTATCGACCGTACTCTGGGATACTACCTTAAAAATGCAAGAAAATTATCTAAATAATTGAATTCATCGATTGGCAGCTTTCTGCGAGAGAAAAATCGACGTTTCGCCCTCTAGCGCGTCTTCACGGAATCTTTTTGAGAAATTTCGTAGTGAAGACGTTAATCAGAATTTATCTCGGAAAATAAGCGAGATAGGGCGATTTTGCCCGAATCCTTTTTTATAGAGAATTTCAAGCACTTCAAGAAAAACACAGCAAAAAAGACGTATCTCCAATAGTTTCCGAGATATTCTTCAAAAAAAAAGTAGAAAACTCTTTTCAATTCATAGGAACAATTTTCCAGAAACTCATTTTCACAATTAATCTCTGATAAATCGGTGAAAACAAAAAAGCAGTTAGAGGAAGAGAGAGATAGAGAGAGAAGAAGAGAATAACTGGAGGATACGAATGAATCGAAGCGAGACTCGCCAGTGAATTCAAAGAAGATTCTCTTTGAAAAATGAAAGTTTTAGTCGTCTTCTTTAATTCTTTTTCTCTCTCTCTCTCTCTCTCTCTCTCTCTCTCTCTCTCTCTCTCTCTCTCTCTCTCTCTCTCTCTCTTTCTCTCTCTCACTCTCTCTCTTTCTTTCTTTCTTTCTCCCTTTTCTCGTGTTCATGTGTGAGATTAAGATCTACGAGGTATTATGTGGCCAAGGTGTATTGTTGGTTGACTCCACAGTCGTTTGGTAGAAGACACAACAGAGGGAGCGAGTGAGATAGATAAAAAAAGAGGGGGGGGGGGGGGTGGAGGGGAAGAAGGGGGCAGTGGGAATGAACGAGGTTCGCACTTTCGTCGCGTTACAGAACCCAAAGAATAAACTCACATTTTATTCATTCAATTCTCTCCTTTTTTTTTCTTCTTTTTCCTACATTTGCTCTTTTTTTTTCTTTTTCTTTTAGCGTGTGTTGTATATATACACTTCCGATGCATCCGGAATCGCAGGCGATGTACATATAACCTCGCACTCAGTACCCGACCTTCTCCATTGAATTGTTTTTATGAGGCTTCTTTTTTTTTCTTTTTTTTTTTTTTTGTATGGAAAACATATAGACGGAAATAGCTGGTGTTACTTCACATGGAGAGTTGGGTAGTCAGGTAAGAGATGAGTTACATGGTGTTGATGATAATACATGATTTTTCTTTGTTACGTTTTTTTTCTTCAAGGAAACGGAGGAATTAATTGGAGAATGGAGGGGAAATGGGGGAGAGGGGAGGGGGGGGGGGGGGTAATGGATCTGTGGGTTGAAATGATTTGGGATTTTTTTTAAGAGTGAAGGAGTGTTTGAAATTTTTTGGAAAAATTCAACAATGATTGCTATATATTGGGGCATCTTCTCAAATTTTTGCAGATTTTTTCATCGAGTGGTTCACATGGAAAAAAAAAATAGTGGATTGTGTGGATTCATTTTGCTCCATTTTTCTTTAATGGGGAATTTTGAGGGAATGATTTGAGATGGAATTTTTTTGATGATTTCAGTGGAAAGCTGAGGATTTTTTGGGTGGAAAACATGGGTCAGAATTGATTTTTTTGGAATTTTTTGAAAATTCTACTTTTTTGGGGATGATTTGGGGGTCAAATCCTTTACTTTTTTGAAAATTATCACTTTTTCGAGGATATCTCCGGTTCTATTAGTCGCAGCGACTTGTGACCAATCTTAAATGAAAGGTGAGATCATTTCCCATCGATTCATGTGGTTCAAAAATTTTTATCGATTTTTCAGTGACTTATAGCTCATTTTATGAAAATCAGTTTTTCCATCATATCATCTTCAAAAATCGATAAAAATTCTTTAGAACCACATAAATTGATGGCAAATGATCTCACCTTTCATTTAAGATCGGTCCCAGATCGCAGCGACCGATAGAACCGGAGATATCCCCAAAAAAGTGGAATTTTTCAATTTTGTTAAGGATTAGACCCCCAATTTTCCCCTGAAAAATTCAAATTTTCAAAAAATCCTCAAAAATAAATTTTGACACATGTTTTTTACCGGAAATTTCCTCAGCTTTTCAATGGAATTATCAGAAAAATCCTATCTCAAATATTTCCCCCACTTTCCCCCAATTTTCACTCTAAAAAACCGGCGACAAAATGATTCAGGATTTTTTCAAAAATGAGGACTCCTCAAGAAAAATCGAGAAAATTCCCCAATAATGTAGATATATTCTCCCATCTTCTCAAATTTTTTCAAATTTTTCCATTAAGTCCTTCCCCCCCAAAAAAATCCCAAAATCCTCAAATTACCATAAAAACCAGAATTCCTTGCGAAAAATTCAATTGATTTCGTTAAGGATGTTCTATAGGTATTTTATCAAAATTTAAAAATGTACGATTTCATTGAAATTTTTTTCCAAGGTTCTCCAAATCATAAAAAAACCGTATGCAAAATTTTGGATTTTTTTCATACCTGGTTTAAAAGTTATAAATTTTTTAAAAACCATTTTTAACATGATTCTTATGGGAAATTCACAAAAGCTTAAGAAACTTTTCGAAAAACTGTTCAAATTTGGTGAAACTTCGGATATAGGTGAGAAATAACCCCCCGCACAATTTGTTCATTTTTATACAACGATTGGGTCAATAATTGACATTAAAATTAATAAAAATGCTTGAAAAATTGTCGATTTCGCGTAAGTGCTGCCAACTTGTGTCGCCAGAATTTCCTAGAATTCAACGCTTTTTTCCAAATAATTCTCAAACTAATTAAATAAAGGATAAAAAAAAAATCTATGAAATGTAATGATAATAATATAATATTGGAACACTGACAGCGTTCCATAATTCCCTGAAAATCATTTTAATGAGGAATTTAAAAAATCATTATTTCATGTTCAGGGATTGGAACACTGACGAAATCACTGCCCCTCTCATGCCGCACAACCCCCGCTTGTGGTAGGTATAGAACATCCTTAAGGATGTTCTACAGGTATTGTGAGCATGGGAGGGGCAGTGATTTCGTCAGTGTTCCAATTCCTGAACATGAAAAAATGAATTTTTAAATTCCTCATTAAAATTATTTTCATAGAATTATGGAACGCTGCGGGTGTTCAAATATTATATCATTATCATTACATTTCATAGATATTTTTTTTATTCTTTATTTAATTAGTTTGAGAATTATTTTGAGAAAAAGCGTTGCATTCTAGGAAATTCTGGCGACACAAGTGGCCAGCACTTACGTGCGAGTGACAATTTTTCAATCATTTTTATTAATTTTAATGCCAATTATTGACCCAATCGTCGTATAAAAATGTAACATTTGTGCGGAGGGTAATTTCTCACCTAAATCCGAAATTTCATCAAATTTGAAGAATATTTCGAAAAGTTTCTTGAGTTTTTGTGAATTTCCCATAAGAACACATGTTAAAAGATGGTTTTTAAAAAATTTATAACTTTCAAACCAGGTATGAAAAAAATCCAAAATTTTGCATACAGTTTCTTTATGAATTGGAGAATCTTGGAAAAAAATTTCATTGAATTCGTACATTTTTAAATTTTGATAAAATACCGGCAGAACATCCGTTCGTCCTCTTGGCGCCGTATTTTTCTCAATTTCTTGAATAATTTTTTCCTTCTTTTTTTCGTCTTCATCCTCTAATAAAACAAGGATGAATAATATTCTTCCTAAATGTTGCACACCGCAAACGTGACGTTCTCTTCTTGCGTGTTTCTCTTCCACTATTTTTTTTTTTTTTCCTAGTTTCAACGTTTAAATTGTAATAAACGCTTTTGTCGAAATAACATTCGCTTTCTTTCCCCACCAAGAAGAAGAGCCCAGGAAAAAAGAAAGAAAGAGAGAGAGAGAAAAAAAAGGAAAAAAATCCTCCATTAACAGACAAAACGACATTCGTAATTTACTCGAGCACTGGAAGAGTAATTCGGTGCAGTAGAAAGACTTTAGGTAAAATGTATTTTGTTTTTATTCTTGTTCCACTTTTTTTTTTTTTTTTTTTTTTTCATTCTTTTCTTTGGAGGCGATAGCAGTGGAACTAAGAGTGCACTTTATGACTTGGCTCTTTTTTTTAACCATCCATTTCATTTCATTTCAACGAGAAATTTTCTATCTCTCTCTCTCTCTCTCTCTTTCTTTCTCTGTCTTTTTTTTTTGTTCAATTGTTTGTTTCTATGTAAATCATTCTCGGGGGAATATTCCGAAAAGTAATGGAGATACGCCTTTTTTATGCTAATCCGTTTTTTTTTTTTTTTTGTGGAGAATTTTGAGAATTAAGAAAAAGAATGAGAATAAAAAAAGGCGTATCTCCATTTTTTTCGCGATATTTCTTAGAAAAATGATAAAAAAAATAAGAAAATTTTCATTATTTTTTTTGCAAAAAATCTGGGAAATTAAGCGAGATAAGGCGTTTTTTTTTTGCGATTCCACTTTTATGAAGGATTTTAAGGGGTAGTAAAAGGATTGAGGATAAAAAGGGCGTATCTCCATTATTTTCTGCGATATTTCATTAAAAAAATGATTAAAAAAATAAGAAAATTTTCATCACTTTTTTTTTTTTTAATATCTGGGAAATTAAGCGAGATAAGTCGGTTTTTTTTGGGAATCAAATTTTATGAAGGATTTTGAGAGGTGAAAAAAGAGAATGAGGATAAAACGGGCGTATCTCCATTTTTTTCCGTAATATTCTTAGAAAAATGATGAAAAAATAAGGAAATTTTTATCAATTTTTTAAGAATATTCAGGAAATTAAGCGAGATAAGGCGTTTTTTTTTGCGAATTCACTTTTATCAAGGATTTTGAGAGGTAGAAAAAGGATTGAGTATAAAAAGGGCGTATCTCCATTATTTTCTACGATATTTTATAGAAAAATTATTAAAAAATAATAAAATTTTTATCAATTTTTTAAGAATGTTTAGGAAATTAAGTGAGAAAAGGCAGTTCCGTTTCACTCCTTTTTTTAATGATGAATTTCAGTAACTGAGAAGAAAAAACGAAGCAAAAAGGGCGTATCTCCATTATTTTTCTCCTTTTTTAAAAGCATATTTTGATGAAAATACGCTCTTTTTACACTCTGACCCTTTTTTGTAGCTCTTAAAATTGTCTAGAAAAAAGGGCTCGAGCAAAAAAGGCGTATCTCCATTATTTTCCCGAATATTCTCAAAAAAATGACAATCAAAAATTGGACACCTTTTTTTTTCCATTTTCTGCTACTGAACTGATTATTTTCGTGGCATTCTTCTTCGACTAATGTTTTTTTTTTTTTTTTTTTTTTTTTTTGTTTGAGGTTCACTACGGATTAACATTTTTGAGGTGGAATTCACAGGCATTGGCATGTGCTCGAAAGAATTCGTGGTAAAACAGTGGAGACTGCACTTAGGGAGTAAATTACACAATGAGAATCATCGCTGTTGCAAAACAATTTTGATGGATAGAAAAAAATATGAGAAGAAAAAATCATGGAATAAAAAAAAGTAGAAAAGATTGGCGAGATTGGCCAACGAGAGTAGTTTATTACTGAAGAGGATTATTTACGTTTTTTTTTGTTTTTAATTAAAAAAATTAAACTACTCAATTTCAATGATTTCAGGATAATTTTTGTTTTTTGGGGAAAACTCAATTTTTTTTGGAGATGAAGGAGTTTTCGAAAAATTCTGAAAAAATTCGACAATAATGTGGACATACTGAACCATCTTCCTGAATTTTTTCAGATTTTACAGATGAGTTGCCTTTTTTGCAGAAAAAAAAATTGTTCTACTTGATCTCGTTTTGTGGATCTTGCTGATTTTTTTGGAAAATTTACAGATAATTTTTTTTTCAGTAATTTCTTATCTTCCTGTGCTATGCGGAGACTTAGCGAGATAAGCTAACGAGTAAACGAAAGTAGTTTTCATTACTGAAGAGGATTATTTACGTTTTTTTTAAATTAAAAAACATTAAACTACTCAATTTCAATGATTTCAGGATAATTTTCATTTTTTTTGGAAAACCCAATTTTTTTGAGGGTGAAGGAGTCTGCGAAAAATTCTGAAAAAATTCCACAATAATCTAGACATACTGGACCATTTTCCTGAATTTTTTCAGATTTTTCCAGTGAGTCGCCTTTTCTCCAGAAAAAAATCTTTTGCACATTTTTTCGAGGATTTTGCTGATTTCTCCGCGATGAATTCAATCCAGATGTTTTTTTTTCTGAAATTTCTCATTTTTTTTGTATTGCTCAGAGACTTAGCGAGATGAGCTAATGACTAAACGAGAGTAGTTCATTACTGAAGAGCATTATTATTATTTTTTCATTAATTAAAAAGAAAATTGAACCACTCAATTTCAATGATTTAAGGATAATTTTTATTTTATGGAAAACCCAATTTTTTGGGGAGTGAAGGAGTTTGCGAAAAATTCTGAAAAAATTCCACAAGAATTTGGACATACTGGACCATTTTCCTGAATTTTTTCAGATTTTTCCAGTAAGTCGCCTTTTCTCCAGAAAAAGAAACCATTTCAATTTATCTCGTTTTGCGAATTTTGCTGATTTTTTTCGTGAATTTTTCAGATTTTTTCCTGATTAATTTAATGCAAATTTTTTCCTTTTTTCAGCAATTTCTCATCTTCGTGTGTTACTCAGAGAATTTGATTGTTAAACAATGTGAATGATGACGTTGATGAAAGTGTATTTGGACACTCTATTGTGCAGTTGATATCCATTCATCTTAGTACTAGAGGTAATAATTGCCTAATTGCTCATGACCTGGTCCCAGAATTTCACGTTTCCTCCTTGATAATTTTATTTTTTCTCTTTTATATATATTTTCAAATACTCGTTCTTTTTTTTTTGCCTGTCGTTGTACACAGAGTAAAGGCGTGAGATTTCCATCAAATTAATAATAATTAAAGAAAAAAAAATGAAAAAATTGGATAAGTATCTAAATTCGCAGGGATATTTTGCAAATACCTGCAAATTAATTCAACAATTTTTTTTTCATCCTCTTCCTCTCCTCCATCGACTGTTGAAACAAATTCCAACGTAAAAAGTTAATAAAATCTTCAAAATTACAAAAAAAAAAAAAGAAATTAGGAAATAATTAATTAATTCAATTTTTTTTATCTATTCTTAAAAGGATCTCGGAAACTAATGGAGATACGCTCTTTTTGCTGAGGACTACTTTTGTAGAGAATTTTAAGAGCTACAAAAAAGGTTTCTTGCAAAATTGCTCTATCTCGTTTAATTTCCGAGTTATCTTGAAAAAACCAGGGACAGAATTTTTTTTTTTACAATTTTTTGAAAATATCTTGGAAAGTAAACGAGATAGAGCGATTTTACTAGAATCCTTTTTTGAAGCTTTTGAAATTTTCGATAAAAGTGTATTCGGGTGAAAAGGGCGTATCTCCATTAGTTTCCGAGATTCTCTTAATAATAGAGAAAAAAATTGGATTTTTCGGATTTATCCGATTTTTTATTTTTTAAAAATTACTGAAATGAGAAAAAAATTGAAAAAAAATCAGTTTCATTTTAATATTTGAGATTTTTCGATTTTTTTTCAAATTTTTGAAAATTCTATTTTTTTTCTGAAAATTTGATTTTTTTTTGAAAATTTCAATTTTTTTTCGAAATTTTGTTCGCAATTTTTTCAAATTAAACTAAATAAATTAAATTAATGATTAAATTATTTTTTAATAATTATACACGATTTTTTTGGTTGTAAAAATGAGTGAAATTATGATTTTTCACAATTACAAATTGATTGTACAGATATTTTTTAATAAAAATTATTATTTCACAATTGAATGAATCCGATGATTTTGTGATTTTTTACTTTTTTTTGTTGAGCTAACCTCATTTTCCTTTTCTCGATTTTCTTATGTATTTACATTTTTCTTCCTCCGTCATTTTTCGCCACTTGCATCCAGCATATTTTGCTACTTTTGTTATTGGCTTATTTGGCATACACTTCAATATTTGAAGATAAAAAATGATAAATCCATTTTTTCGACGACGTTTTCCAGATCTACGTTTTCTTGAACTTGATCTTGATTTTTTCGCCATTTTCCAGAATATTTATTTGATTTATGCTTCTTCCTTTTTTTTTCCTCAATTATTTTGTTGATTTTTCATAATTTACCACATTTTTCATAATTCGTCGAATATTCTTCACTTTGTAATTTTTAATTGCTTTTTTGTTGTTTTTTTTTTTTCAAAATTCTTTGCCTTTTAATTTATTATGGGTATCTGTCATTTTCTTATGAAGTGAGCATCGTGAGCATCGTTGACAGTTGACTTCAATGTTGAAGAATTTTTTTTTTTAATTGCTCATTTATTCGAGGGGGGATAAGCGATGTTCACGTCTGATGAAAAATGGGAATTTCCACTTAATTTCTACTTTATCGAAAATTCCACTTAAATATAAAGTGGTGAAACGGAAGTATCGAATATGATGTGAGATCTCGAATTTTATTTGAGGCATATCATATCGATTAATCGATCATATCAATTAATCGATTAATCTATTATATCCATTAATCGATTGTATCGATTAATCTATTGTATCGATTAATCGATTAATCGACTAGCCGATAATCATCGATTAATCGATTAATAGATTATATCGATTAGTCGATAATCATTGATTAATCAATTATATCGATTAATCGATCATCATCGACTAATCGAGTTGAATTCGAGATATCATATCGATTAATCAATCATGTCGACTAATCGATCATATTGATTAATCGATCATATCGATTAATCGAATTAAGTTCAACATATTACATCGATTAATCGATATTTTTTCTCCTCCACCTGGAACTGTTGAAATGGAACTATCGAATGACTTGCGATATCTCGAACTTAATGCGAGATATTGAGTCGATTAATCGATATTTGAAAATGATCGATTAGTCGATATTTGAAAATGATCGATTCATCGAATCGAAACCAGAATCAAAACCATCGAATCTAATGCGATAACTCGAATTCAGTGCGAGATATCGCATCGATTAATCAATGTTTGAAAATAATCGATCGGAGGCTGCTTTTTTTGTAAAAAAAAAATCATTAATGCATGCAAGTGTAATGCGCTTTTAATAGCTATAGCTACTGAAAAAATAAGAAATTTCATTTTTTTTTGTGAATTGTGAACTCAAATTTACCTTTTTACAAAATTAAATGAATTTCCCTTGATCATCAATATCTTTGAAATTTTCTGGATGAAAATGCGGACAAAAAAAACTTTGTTCCAACCATTTGAAACTTTTGCCCACAAAAGTTTTCTTAATGGCGCAAAACTTCTACGTATTGCGTCTCTCTGCTCGTTGGATTATTGACAATTAAAATGAATTATTGAAGAGAAAAAAAAGGAGAGGAAAGGGTAACGAACACGTTAAAGAAAACTAATGAACTGAAATTCTTCATAATAAATGGACAGAGAAGAAAAAGTTTTGTCAGATTTTTTTTAGAAAAAAATCTTCGAGCTTTTTTTATAATCAATTTAGTAAGGAAGATAAAAAACTGAATAACTCGATTTTTGAACGATTTTTCTTACAGAATATTTCAGAAATTAATGGAGATACGCCCTTTTGAGTCCAATCCTTTTAAAAGTGAATTTTGAGCCCTCTGAAAGAGAATTCGAGTAAAAAGGGCGTATCTCCATTAATTTCTGGAATATGTCCAATAAATATTAGAAAAAAATCGACTAATTCAGTGAAGAAAGAGTGAAACAGATAAAAAAAAATTTTTTATTACTTATTTTCGAAAATATCTCGAAAACTAATGGAGATACGCCCTTTTTACATAAATCCTATTTACTAGAGAATTTCAAGAGTTACAAAAATAAATTCGAGTAAAAAGGGCGTATCTTGCTTATTTTCCGAGATATTTTCTAAAAATAACAGAAAAAATGGAATTTATTAGCAGAAAGCTAAAAAAAAAAGGAAAAATCATTTTTTCCAATTATTTTTTAAGAATATCTCGAAAATTAATGCAGATACGCCCCTTTTTGCAATGAAGTACCAATTTGAAATCAAGTGAAGTCATTAAAATCATTGAAATCACTGAAGTCAAATGACTTCATTTTTTTTAAATCAATTCTAAAATCACTGAAATCACTTGAAATCAATTGAAGTCACTAAAATGAGTGTTCTTTGTCACTGGTA
The DNA here is from genome assembly GCA_963942555.1 of Aleiodes leptofemur. NCBI lineage: Eukaryota > Metazoa > Arthropoda > Insecta > Hymenoptera > Braconidae > Aleiodes > Aleiodes leptofemur. The sequence continues at coordinate 13,382,592 of OZ012617.1, forward strand.
TATTTTAGATAAAAGTACAAATTGTTTGAAATTAGAGCCAATGAGTGTACATGGGTACATCGATATTGAACAGTATTGAAAAACTATTTCCCCTGCTGTGATAACTGTGAATGGGGATTTAAAACTACCTAATAATATTTTTAAGGCTGTTAAAAAATATTTCCAATGAAAAACATCTAAATATTGTAATGTGTCAATGTTTGAGTTATGGGATGGGTTCTTGAATAAAAGCAGAGTAATTTATATTTTAATTTAATTATCTCTTTATTCAACATTCTCTTCTACACACGATGCGTACACTTCGACCGTTCACACACGTCTGCCTCGTGGGCCTTCGACTCAAGCGCTAGAGCACTCTTTATACCGACAGATGGCAGCACAGCCATTCCGGGGTCGGCAAAGCCTCCAAACCTTACAGTCAATTTATATAAAAAGTTTTTGTTTCAATATGATAAAAACCCGTTTTGCCCCACCCTCTTTTATTCGTAAAATTTTATTTATTGTGATTTCAATGACTTCATTCTATTTGAAGTCACTAACTACAAATTGATGAAGTCATCGGTAATCAATTGGCAGTCATGAAGTCACGTTAATCAGTGCTTGAAGTCATTGAAATCACATTTTTCTGAAGTCATTGAAATCAGACACTGAATTCACGTGAAGTCGACTTTATTTTGAAGTCATGTTACTCAATCCTTGAGTGAGTAACCCCTCGCAAAAAAGGATTCTTGCAAAAAAGGACGTATTTCCATTATTTTCTAAAATTTTCTAGAAAATAAAAAACAAAAAAAAATAGAAAAATAATCAATTAATGACAAATTTTTTTATTTTTTTTTACAGACACAATTATGAAAAAGTGTATTTAACACAGTAATTTAATAGAAACACTCAGTTCCAGTGACTTACTCTGTGTATTTAAGAAAAGTAGAGGCTACAATTCAATGGAAAACTAACGACTTGTACTTCAATGCAGTTAGTTGAGAAGTTTTTGCTTCTTTCAGTGTTGAAAACGTGTAAATAAAGTTTCAGTACTTCGGATAAGAGGTGGGAGAAGTGGGAGGAGGAGAGAGAGGGGGGGGGGGGGAGAGGGAGGGGGTGAAGGTAGTTTCTTCCTTGTGTTCGTCAATGGTTTTGAAATGAGAGTTGTGAAAAGTGTTGAGAATTTTAATGCAGAGTAGTGAACTTTACATGATGAACTTTTTTCTAGCCTTCTTTACTCTTCCCCCCCCCCCCCCCCCCTCCTTCTTATGGAGTTTTATGCCAGGTGAATGAAAACTGGGGAATAAACACAAATTCATTCTGGAAGGGGGGAGGGGGGGGGGGGGGGGGAAGGATGAAGAGGCGATAGCAGGTTTTTCATTTTTTTTACGAGGACGAGGTAGAGTGAAGTTGATGTTTTTTTTTTTGAATGAAGGATTGTAGGAAAAAAATTGACAAAATTCGGGAAAATGCTCTAGTATGTCTACATTTTTCCTGAATTTTTTCAGATTTTTTGGTGGAGAACTGCGCTGTGGAAAAATTGTAGTTTTAGTGAAAAAAAATAACGTTTTTTTAATGTTTGAAACGAGGCGAAATAAGAATTTTTTGATTATTGATTTTTTAAAAAATGGGGGATTGTCCGAAAAAATTGAAAAAATTTGGGCAGATGCTCTAGTATGTCTACATTGTTCCCTAATTTTTTCAGATTTTTTGGTCGAGACCTGTACTGTGGAAAAATTCGACTTTTAGTGAAAAAGGGCATTTTCTTATTTTAATGATGAGAATGAGGCAGAAAATATATGGTGATTTTTTTTTTTGATGAAAGATTTTCCCAAAAAAATTGAAAAAATTCAGGAAAATGCGTTGGTGTGTCTCTATTATTCTCGAATTTTTTCAGATTTTCTTGTGGAGACGCCCATTGTAGAAAAATTCAAGTTTCTGTAAAAAAAAAAAAGATTTTTGTTTCACAAAAAAATCCATTTTTTTCATGTTGAGAACAAAGCGAAATGGAAGATTTTTTTTTTTAATGAAAAATTCCCCAAAAAAATCCCAAAAAATTCTCGGAGATGCTCTAGTATATCTATATTGTCCCCTAATTTTTTCGAAATTTTTCGTGAAGACCTCGTCTGTGAAGAAATTCAAGTTTATTTCGCCCCAGCACGTAAAACCTTTTCTTTTTTAATTTTTTTTTTTCAATTTTGCAGCTTTTTTTTTTTTTTTTTTGGAGCCAAAGTAAATTCTGAGAGCTTCAATGAAGTATTTTCCCTCTAAACAACCTGGACGAGGGCTTTTATTTGTTTACTCCTCGAGTTTTATTGCCCGAGTCTTATCGTCCCTAATTGGCTATATAAACGAAAATTTTCTCTTCATTTGTAAAAAAAAAAAAGGAAAAAAACTTTAACTCTGAGCATGGGTTATGACGATCGTAAAGTCTCCAAAATAAACTCCCTTTTCCCTAGTAAAACTCTGTTTTTTCTTTTGCTCCAATAAGATGAGGGATATTTTTTTTTTTTTCAATTTTATTCGTTGCGATCGGATAGAAACGAAAATCTAGTTGAAATCTCGCCAATAGCGCAATATCGGAAATAAATTCATTCATTTCATGGAAAAAGATGTTTTTTTTACTCATTCGTCTCGGAAATTATTATTCATTTTCCATCGAATAAATTTTATTCGGGTTCACAATTTAATTATAAATAAAATTCAATTTTTTAAAGTAATTTCTAAAAAATGCTGGATTTCTTAAATTTAATGGAAATCGTTCGTGATTTTTTTTAAGAGTGAAGGACTTTACAAAAAAAAATGAAAAAAATTGGGGAGATGCTCTAGTATATATATATTGTTTCCTAATTTTTTCAGATTTTTTCGTGAAGACCTGCACCATGGAAAAATTCCTAAGTATCATTGTTTCAAAAAAATCAAATTTTTTCTAAGTTAAAAACGAGGCGAAATGAGCGATTTTTTTTAAATTGGAAGGACGCTACAAAAAAATCTGAAAAAATTGGTGGAAATGCTCTTGTATGTCGCCATTGTTCCCTAATTTTTTCAAATTTTTTCGTGATGACCTGCACCGGGGAAAAATTCCTAGTGTCATTGTAAAAAAAAAACGATTTTTTGAATGTTGGAATAAGAGATTTTTTTGCAGTGTGAAGGAATTTCAAGAACGAAACGAAAAAATTCCACAACAATAGAGACATGTTAGAGCATCTTCTCAAATTTTTTCAGATTTTTTTATAAAGTCCTTTACACCGAAAAAAATTACCGTTTCCCAAAGCTTCAAATTGATTAAAATTTCAATTTTTGAAAAATTTAATTTTAATTAATAATTTCCAGATATTTTTTTTTTTAATTTCTTTTTAGGAATTGATGATAAAAAATTGAAAAAATTCCACAACAATACAGACACATTTAAGTATTTTCTCAATTTTTTTTAGATTTTTTCATGGAGTCCTTCCCATCGAAAAAAAATCCCATTTTCCAAAATTTCAAATTGTTTGAAATTTCAATTTTTTCTAAATTGAATTTTAAATAACAATTTTTTGGTGGAAATGAACTAAAATTCACTGTTCGACTACCAAAAAGATAAGAAAAAGTAGAAAAAATAAAAAAGAACTTTTGCCTCTTCTTTTGCACTTAAAAGAATCACATTGCGGAATGTTACGAGCATGAAGAAACAATCACCCCAGCAATTCCAATTGTTTGCTTCCGAATTTAATGGGACTTCATAGAATTCAAATAATTTCGTTCAAGTCGTTACATTTTTCTTTCTTACATTTTTACATTCTCATCTCTACTTTTTTTCCCCTTTTTTTTTCAACGCAATCACGGATGTAGGCGAGTCTACCGCTAGTAATCTCATTCGTCAATCTTCCTCATCACAAGGACACACACAGAAAAAAAAAAAAATACAAAATCAGGTAGTGAAAACATGATTCTTTCGGAGAGAAACGTGAAAGAAGGTAGTAAAAAGTGATTAATTAAACATTATTTTCAAGGATATTTCTTTGACAAAGAAAATTAAGTAATTCATTCATTTTTTTTATGATGCTATCATTTTTTTCTAGATTTTTTTAAAAATAATGGAGATACGCCCTTTTTGCTTCGATATTTTTTTCGGATTTCTTGAAACGTTTTACAAGAAAAAATTGGAGCAAAAAGGGCGTATCTCCATTATTTTTGAAAAAATCTAAAAAAAAATTATCACAAAAATGAATCGAAGGATAAAAACAGGAAAAACATATTTTTTCGTCATTTTTTTGATGATATCTTGGTAAATAATGGAGATACGCCCTTCTTCCGGTTGTTTTTTAGTAGCTCTTGAAATTCTCTACAAAAAAGGATTTGGGTGAAATTGTCCTATCTCGCTTAGTTTCTGAGATAAATCCTGATTAACGTCTTCACTACGAAATTTCTTAAAAAGATTCTGTGAAGACGCGCTAGAGGGCGAAACGTCGACTTTTCTCTCGCAGAAAGCTGCCAATCGATAAATTCAATTTTTTAAATAATTTTCTTGCATTTTTAAGGTAGTATCCCTGAGTACGGTCGATAAAACAGGGAAAAATGAGGATTTGTAGGTTAGTTTCCAATTAATTGCTGATAATTCGGGGAAAAAGTGCTTTAATTTACCCGAAAAAAGTAATTAAACCAGAGATCGGAAAAAAAAAATTCGCATTTTTAATTTTTTAATTTTTCTTATTTCTGTAATTTCCATCGAAAAAATTTCCATTACTTTTTTAATGGAAAATTTGGATTTTTAAATTTTCCATTAGTTTGAAAATTAATATTTTTTTTCAACTATTTTGATGGCTATTGTAATTAAAAATTTGACTGATGAAATTTTCTAAGTTTTTTTTATTCAACTTATTAACATTTTTGTTAGTTAAATTGAATTATAAATGTCATATAAACATTGATTTTATTATAACATTAATAATTCCAATCAATTAATAAATAAGAAAGGATCAAAATTTAGAATAAAAAAAAAATTAGAAAATTTCATGAGTCAAATTATTAATTACAATAGTAATCAAAATTGTTGAAAAAAAAAATATTAATTTTCAAACTGATGGAAAATTTAAAAATCCAAATTTTCCATTAAGAAAGTAATGGAAATTTTTTCGATGGAAATTATAGAAATAAGAATGAAAAAATTAAAAATGCGAATTTTTTTTTGCCGATCTCTGGATTAAACTATTCGAAAGTCATATCTTCAGCTTGTGAATATAATTTTTTTTTCTCGAATTTTTTTTACATCAATCTCCTATCACATGCATGAGATAGAGAGAGAGGCAAATATTTACGATTACCTTCTAATAAAAATTTTTCAATAACTATACGGTGAATCGAATATTTTTTTCTTCTATTATTTAGTTAAAAAGCTGTTCTCTTCGCCAATTGTTTTTAAATAATGGGTCAAGTGTGTGATTTTCTGGGTTTCTTAGGTTCTACATGATAAAAATCGGGGGAAATACTTGAGATTGGGTATTTTAGATGATTCCATTGGAGAGCTGAGGAAATTTGACATGGAAACCATACGTCGCATAGTTTTTAAGATTTTTTCGAGAATTCCAGGATTTTTTGAAAAAATTGAGCCCAAATTTTCGAAATTTCGAGAAAAAAAACAAAAATCACTTGTGACACATGTTTTCTACGTGAAATTTCCTCAGCTCTTCACTGGAAGCATCAAAAAAACTCTATCTCCCTCCATTTCATAGAAATCCTTCAATTTTTGTTCCTAAATCTAAAAAAAATGTAGAGAATTGAGGAAAAAACTTCAAATAATCCCGTCTACGTATTAATACACAAAAAAATATCCAACGAGCCGAAATTTCACCTCCCAATCAAATTTTCACTCTAATAAACCAAAAAACAATTGCACAATATTTGCCATTAAACAAATAAATTCATTAATATAATTTTTATTAATAAATTTTTTTTTATTTTTTTATTTTTTTATTTTTTACGACCTGATTACATGTCAGGTGCTCTGACCACTGAGCTATTGCGAGTTACTATATTTACCTTCGAATTTTGATTCTCACATCTTTTCTCCACCTCCCATAGACGAGGCAATGTCGCCATTAAAAAAAAAAAAAAAAAAATTTATTAATGAATTTATTTGTTTAATGGCAGTTTATTTGTGATTCTATTATTATTTTCAAGAATTTTTGATAATTCATATCTCATAAACTGCACGGTCAAAAATTATGAAAAAACTCAGAAAAATGGAAAAAAATATCATCTTTGATGAGGCATCAAAAAAATAAGAGTTCAACAGTACTCGAATTCTCTGGTGCCACTACCTTAAGACCAAAATAACCAATCGAAGCGCAGGATGAATTTTCTCCACGTAAATTACATTATTGAATTCCTCTGCAATATACAGTACCTCTATTTCATTTGTTTGATATACATCGCAATTATCGAAGGTTACTCAGTGCACTGATGCACGCGAACCCCTACAAACTAATGTCTCCACTAACATCAATGATTAAACCTTCTCTCCTTTGAGTGCCTCTCTCGTTCAACTCAGTTCATTGTAACCGATCAATTGCTATTACTCCATCCACAAAATTACTCCTGATTTTATCAAAAAAATCATTAAATTATTGATGCATCAACTGAATAATCAATGAATTTAGATCAAAAAATAAATAAATTCATTTATCATCCAAATTTTTTTTATAATTAATTTCTTCCATCAATTATTCAGAAAAATGCAGTTCTTTCAATTAAATAATAGAAGAAAAAAAAGGAGAAAAAAGTGAAATAAAACTTGATTTTTTCTTCTTTTTTTTTTTCATTATCTCCTAGAAACACGAGTCCACTAATTGATTCATTTATTTTTAACTGAAAATCCTTTCATCTTAGTGGGTAATTAACTCAATAAGGTGATTCGCAACATTTAATCACGACCCAGATAAAAAAAAAAAGTGTGGTAGATAAAAAGTTTTTTTCTTCACTTTTTTCATTTTAGTTTCAAAGAAAATCTCGTAATTTAAGGATTATTGAATGAAGAGGGGGGGGGGGCTCGGAAACTAATGGAGATACGCCCTTTTTTTATAATACTTTTTTGTGGAGGATTTTGAGAGCTACAAAGAAGGATGAGGGTAAAAAGGGCGTATCTCCATTATTTTTCGCAATATTAAAACAAAAATGTTGAAATAAACAAGAGATATATTTTTCCTTTTATGGTGATTTTCTGAGAATTTTTTGAAAACTAAATGAGATAGAATTTTTCTGATGATTCCATTGAAAAGCTGAGGAAATTTCCTGTGGAAAAAATGTGTAAAAATTTATTTTTGGGAATTTTTTTGAAAATTCGATTTTTTTAGGGGAAAATTGGGGGTCTAATCCTTTACGAAACTGAAAAATTTCACTTTTTCGGGGCTATTTCCGGTTTGATTGATCGCAATAACTTGGGACTGATCTTAAATGAAAGGTGAGATCATTTGCCATCAATTCATGTGGTTTTAAAAATGTTTTATCGATTTTTAAAGATAATATGATGAAAAAACTGATTTTTATAAAATGAGCTATAAGTCACTAAAAAATCGATAAAAATTTAAGAACCACATGAATCGATGGGAAATGATCTCACCTTTCATTTGAGATCGGTCCCAGGTCACTGCGACAAATAGAACCGGAGATATCCTCGAAAAAGTGAGAATTTCCAAAAAATGGAAAGGATTTGACTCGCAAATCCTCCCCAAAGATTGAAAATTTTCAAAAAATTCCAAAGAATCAACTCTGACCCAGGTTTTCCACCCAAAAAATCCTCAGCTTTCCAATAGAATCATCAAAAAAAAATCCATCTCACCCCCCCCCCTCTCCCCCTATTTAATCCTCATAAATTCATAACTATCATCAAAAACCATTTCTCAGTCTTTCAAGATGAGAGATAAAAAGATTTTCCATGGCCTCGGATGTGTGTGAATCCTGATCAATGGCCGTGAATCGTGATAGTTTGCCAGAACGTGACTCCGTTGTGCCCAAGAAGAGTAACATTGACTAAAAAAAAAAAAAAAAAAAAAAAAAAAATAAGCAATCGGTTATTTATCAAGGATTTACAAAAGAACATAAAAGAGCATGAAAAAAAAGGGTACATGATAGTCAATAAACTGCCGTTGGCTAAAGATCACTCTCACTATTGGCTCCGATGACCTCAGCGCACGCGCGCGCCCCCTCTCGTAGATCCCAAGACCTCAAAGTATAAGAGTGCATAAAGCGCACGGACACGAATAAATAAATAGGTGGTGGCAATAAAAAAGTAACAATAACAATAATAATATAAGAATAATCGGAAGAATGATATATAGCGTTGCCTTGGAAATAAAGTGGCGTAAGTGCTATATATTTTTTCTCGATTTTGTTCATTTTTGGATATGTTATTGGAATGGCTTAAGAAAGTCATTTTCAATGGGAACAGAATTTTTTTTTTTCATTTCTTCGATAGGGGATTTGCATATTTAATTTTTAATTTTTTTTTCCACTACAATTGATTAATTAGGATTAGTTGAGTATATGAAAAACAATAATAATGATTGAAAATGTTTGTTTATGTTTTTTTTACTTTGAAAATGAATAAATTTCAAACAGCCAGAAAGCGGAAGTGACGTCGATATACCATATAGTTTTGAAAAGTATCATTAGCTGGCGCTCCAGCTCCAATGTGATTGGTCAACGCGTATACTCTGTATGATGCAGAGGTTATGTAGTGGATATAAAGAATCATTGGAATTTTGCTTATGAAGTTTTATTATTCACATAATTCACACAGAAGCTCACGGCAATGAGGAAGAATGCCTCCCTGCCACCACGCTGGGCCTCCATAAAAATCACATCGGATCGAACGGTATTGCAAAGAAAGGAGTTTGCAGAGCTGAAAGATGAGGTCTCACGTCGGACGCAGGCTGGAGAACAGGATCTGTCGATAGTCACAAGGAATGGTTCCTTGAGAATCATCCAGCGTTCAGCAGCAGGCACAAATCCACCTTCGAAGACTCCTCTGATAGCTCCAGCTGTTCTTAGTCAACAGCATTAAAAACTATCACTCTTACTATCACTTTCACTGATCATAATTGTATTACTCCTCCAGAAATAGCTCTCGATACATCTCATTTCTCTTTCAAAATCTCTTACTTGAGCATTTTTCGGAGGTTGATATGTTACACATAGTATTGACTCTATTGTTATCAAATTTACTTCCTTATTAACTTCGATTATTTAACTTAGTTCCATCATATTACCATCTACATATAAATACTTCTAAGCCACCTGCTTGCATCATAATTTTGTTCTGCTAGAGACATTTTGTCACTCATTTCTTATATTGTAATCTTATTTTGTATCGAGCACTTTCAATCCTGTTATTGGCTTCGGCTGTTGGGTTGTTGTTATCAATAAATAAATAAATAAATAATGTCTGAAGTAGACGAAAGCATCTTCGCAAAACATCTTTAAAGTTGATTTGGGGATGCGTATGGATTGTTTAGCAGTGATATTCGAGTTCTCTCAACTCACGCTAGACAGCGCTGCCGAATCATTTGGTATTTTGACGTCACTTCCGATTCATCGCCGTTCAAAAAATGCAATTTTTAATAATTCATAGTTAATTAATTAAGTCATTAAAAAGGAACAAAACATGATTTTCTCATTTCAAAAACTGTCCACTGCAGAAAAATTTTTTTCAAAAAATATGCAAGTTCCCTATCATGACCATTTAAAATATTGAAAAAACGGTGAAAATGTCCATATTACTCCAACTTTGAATGCTCCTATCTCGTTAAATATCAGTTTTACGAAGAAAATGCAAGAATCCTTTTTTTGATTGCCAAAAAGCGTATAATTACAACAAAATTTATTTCAATGTTTGAAACTCAATATTTCTATTTGTTATAAACAAAATCAATTGAAAAAAATAGCGGTTGCCCATCGTTGTTCTCAGCGTTTAAAAAATCTGTAAATCTGTTCATTCTACAATGAAATACAGAAAAAAAATTGTAAATACTCGAGCGTGCTCGTTTTATCGCTGCCGGAGTAAAGGATTGAAGGAAGATGCCTCACCGCTAATATCACTGATGAAAGTGAGTGAGTCAGTTCCCCCTCCCCTTCACCTCCTCACATATATCTCTATATATATATATAAATATATATGTCTGTTGCCAGAGGCATTGCCGTTTGAATTCCGAGGGAACCGAGCAATGAAAGACTCTGTGTGTCAATTTGACATGGATTGATCGATTTTTAGAGATTTTTTGCTGTCTTCACCTCAACGCATGTGTTGACCTTTCTGAGTGTATGACCTTTGTAGGACTGAATGACCCCTAGGAACACAGAATTTATACGTAAATTACGTTGATTCCCTGGGACAGTGATGATGCACTTTTTTTGTTTACATTCTTGTTTTTTTTTTTTTTTTCGTTCTTTCGACTTTCCTTTTGAGGATTATTCAACTTTCAATTTTTCTTGTCGATATTTTTTTCGAGAATATCTTGGGAAATAATGGAGATACGACCTTTTTATTCTAATTTTTTTGGTGTAGAGAATTTTAATAAATTCATGATTATATCGCTGCCTTAGAGTCAAAGAGGCGTAAATCCTGTGTATAAGCATAGCACTTACGCCCCTTTATTCCTAAGATAACGATATTATTATTGCCGACTGTGAGAATGCTACGTGCATTAAGGATGTTCTATACCTACCGTAAGCGGGGGTTGTGCGGCATGAGAGGGGCAGTGATTTCGTCAGTGTTCCAATCCCTGAACATGAAATAATGATTTTTTAAATTCCTCATTAAAATGATTTTCAGGGAATTATGGAACGCTGCGGGTATTCAAATATTATATTATTATCATTACATTTCATAGATATTTTTTTTATCCTTTATTTAATTAGTTTGAGAATTATTTGGAAAAAAGCGTTGAATTCTAGGGAATTCTGGCGACACAAGTTGGCAGCACTTACGCGAAATCGACAATTTTTCAAGCATTTTTATTAATTTTAAATGCCAATTATTGACCCAATCGTTGTATAAAAATGAACAAATTGTGCGGGGGGTTATTTCTCACCTATATCCGAAGTTTCACCAAATTTGAACAATTTTTCGAAAAGTTTCTTAAGCTTTTGTGAATTTTCCATAAGAATCATGTTAAAAATGGTTATTAAAAAATTTATAACTTTTAAACCAGGTATGAAAACAATCCAAAATTTTGCATACGGTTTTTTTATGATTTGGAGAACCTTGGAAAAAAATTTCAATGAAATCGTACATTTTTAAATTTTGATAAAATACCTGTACAACATCCTTAAGGATGTATGATCATGACGAAAATTTTCGATTTGGGGCTTCAAAATTTTTTTATAGCTACATTATTTCTCAAAGAATTTTACTATGAAGAGTCCGGGGTAGGTAACCATTTATATAAGAAAAAAAAAATTATTGAAAATTGACAGAAAATACGTGGGCTCTTTTGGAGAAATGGAGGTTATGATCGTAAATTAATAAATATCCAATTTTCAAGCTCTCGTAGTACAAAGAACAAATATTCATAAGAAAAATGAATATTGTAGTAATTCGGCAATGTTTTAAAAATACTATGTATTCATTGATCCTGAAGAGAAAAATAGAATTGAAATTCGAATTACTTCACTTCACCATTCATTTCTCGCTGTGATTGGCCAGATTCACAGTACACAGTCACGTGGTCATTCACTTCGGCCCACTCCGCAACCGTTCGAGCCTATCTCCACCCATCAAAATTCACGGTTCCCCCACTCTCTCCATCATCCATTCTTAAGGGGTTACATACGTCCAGGATTTTCAAAAAATCGATTTTTTTTGCAGATTATTATTCTTTATACTCTTAGGCGTATTTCCGTAGAAGTTGATTGTAAAAATTTCACATAGATCAGAAGTTATCATAAAAAATATAACTGCCCGAAGTTCTTGCTTCAGCAGCACGCAGTCTCGAGCGAAACGCACTTGAAATTTTAAATGCGTTTTTCTCGAAACTACTCTTTCCGGCACGGCCGGCATGATAACTCCTACAGTTTTCAATATTTTTAATTTTTTTTTTCAAATATTCTAAATCGTTTTCTCTATAGTCTATCGAGCCGGATTTTCGTTATTGTGATTAGAAAATTAATGAAAAATAATTAAAGTGTGATATTTATGACGTAAAATGCAAACTTTTTTTTTGAACTACTGTGAATTGCTAAATTTTTAGAATTTCAAAAATCTGGATCGATAGACTATAACTACAACTTTATTCTCCAAGAAACTTTTTGCAATTTGCAAATCCATTAACATTTCGAGGAAAAATGATGCTGACCGCAGCATGCTGGAGCAGCTTTTTTTCAGAGTACTTCGAGAGACGTGATTTTTTATATTGTAATTTTCGAAACAACAGATGAAATAATTTCTTTTATAAAGTTTAAATATTAATTAATGATGTGCAGAAAATTTTTTTACTAATTTTTATTGCTATTCCTTCTAAAAGCAGTTTTGCTTTTAGCACTTTCTCGGCACCGCTGGATGTATGTAACCCCTTAATTTTCATGACCATAGAAAAGAGAATTTCGTTCAATGTATGCATATTATATTGTCGCCTTAGAGTGAAAGGGGCGTAAATGCCAAAAACACGAAATTCTCGTGTGAAAGGGGCGTATGTCCACTTATCACTCCAAAATGTTTTTTATGGTCTCTGAAACATTATTTGAATAATTGAAAATTAAAATAACAAAGTGGCGTAACTACAAATCTTAAAATTCAAGGGACGTATCTCCACACTTACGCCCTTTTGTTATTGACTTTTTTAACGCTATATAATTGTTAATGTTAAAGTGAAAAGGACGTATCTCCGCACTTACGCCTCTTTGTTTTTATAATTTTTTCATCTCATGAGAATATTTGGAGTTACACTCTTTTGTTTTTAGGATTTTTCATCTAAATTTTCGCGCTTACGCCTTTTTGTTTTTATCATTTTTTTATAGCATATGAGAATTTTTGGAGTTAGGCCCTTTTGTTTTTTGCGATTTTTTTCTAAATTATGGCACTTACGCCTCTTTGTTTTTGAATTCTTTTCATTGAACTATTTTTCCGGACTTACATCCCTTTGTTATTAGTATTTTTCCAATGATTAGGAATAATTCAATAAAAAAATCTAAAAACAAAGAGGCGTATCTTCGGTACTTACGCTTGTTTATTATTAGTGGATGGTACTTATGCCTATATGTTATTATTTTTCATTTTTTTTTACTAATATTGCGTAGGCCTTAGGAAACCTATTGGAGCAATAATGATGGAGATACGCCTCTTTGTTATTTTGAAGGGAAAATAGCGGAAAAATGGCACTTGTGTCCCTTTCACTCTAAGGCGACGATATGTTATAAAATTATACATAATCTCACATCAGAGTATCTTACAAATATTGTGAAGAGACATGAACATAATAGAGAACTTGCATATTTTTTTTTTATTTTTTTTTCTAAATATTTATTGATAGTGATTAACGGAAAAGGCAAGAGAAAATTTTTTTATTCGTTAATTAATTCATAAACATTAATTAAAAAATCATTTTTTTGAACGTCTCCAAATCGGACATGACGTCAGAATACCAAAATCTTTGTGTGCGCCATCTGTAGTCACCTGTCGTTACTCATTGACAGGCGTATGAAGGTTATGCTGATTGTCAAAAAATGCGTATTTCTTCATTTTCCTCTTCTTTACTTCAAACATTGTTTAAATAATTTCAATTAAAAATGTGTTTCCTTCCAAAGAAATTTATACACATAACCTCTTTATGGGTATCGCGCATCGAAAATTCAAATATCCTCCAGCCGCGCCATCACTGGCCACAGATTGAATTACGCATGTGGTATTATGACGTCAGAGCCGTTTTAGAGCAGTATGAAATTTGGAGATTTTTAATTGTAAATTTCTCCATAATTAACAATTTAAAAACAAAAAAAAAAATTTCCCTAATCTCAGACAATACTGTAGAATGCATAGAAATGAAAAAATAAAAATAAAAAAAAAATATGCAAGTTCCCTATTATAATGCAAGGAGAAAAAATGAACTGGTTCTATTGAAGAAGAAAAAACTCGAAATGCTGAAAAAACGATCGATTCTTATGATTTTTATTTGTTCAAAAAATTAAGTGTAACATGTAGAAATGCACAATCTTTAATTGTGTTCAAAAATTTGTCATGTAATGATATAAAAAATGAATTTATAGGAGTTCGTTAATAAAAGTTATTCATTCTGCAGCAAAATCTGTACAATTTCATTGTAAGAAACATCACATCATAATCAAATAATATTTTGTTGATTATTTTTTTATTTTTTTTCTGCAAAATGGGCATCTCGCCATTTTTTGTTACTTCATTTTAACTATTGACTTTTTTTCTATTTAAATTTAAATATTAGAATTTACAAGGAAATTGTGATTGTTTTAATGTAATTGTTATAATTCAGAAAAGATTTCATAACTTCGTAATTGAAGAGAAAGAACAAAAAAAAATCTGAGAACTTTCAGTCAATGGAAGATAAATTGATGAATATACATTAGAATTTTTTTTTTCCACGTTCCCTCAATCCGCATTACCTCATTCCCTCGATTTTCAATTGAGAAAAATCTCAATTAAGGTGGTATTCCAGTGAACTCGGGTACAGTAAGCCCCCCCTCCCCCCCCCCCCCTTCTAATTTTTTTGTTGCCGTATCAAAGATGATATTTTCTTACATTTTCTTATACTTTCTCACGTTTATGAGGTATGAATTGTCAAAGTTGCTGATAATGGTGGTGGTGGGGATGAAACGCTCTAAATGGGACAGAAATACCGAAATTACTAACAAAAACCACATAGTTGACTCATTATTTTTAAAAAATTGATGAACAGAACAGCATTTTAACTGAATAATAGAAGAGAAAAATATTCAATTCTCCAAAAATTCTTGAAAATAATAAAAGAATCACAAATTATTAGAGTGAAAATTTGATTGTGAGGTGAAATTTCGGCTTGCTGGATATTTTTTTTTTGTATAAATAGGTAGACGGGATTATTTGAAGTTTTTTCCCCAATTCTCTACATTTTTTTTAGATTTAGGAACAAAAATTGAAGGATTTCTATGAAATGGAGGGAGATAGAGTTGTTCTGATGCTTTCAGTGAAGAGCTGAGGAAATTTCACGTAAAAAACATGTGACACAAGTGATTTTTGTTTTTTTTCTCGAAATTTCGAAACTTTGGGCTCAATTTTTTCAAAAAATCCTGGAATTCTCAAAAACAATCTTAAAAACAATGCGACATATGGTTTCCATGTCAAATTTCCTCAGCTCTCCAATGGAATCATCTACAATACCCAATCTCAAGTATTTCCCCCAATTTTTATCCTGTAGAACCTAAGAAACCTAGAAAACCACACAATTGACCCATTATTTAAAAACAATTGGCGAATAGAACAGCATTTTAACTAAATAATAGAAGAAAAAAATATTCAATTCACCGTATAGTTATTGAGAAATTTTAATTAGAAGGTAGTCGTAACTATTTGCCTCTCTCTCTCTATCTCATGCATGTGATAGGAGATTTATGTAAAAAAAATTCGAGAAAAAAAATTTCCCATTTTCTCGAATAATCAGCAATTAATCAAAAACTACCCTACAAATCCTCATTTCTTTCTCTTCTATCAACAATCCACCGGCACACTGCCTTGAAAAAAAAAATTGAAATAAAAATCGCCCTATAAAACAACAAAAGCCCTTTAATAGCACTTTCCCAAGCGAAAAAATTAAAAACTCCCCTCTACATAAAAAAAAACTCAATTATTATCATTTTTTTAAATTCCCACCCCCAATCTCCGCACATTGTTTCATCGCAAAAAAACAAAAGCATTCAATTCCACAATAATAATAATAATAAATGCACTCAAATAAAAAAATTAAAAAAAAAACTCCCCCCCCCCTCCCCCTCAAACAAATGATCGAGTGATTGAACTGCACTTAACATTTGAGAGTCATCGCGCGTGCGGATGAGCTCCAGCGCAGATGAAAAGAGGGGGAGAAGTGGGGGAAGGGGGAGGAGGAGGCGGAAAGAGAACCTGGGCTCTTCTCTCTTTCTCTTTCGAGAGTAGGCTAGTGGGGAATGTACACAGGATGGCAGGGAAGCGCAATAGTGACTGGTAGAATAGTTGCGTTGGTTACGAGAGGGTAAGAGGGTTGGTAGAAGCCAGTATTAAACTGTAGAAGAGAGAGAGGGAGGCTAGTACGAATGTAGAAGGCAATGAAGTTTCCATGCGGCACCGGTGAAACGTCAGTATCGTGCCGCGACTCCTACGTAACGTGTCCTGTGTGCCGTGACCAAAAGGGCCACACTCATATCTATACACAATCGTTTCGTTTTGTTCATTTGTAAAAAAAAAAAAAAAAAAAAAAAAAAACACGTACTTGAAGATTTTTTATTTTTTTAAATTTTCATTTTGTTTTTTTTTTTTTGAAAAATAAAAAAAGAGGAGTTACCAAGCTCAATGCTTCAAAGGTGTTGAATTTCATTGGAAATAAATTCAAGGAAATTGGATTAAATCGGTATGTAAAAATAATTTATTTATTTATTTATTTGAACAACAACCCAACAGTCGAAGCCAATAACAGGATTGAAAGCGATTTATACATAGTCTCACACAAAAGTAGTAAATAATGACAAATGTCATTTGGAACAATACTATATATAGTAATAAATTTACACAAAAATCGAAAATAAATCAATCATCAACATAGAATTTTTTCAGATTTTTAAAAACGCGCATTCTGTGATTGCTGTCTATTTTTTTATTTCAATTGTTTATAAAAAATAGAAATATTGGATTTTAATAATTGGAAGAAATTTTAATGGAATCTCATAATCCTTCCTCGCAGAAAAGTATTCCTTTACTTTTTCCATATAACTAATATTGAATGAGATGCAAGCGATTTTTTCAAAATTCAAATGGTCATATTTTTTTGGCAAAAAATTGTTTTTTTTTGCTTTTTTCTTGTGGGAAATAACTTGTCTTGAACATTTCTACAACATATCAAAAAATGAAAAAATGAAAAAAATCAAACACGAAAAGTGAGTGAAATAGTGTGGAATGCCTTATATACTTGTATACAAGGTGATAAAAAATTAATTAAGAATTAATTATTAATTAATCAATATTTTGTTGATAGAGTCTCACACAATATTTTTTAACAATGTTATACATTTTATGATACAATAGAATTTAGGCTATCATTGACAATATCAATAATTTGAAAATTATTATTTTTTTTTAATGTGAAAAATAATAATAATAATAATTTATGAATGTGTGATGGTAGTAATTGATCGTTAATGAGTGATGTTAATGAATTTTTAAAGAAATTTTTTTTTCATTGGATTTTTTGGAGGAATCGAGTTTATTTCATGGGTTTTTGGAGAATATCTAGGAGATTAGGCGAGATAGAGCGATTTTGGGGGATTTTTTTTGGTAGAATATTCTAAGAGGTACAGGAAGGATGTGAGAGAAATCGATTTATCTCGTTTAATCTCCAAAATATCCTTAAAAAAAAAGTCGAAAAAACTAAAATTGCCTTCAATTTTTTCTCAAATATTTCGGAAACTAAGCGAGATAAAGGAAATTTTGTCGATTATAGCAAAAAGGGCGTATCTCCATTATTTTCTGAGATATTCTAGAAAAAAAAAATGACGAAAAAAATGGAATTCTTCTTTTTTTAAAATAAAGGCTGTAAATATCTCGGAAACTTATGGAGATACACCCTTTTTACCCGAATCCTTCTTTGGAGCTTTTTAAATTTTCTACAAAAAAGGATTGAAGCAAAATTGCCCTATCTCGCTTAGTTTCCAAGATATTTACAAAGAAAACTAGTGGAACAATGAAATAATTTGAAAATTTCATATTTTTCGAGTTTTCTTCTTCCGTTAGACGCTTCAGGTTAGTAACGGAAGCAGTGCGTATAGGCTGTCGTTTCACCGGTCATAACACTGACTTATACTGCCTCTATTCTCTCCATAAAGTGTCGTAAAAATGAAATTCACCAACGAAATATGCAAATAATGATGCAGTTAATGATCTTTGAAGAGTGCGAGAAATAATGAGAATTTCAAATAAAAATGAAATTAATACATATCTGACAATTTTTTGAATTTTTTTGCAAACAAATGAATTATTATAGAAAAAAAATTTGCACTTATAGCTTTTAAAATTTTTTATATGTGCATATTTTTTATTTTTCTGAATAATTTTTTTGTTGGAAGAAAAAAAACAAAAATAAAACGTCAGTATCATGATTTTGAGGGGAAAATTATATTTCCATCGACTTGAAAATAATACAGTTAATCGTTTTTTTTGTGTATAAATACGTAGACGAGATTATTTGAAGTTTTTTCCCCAATTCTCTACATTTTTTTTTAGATTTAGGAACAAAAATTGAAGGATTTCTATGAAATGGAGGGAGATAGAGTTTTTTTGATGCTTCCAGTAAAGAGCTGAGGAAATTTTACGTAGAAAACATGTGCCACAAGTGATTTTTGTTTTTTCACTCGAAATTTCGAAAATTTGGGCTCAATTTTTTCAAAAAATCCTGGAATTCTCAAAAAAATCTTGAAAACAATTCGACATATGGTTTCCATGTCAAATTTCCTCAGCTCTCCAATGGAATCATCTAAAATACCCAATCTCAAGTATTTCCCCCAATTCTCATCCTGTAGAACCTAAGAAACCTAGAAAACCACACACTTGACCCATTATTTAAAAACAATTGGCGAAGAGAACAGCATTTTAACTAAATAATAGAAGAAAAAAATATTCAATTCACCGTATAGTTATTGAGAAATTTTAATTAGAAGGTAGTCGTAACTATTTGCCTCTCTCTCTATCTCATGCATGTGACAGGAGATTAATGTAAAAAAAATTCGAGAAAAAAAAATTATATTCACAAGCTGAAGATATGACTTTCGAATAGTTTAATCACTTTTTTCGGGTAAATTGAAGCACATTTTCCCCGAATTAACAGCAATTAATTGGAAACTAACCTACAAATCCTCATTTTTTTCCTGTTTTATCGACCCTACTCTGGAATACTACCTTAATCGCACGTAATCACGTTGGATGACAATAAAATTCATTAATTGTGCAACGAGCAACACCTATGCAACTCCGTTTTTTTTTCTTCTGTTCCTCTTTATCCACTTGTTTCACTTGGAGAAAGAGAATAAAACAGTTTCGAGTGGCAGAAGCATTGCTTCAGAAATCGCATGTTACACGCATCCGTACAGTCCTCTGAACAAGAAAAACAATAACACGAGGGGAAAATATCCCACGCTCTCAGATCAACGTGCATACGTTTTAATTATCCTACAGGAATCAATGATAATGTTGGTATAATGATGATTCATTAGGGGGAAAAAATGGAAATTGTCATTATCACTGATTTAAAAAGAAAAAAAAAAGGGATTTGGAAGAAAAATGAGAAAACAATCGATTTTGTAACTATTTTAAGGATGTTAGGGCGAGGTGGTCGGACATAACCTTAATTTTTTTGTATAAAATTGTAAATAACTTCGTATACACAATAAAATTCTGAAAATCATTTTCTCCATGTTTGAAGAATGTAATGAGGAAGAAAATGAGCCGTAGAAACAAAAAATTGATTGAAAATTGAAAAATTGGCTGCATTTTTTACATATCTCAAATTTTTCAAGATTCAAAAAAAGTAAAAAATGCAACCAATTTTTCAATTTTCAATCAATTTTTCGTTTCGTGGACTTATTCTATTTCTTATTACATTCTTTGCAGATTCACTGAATCAAATTTGAGAATTTCATCTTGTATAAATTTTTATTAACGATTTTGGACAAAAATTTAACTTTTTTTTTGTGATTGTACCTCTCAATCATCCTTAAGATAACGAATTTTTGAAACTTTTGGGCAAAAAAAAATTGCTGAAATTAAATTTGTGAAAATTTCGAGAAAAAAATCTTAATATTTCGAGAAAAAAATGTATATATTTTTAGAATATTCCAAAAATTTAGAAAAATCTCAAATAATGAAATAAAATGTTTTTTTTTTCTTAATGCGAAGGAAATTTCAAGAGCTGCAAAGAAGTACGTGGCAAAATCGCTTTATCTCGCTTAATTTCCGAGATATTTTGAAAAAAAACTAAAATTAAAGATCGTATTATTTTTCTTATTGTCAAAAAATCTTGGAAACAAAGCGAAATAAAGCGATTTCACCTGAATCCTTTGTTGTAGCTCTCAAAATCCCCCAAAAAACCGAAATTCAAGGGGAATCGCCCTATCTCGCTTAGATTCCAGGATAATTCTCAACAAAAAAAATTAAATCATTAAAAAATTAATTTTCTTTTTCTATTGAAATTATGAAATAAACCTAAAAAAAATTGAAAAATAAAAATATGTACAAATGTCTATATATATATATATACATATCTATATATACTCGTGTACGAAAAAGTTATCACGAAATTTTTTTTAATCTCCACTGAATTTCGAGGTATTTCAGGAAAAGCAATGATATGAATTCTTTTCTGGTTTCTGGAAAATTCTCGTGAAATGAAAAAAAAACTAGGGATTCTGAGGAAAACTTTGTCGAGATATTGTAGAAAAAAGAGAGGAGGGGGGGGGGGGGGGAGAGAAAAAGTGTAATTGCTCTCCACTTCACTGGAAACTGTAATTTTGTGTGGAAACCAAAAAAGTTTTATGGAAAATGGAATATGGATGATAATTCTCCAATTAAAAAAAAAAAAAAAAAAAAAATTAGAATAGAGTGAGAGGGAAAAATCAGTTGGAAATTGTCATAATGAAGGAAAAGTATTTGAAACTTTTTCTATTAAGCTCAGGAAAAGTTTTTCAAAAGAAAAAAAAAATTAATTCTCTCCAATGAATTTCCTTCATTTTCATTAAAAATTAATTGAAGATTTTTTTTTTTTTTTTTTAAGAAAAAAAGTTTCGATTAAAGTTTTTGGTTGAAACAAATTTATTTCAATGATTTTTTTTTTTTTATTTGAAAATGAAAAGAAAAAATTTGTGAATTGCTTTTTTTTTCTTTTTTTTTTGAGTGAAAAAACAATTTCTATTGTTCAATTACGTCAAGAGAATATCGCAGAGTAAATTGATGATTAAAAAGTGGATTATCCTGAATGTAAGAGGAAGGAAATATGATTAGGTAATAGAGAAATGTGTGTAGAAGTGAATGAATTGAATTTTTTTTCAACGTTGGTGTGAAAAAATAATAATTTTAGAACACACAAATGATATCGTGAAGGATGTTTACATAAAATTACTGAGTGAGAAAAATTCTTTCTTTTTTTTTGTATTCACTGATAACTTCCGTTATTTCAATGATTTTTATAATTTTCATGCAACAATTTTGAATATTTAAGTGACATCAATTTTTTTTAGGGTGAAGGACTTTTTGGAAAATTTTGAACAAATTCAGGAATGTGCATTAGCATGTCTAGAATATCTGTGAATTTTTTGGGATTTATTAATGGAAATGCCTTTCTTTAGAAAATAAAAAATTCAATTCGCTGATAGAGGAAACGATTTTTTTTTTTTTTTCACAATTTCAAATTTTTAACTGACATCAATTTTTTTGGGGGTGAAGGACTTTTTGGAAAATTTTGAAAAAATTCAGGAATGTGCATTAGCATGTTTAGAAAATCTGTGAATTTTTTGGAATTTTTTGGTTGGAAGGCCTTTTCTTAAAAAAAATTTTAGTTCACTGATAGAGGAAACGATTTTAATTTTTTTTTTTACACAATTTCAAATTCTCAACCGACATGAATTTTTTTGGGACTGAAGGACATCATGGAAAATTTTGAAAAAATTCAGGAAGATGCGATAGTGCAGGTGCAATACGTGTGAATTTTTTCGAATTTTTCAGTGGAACCGCCTCTCTTTCAAAAAAAAAGTTTGTTCATTTTTTTCAATTATTTTGGAGATTTTAGTGTTTTGTTGTTTTTTTTTCAAAAGAATTTGCAGAAAAATCTGCAAATATCTGTACTGCCTTTACTTTTTTTGACTGAATCAGTGCTCATCTACCTAATCTTCTCTTGAATCCAGAATAAGCCTAATCTCCAGATAATCATCAGCTGAATCTTGACTAATCTTGACCCAAGATCAAATCAGTTTCTGTTTTGGCTTAACTCATTGAGACCTATCAAAGTCTGGAGGACTCAATTAGTATTGAATAACTTTTTAAGCCTGTGACTTCTCTCGTTTCAATGCTATTGGCTTTTAGGGAAAATAGGGGGGGGGGGGGGGGGGGAGGGAAAATTGCATTAGATACACAGGTTTTAATCTCTGGGAGAGACTTTTATCGAAAGAAAAAGTTTCCTCTTCAGTTGAATTTTGATGTTTGATATAACGAAAATTGGGGGAAAATGAGGGGAAATATTTGAGATAGGATTTTTCAGATGATTCCATTGAAAAGCTGAGGAAATTTCCGGTGGAAAACATGTGTTAAAATTTATTTTTGAGGATTTTTTGAAAATTTGAATTTTTCAAGGGAAAATTGGGGGTCTAATCCTTAACGAAATTGAAAAATTTCACTTTTTCGAGGATTTCTCCGGTTCTATTGGTCGCAGCGACTTGGGACCGATCTTAAATGAAAAGTGAGATCATTTGCCATTAATTCATGTGGTTCTAAAAAAATTTTATCGATTTTTGAAGATAATATGATGGAAAAATTGATTTTCATCAAATGAACTAAAAGTCACTAAAAAATCGATAAAAATTTTAGAACCACATGAATCGATGGGAAATTATCTCACCTTTCATTTGAGATCGGTCCCAGGTCACTGCGACAAATAGAACCGGAGATATCCTCGAAAAAGTGAGAATTTTCAAAAATGGAAAGGATTTGACCCCCAAATCGTCCGCAAAGAAGTAGAATTTTCAAAAAATTTAGAAAAATCAATTCTGACACATGTTTTTTACCTGAAATTTCCTCAGATTTTCAATGGAATCATCAAAAAAATTCTATCTTAAACCCATTCCATAAAAATCCCCATTTTTCCTTCATTATTGACGTTAAATCCCCAATTTCTGTGGAATCCTCTTTTAAACAAGCAGGTGTTAACTCCTTGTGTGTCATTTGAATTCTTAGATTGAATATTCTGCCAATACAATTGGCAGTAGGCTTCCGAATGTAATTTCCAATCTCTAATCCAATAATGATCATTTTAATTAACATGAATTAATTAATTTCTGAATTTGATGATTCAACTTTTCAATGTTCTCATCATCATATCAGGATGAAAATGGTCTCATTTTATTCGGAAAATTATATATTTTATTATCATAAAATAAAAACAATGTGTGTTCTTGGAAAAAAATTGAGAAAAATTTACATTTTCGATTTTTTATAAAAATGTTATTTTTTTTCAAAATAAAAATAAATACTTGACCAATCAATTGGGAATCTAGAGAGTTCATTCCTTTCATTATAACGAATTTTTTAAGTACAAGCTGGTGCAAATCCGTCGCATAGTTTTTGAGAAATACGCCTTTAAAGAAAAATCATTTTTTGCAAATATCTCAGAAACGGCTGGACGTATTTCGCCTAGTTTCAATAGCACTCTGTACCTTCATCAGATATACAAACTGACGAAATTTGAAGTCTCTATCTCAAATACTTATCGAGTTATCGTTCCGCTAAAATATGAACTGAAAATCACTAAAATTGAAATAATTTCCAAAACTAAGAATCAGAGAAAAATTTGACAACAGTCAAAAATGTGAGTTTTAATGAGATGAATATCATAGCCCAAACTGGGCGCTACCAATTAATTTTTCATCGAGAAAATTCAAAAAAACGTTTTTTTAAAAATTCGATTTTTCTCGGAAACTATTCAACCGATTTTGCTGAAATTCTTATGACAGCATTGTGCACGCAGAGGAAAAATACAGTCAAATTTTGAGAGCGCTAAGTATAGCCGTTCCGGAGAAAATGACGATACATGGCAATACACTCAGCATACACAGTCACACACATACACACATACAGACATGCTTTAAAAATATGATTTTTCGACGTTTTGGATCATTTGTAGTCATATTCCGATGAAATCTCGAAATCGAAAAATCCGACGAAAACAATGCTTCCATTCGGAAGCAAAAACACTGAAAAAAAGGAAAAAAAAAAAAAACTTTTCCCCCAGAATGAAGACATGAAGTGGACATGTCATTCATGATACAATAGTCTTGCTATACATACAATAGGATTGCTATTGAATTTCAGTTCACAGAGGTCCTCAATTACTGGATGTACACGTCCACGAGGACATTCAGTAAGTGCATTCAATGTCGAATGCAATAATCAGTTGTCCTCAGACAGTAGATATCTGAATACCCTCAAGTTCCCCCCAGATGATCCAGTCCAATTGTCCAAACGTGTAGTGTACCAGGGAGTATTTGATTTACCAAATTGTTCAATTCCTATTGTCATTCACCGGATTCTCATGATGATTTAAGGTAGTATTCCATAGTAGGATCGATAAAACAGGAAAAAATGAGGATTTGTAGGTTAGTTTCCAATTAATTGCTGTTAATTCGGGGAAAATGTGCTTCAATTTACACGAAAAAAGTGATTAAACTATTCGAAAGTCATATCTTCAGCTTGTGAATATAATTATTTTTTCTCGAATTTTTTTTACATCAATCTCCTATCACATGCATGAGATAGAGAGAGAGGCAAATAGTTACGACTACCTTCTAATTAAAATTTCTCAATAACTATACGGTGAATTGAATATTTTTTTCTTCTATTATTTAGTTAAAATGCTGTTTTCTTCGCCAATTGTTTTTAAATAATGGGTCAAGTGTGTGGTTTTCTAGGTTTCTTAGGTTCTACAGGATGAAAATCGGGGGAAATACTTGAGATTGGGTTTTTTAGATGATTCCATTGGAAAGCTGAGGAAATTTGACATGGAAACCATACGTCGCATTGTTTTTAAGATTTTTTTGAGAATTTCACGATTTTTTGAAAAAATTGAGTCCAATTTTTCGGAATTTCGAGAAAAAAAATAAAAATCACTTGTAGCACATGTTTTCTACGTGAAATTTTCTCAGCTCTTCACTGCAAGCATCAGAAAAACTCTATCTCCCTCCATTTCTTGGAAATCCTTCAATTTTTGTTCCACAATCTAAAAAAAATGGAGAGGATTGGGGAAAAAGCTTCAAATAATCTCATCTAAGTATTTATACACAAAAAAAATATCCAGCGAACCGATATTTCACCTTTCATTCAAATTTTCACGAATTTTTGGAGAATTGAATATTTTTTTCCTCTATTATTTACTTAAAATTCCAATTTTTTTTCGTTATTTCTGAGGGAAATAGAAACTTTTTTGTGATAAAAGAAACTCGCGGGGCAAAACGGATCCCTGAAAAAATCTGAAAAAATTCAGGAAAATGCCTTTATATCTCCAAATTATTGTCTAATTTTTTCAGATTTTTTGCTTGAGCCCTTTGACTCGAAAAAAATACAATCGCACAAAAATCATGAAAAAATTCAGAAAAATGTCATTAAAAAAATCTAATTTTTGATCAAGCATCAAGCTTTAACACGAGTCTTCTCCTTCCCTTCAACTTTTTCTTCTCCACTCGTGTTCAGCTAAGTTGATCTTGGCACAAGCATTAATTTTCGTTAGGACGTTACGTGCTTGCGATCGATGATTGTCAGTACATGGAAAGAATTTTAAGTGTCTCTTTTCCTCTTGAAAAAGCACTGAAGTTCCTGGGGCAAAAAAGGGGAAGATGGGTATACTCGAGTCTGATAAAATTCTTTGAATTTCAAGGGAAATTCAGAAACGGGAGTGCACTCTTAAATTCTTAATCCATCAAATATTCAGCATATTCCCTCTTTTTTTTTAAGAATCTGAAATTTTTCGACAAATTGATTCAAATTTTTTTTTGAAGCCTTAAAAGTTTTTTTTTAGCAATTTATATTTTTTGTATTTTTCATTGGAAAAATCGGTCTTAAAATGCAATCAATTAGGACTCGAGCAAAAATAAATAATAAAAAAAAAAAAATGATTAATTTTTTTTTATTAAATTTTTTTTAATTTTTTTTTTTTTTAATTTTTTATTATTTAGATAATTTAGCTTGATTTTAATACAATAATAAACTTTTAAACCGCACAGAAAGACACACTAGTTCCTCCTTTCGTTTTTCGGTACAAATGTGTTATATATATATGCTATTTTCACAGAGATCCCATTCACTTTGTAATTTTCAAAGCGTTGTCAGTAGTTCAACAGTGGAAAACAAAGATATAACGCGTAACAGGCGCCAAACAAATAACAGGAGGAAAACATTCCGCGTTACAATAAAAAAAAGAAAAAAAAAATACGTCAATCTCGCTTTTTTCGAGCCACTCATTGTTGCAAATTCTATTTTTTTTCATTTTTATGGTTTGACATTTTTTTTTGTTTCTTGAAATTGACGAAAAAAGAGCATTGAACTAATTTCGTTTTTTTTTAATTATTAAAAAAAAAAATTCTGAATGTTAACTTTTTTTTTTGAATTATTCAAAATAAACTTAATTGCTATAAAAAAAAATCAGTAAAATTTAACTCAGATTTTTTTTTTAATAATTAAAAAATTGAAATGATTTTATTCGAAATTGCTCAATTTTCTGCATGAAATTTAACATAATAATTTCTTAACATAATAATAATTTCTCTCAAAATTGAAACTAAAATAAGTCCACAATTATTTAAAAAAATAAAAAATTTACAAAAAAAATCCATTTTAAACCCTTGAAAATGCAGCTTCAAAGCATGTAATAGTGGTAATTTGTGAAGTAAAAAAAAAAAAAAAAAATTGTGAATAACTATGAAAACTGTACTTTTCGTTAAAATTGAATCGAAAAAAATTGCATTAAAAAAAAATTGAAATTTTTCTGGAATTTCTGATGATTCATGAATTTAAGAGAATCGAGTGTTTATCGAGAGGTGAAAAATCAATACTATCAGTTAGAGTTAATGAAAGTTCTACACTCAATCAGTTTTCCGTGTAAATGTGATGATCCAACTGGATAAATATTCAATTAAGAAAAACCAATTTCAAACAAATCAAATTCTCCTCTAATTTCACATTTATCTTCTGGAATAATAATTGTTTGTGTTAATTAATGTAATTACACTGATACAATGCAAATAGAAGACTTGTTCAATTAATTAAATTAATTTTCGTGGTCAATCGAAATTCGAATAAAAATTTATTAGTAAAAATAACAATAAAAATTATTTTTCAATAATTTTTTTTTTTTTATTCCTTTTTAATGAATAACTTGAAAATTAATGGAGATACGCCCTTTTTGCTCGAATCCTTTTTTGTAGAGAATTTCAGGAGCTACAAAAAAGGACTCCAGTAAAATCGCTCTATCTCGCTTAGTTTCCGAATTTTTTAGACAAATGACAAAAAAAATTGCAAGATTAACTTTAGAAAAAAAAAAAAATTATTTTTATTTTTACCTGAAAATATCTTTAAAAATAATGGAGATACGTCTTTTTTACGCTAATTTTTTTTTTAATTCTTGAAATTCTTTACAAAACCATTTTAAGGCAAAAAAAAATATATCTCCATTAGTTTCCGAGATATTGTCGAAAAAAATCGTTGGAAAAAATGGAATTATCCTATTTTATCGCTTCAATACTGACCCCTTAACTTTTAGATACGGGAGGTGGGGGGGGGGGGGGGGGGTGGAGGATATTCTGGTTTACTGCAATTCATATCTTTGGCAGACTCCCAAAATCCTGAAGCGAATACTGGGATCAGGACTGGGAGTTGGTCTCAACAGTTGAACGCTTGGGGAGTAACAGAGCGAATGACCAGAGGCTTCAATTCGAATTCGCCTGTAACCATGCAATTTACTTTTTTTTGCACTCCAATTCTATATTGTTAACATTGTAGTCTAGTGTTGAACCGAAATTTTCCATTTTTTTTCTCGATTTTTTGGGTAATTGATTTTTTTGGGGGTGAAGGTGTTGACGGAAAAATTTGAAAAAATTTGACAATAATGGGGAGATATTGAAGCATCTTTGTGAATTTTTTCAGATTTTTCCGAGCACCTGTTTTGCCCCGCGAGTTTTTACTACAACTAAAATTTGAATTTTTCTCAGAAAAAATAAGAATAAAAAAAAGAAGGGATTTTTTTTTTAAATAAATGAGTTTATCAGTGCTTAAAAGATATTACTAAAAAAAACCACAGGGTTGACTCATTATTCAAAAATAATTGGCGAATAGAACAGCATTTTAACTAAACAATAGAAGAAAAAAAATATTCAATTCTCCAAAAATTCTTGAAAATAATAAAAGAATCACAAATTATTAGAGTAAAAATTTGATTGGGAGGTGAAATTTTGGCTTGCTGGATATTTTTTTTGTGTGTAAATACGTAGACGGGATTATTTGAAGTTTTTTCCCCAATTCTCTACATTTTTTTTAGATTTAGGAACGAAAATTGAAGGATTCCCATGAAATGGAGGAAGATAGAGTTTTTCTGATGCTTCCAGTGAAGAGCTGAGGAAATTTCACGTAGAAAACATGTGCCACAAGTGATTTTTGTTTTTTTCCTCGAAATTTCGAAAATTTGGGCTCAGTTTTTTCAAAAAATCCTGGAATTTTCAAAAAAATCTTAAAAACAATGCGACATATGGTTTCCATGTCAAATTTCCTCAGCTCTCCAATGAAATCATCTAAAATACCCAATCTCAAGTATTTCCCCCGATTTTCATCCTGTAGAACCTAAGAAACCTAGAAAACCACACACTTGACCCATTATTTAAAAACAATTGGCGAAGAAAACAGCATTTTAACTAAATAATAGAAGAAAAAAATATTCAATTCACCGTATAGTTATTGAGAAATTTTAATTAGAAGGTAGTCGTAACTATTTGCCTCTCTCTCTATCTCATGCATGTGATAGGAGATTGATGTAAAAAAAATTCGAGAAAAAATAATTATATTCACAAGCTGAAGATATGACTTTCGAATAGTTTAATCACTTTTTTTCGGGTAAATTGAAGCACATTTTCCCCGAATTAACAGCAATTAATTGGAAACTAACCTACAAATCCTCATTTTACCCTGTTTTATCGACCGTACTATGGAATACTACCTTAAATAATCATGAAAACATGTATTGTCCATGAAATAACGATCCACTTTACTGAACCAAGAAATTCCATTTTATTCAATTGCATTTTACTAGTGGTATTAACAAAAGTAGGAGAAAGTCTAAAAATAAGTAGCTGGCTCATAGCAAATACAACTGTAATATGGTATCTGGACCAACTGAAAAGGTCTCTTTGATGCTAACGCGTCCTTTCAACTCAATGATCCTCTTTCTCTCTCTCTTTTTCTCTCTTTCTTTCATGAACGACACAATTATGTCGACCTCGAGAAGAGCTCTGTCGAGACGATACACTTGTCTCTCTGTCGGTAAATGAAATGATTTTTTTGTTGCGACTCACATATCAACTCCCACTCGTCAATTTTTCCCAGAGACAACAGTTGGATTAATCTTTTTGAAAAATTCAGCATTACAAGAGCCTCATGATCTTTATTATCACATGAATTACGATATCAAGACAAAGAAAAATGAATCTTGTTAAAAAATCAAAAGATCTCTTAAACATTGAGAAGAGATAATTTTGTGTTTGAATGAGATAACTTTGACCTCTTTTTTTCATCCTTTGAACAGGATTTTTTTTTAGAGGAGAAATAATTAATTAAAAAATCTGAAAAAATTCTGGAAGATGCTGTAACATGTCTATTTTATCGTCCAATTTTCTTCAGAATATTTTCTAACCCTCTTCACCCCCCAAAAAAAATTTTCGTTAAATGAGATAACTTTGACCCTTTTTTTTGAACCTTTGGCCAGGATTTTTTTTTTATGAAGATAGAATTACCGAAAAAATTTGAAAAAATTCTGAAAGATGCTTCAACCCGTCTTTTTTGTGATAGAATTTTTTCAAAAATTTTCTGAAGGTCTTCCCTCCGAAAAAAATTCCTTGAAACGAGATGTCTTCCATCCCCTTTTTTGGATTCTTTTCACCAGAATTTTTTTTGAGGTCCAAGAATTCCCAAAAAAATATGAAAAAAATCAGGAAAATGCTTCATCACATTCACTTTATTGCTGAATTTTTTCAAATTTTTTCCTAAACGTCTTCATCCCAAAAAAAATCCCTCACGAAAAAGGACCTTTGACCTCTTTTTTAGAATCCTTTCGACCACAATTTTTTTCGTGTCGAAAAAATTCCCAAAAAAATCTGAAAAAATTCTGGAATCTTCTCTGAAGCCTTTCTTCCATTCCGGAATTTTTTTAAAATTTTTCCCCAAACCCTTCACCCCCAAAAAATTCTGATTCCCTTCAGTATCACTAGATTCGTTCCACCCCAACTCACCCCCCTCTCTCCCTCCTCTTCGTTACAATTGAACGCACAAATTAAACTTCGTAGTCTAATTGTTTTCATGTATTTGAACTCGCAGAGAAGGTGAAGAGGGGGGGGGAGGGGAGGGGAGGGGACCATTGTTTCCGGTCATACGAGCAGGGCGTTATTTTCATTCGTTTTTCGCATATCGTTGAACTATAAATTTATGTGGGAGTCGGAGGGGGGGGGGGGGGGGAGGGGGAGGGAAGGCAACTTTCGGGCCAGACGCCAGCACGTCCAACAATATATATACCTGTGCCACGGTGTAACTCAACCCTCTTTTACCACCCCCTCCCCTCCCCCTCCCACCACCCCTTTTCTGGCTTTATCGTTGCCATCATTTTATCGATGCTCGTTTCCACAATTTCAACTGGACGATCCCCGGAAATCTAGGTTCACTCTCATCTACTCTCTCTCTTGATTTTTTTTTATCCAGGGCTTCCCCCCCTCCCCTCTCACCCCTCTCCTCATTTCGTTTTTTTTTCAACAGCGCTTTTCATCAGTACATCCGCCCTTTCACGTGATAAAACCGCGGAAAAATCTATCTGGATCGTTTGATATTTAATTCTTTTTTTTTGCTTCCCAATGGAAGCTATGTAATCATCAGAATTGTCGATTGTAATTTTTTTAAGGGGGGGGGGGTAAGGGTTTACGCGTGGAGAAAAAAACACTTTTTTTACGATTTTTTTTTAGACGTATAGATTAAGCAGATTTATTGAAACCTTTTGAACATTATTAAGCATGGATTGAACAACATTGAGTAATTTTTTTATGCAAAAATATTCACTAACATCGGAGCTTTTCCAAGAATGTTTCTTTGAAATAGACGATTTGCTGGTGATCACTGTATCTCAGCTGGAAATTATCAGAAATAAAAATCCATTGAAATTTAGTCAAAGTATCATTAAATCCTCCCCCCCAACGTTCTCTGATTATTTTTTTTTTTTACATTAAAGGGGTTTTCTACCAAAATTGTGCCACAAAATGGCGCAATTTTTCGTAAAAAATAGCAGTTTTTACTTTAAATGAACACCAAAAATTGAAAAATGAAAAAAAAAATAATCAGAGAAAGTTGGGGGGAGGATTTGATGATACTTTGGCTAAATTTCAATGAATTTTTATTTCTGATAATTTCCAGCTGAGATACAGTGATCACCGCAAATCGTCTATTTCAATAGACGTTCTCAGAAATGCTCCGTCACCGGCTTGTTTGTGGATATTTTCGTATAAAAAAATTACTTCATGTTGTTGAATCCATACTCAATAATGTTCAAAGGGTTTCAATAAAAAGGCTCAATCCATACGTCTAAAAAAAAATCGTAAAAAAAGCGTTTTTTTTCACGCGTAAACCCTTACCCCCCCCCCTCCCTTAAATAGAAGATACTTAAAATGATGTAAATAGAGAGAAAATAATATTTTTAGCGCATGTCTGTGTTTGTGTGTGTATGTCTGTGTATGTATAAAAGTCTCAATTACAGCAAAACGGTTTTATAGAAAAATTTCATAATTTTTGGAAAACTTCCTCTCGACAAACTCTATTTTTTAAGCTTTATTTCAAGAGAATTCGATCGTTACTTTTTGAGATATGTCGATTTTTCGAAAATCAGTTTTTAATGGAATTTCTGGAAATTATTCAACTGATGTTATTTATACTCATATATTATCTCGAGAGTTTTATCAGTTATATGCCTGTAAATTTTGAGCTTATTTGCATGATTAGTTCTCGAATTATTGGCGTTTTAAGGATGTTCAGAGGGGCAGTGATTCCGTCGGTGTTCCAATCCCTGAACATGAAATAATGATTTTTTAAATTCCTCATTAAAATGATTTTCAGGGAATTATGGAACGCTGTGGGTGTTCAAATATTATATTATTATCATTACATTTCATAGATATTTTTTTTATCCTTTATGTTAAACACCAAAAATCAACACCTATTTAATTCTCGCGCGTAACGGTAACCTAGATTACCAGAGGGACAATACCCTAAAATCCCGGAAGGATCTTGAACGACGTGAGGACGAGAGGATCGAGGAGTCGAACGTGAACGAACGAACGAAAGCCACGAAATACGAAAACGACTCTCTATTATTTAACGTTTATTTAATTTTCTTTTCTTTTTTTTCAAGTGCCGATTTATCAATCAAATCGAGCAATACAAGTCTTTATTTTCATTTTTCAATACTGTACTTTAATTCCTTTTCTTTAATTAAATCTACTTTCATTTAAAACGGTCTTCTAAAATTCATTCTTAACACGTGCACGAAATTCCTTCAAAGCAAACATCCTGAGCAATAAAATTAACGAACGATCCTTGGGCAAAAGTAAATCAGCTCATAACATTTATTTAATTAGTTTGAGAATTATTTGGAAAAAAGCGTTGAATTCTAGGGAATAGGGAACTTGCATATTTTTTTTTTATTTTTTTTTCTCAATATTTATTAATAGTGATTAACAGAAAAGGCAAGAAAAAAAAATTTTATTCGTTAATCAATTCATAAACATTAATTAAAAAATCATTTTTTTGAACGTCTCCAAATCGGACATGACGTCAGAATACCAAAATCTTTGTGTGCGCCATCTGTAGTCACCTGTCGTTACTCATTGACAGGCGTATGAAGGTTATGCTAATTGTCAAAAAATGCGTATTTCTTTATTTTCCTCTTCTTTACTTCAAACATTGTTTAAAGAATTTCAATTGAAAATGTGTTTCCTTCCAAAGAAATTTATACACATAACCTCTTTATGAGTATCGCGCATCGAAAATTCAAATATCCTCCAGCCGCGCCATCACTGGCCACAGCTTGAATTACGCATGTGGTATTATGACGTCAGAGCCGTTTCAGAGCAGTATGAAATTTGGAGATTTTTAATTGTAAATTTCTCCATAATTAACAATTTAAAAACAAAAAAAAAAATTTCCCTAATCTCGGACAATACTGTAGAGCGCATAGAAATGAAAAAAAAAATAAAAAAAAAATATGCAAGTTCCCTACTCTGGCGACACAAGTTGGCAGCACTTACGCGAAATTGACAATTTTTCAAGCATTTTTATTAATTTTAATGCCAATTATTGACCCAATTGTTGTATAAAAATGAACAAATTGTGCGGGGGATTATTTCTCACCTATATCCAAAGTTTCATCAAATTTGAACAATTTTTCGAAAAGTTTCTTAAGCTTTTGTGAATTTCCCATAAGAATCATGTTAAAAATGGTTTTTAAAAAATTTATAACTTTTAAACCAGGTATGAAAAAAATCCAAAATTTCGCATACGATTTTTTTATGATTTGGATAAGCTTGGAGAAAAATTTCAATGAAATTGTACATTTTTAAATTTTGATGAAATACCGGTAGAACATCCTTAATAAATTTCTTCAAAATTTAATATTTTCATGATGATTTGAAAAAAAAGTTGTATCACTTTCATTCGGAAGCATATTGCTAAAGTATTAGCTGAAAAAGCTATATCAGTTGGAAAACAATACTATTATCCGCTTTTTTTTTAATGTTACCATTAAATAGGTGGTGTTTGATTACGAGATGTCGATACGAGGAAAAAAAAGGGGGAAAATTGGTGAATTTTTTGCTTTAGAATTTTATAGTGACGATAACAAATAAAAAGATGAAAAAAAAAGGATGAAGTCAATTTTTTGTGAAGATTTCGGAAATAAATAAAATTGGAGATACGCCCTTTTTGGTCTTGCCCTTTTTTGTAAATAATTTTGAGGGCTGCAAAAGAGGACTCTGACACAATCCCTCTATCTCGCTTATTTTTCAAAATATTTCGAAAAAAAAACTGATGATAAATTTTTTTAAAAATAAAGTAAAATAAATGTCATTTTTTTTTTTTTTGGAGAATATCTTCGAAATGAATGGAGATACGCCTTTTTTACCTGAATACAGTTTTGGAGACAATTTCGAGAGCTACAAAAAAGGATTTGGATGAAATCGCTCTATCTCGCTTAATCTCCGAGAAATTTGGAAAAAAAAGCGAGTGAAAAAAATTATAAGAAATAAAAAACAAAAAGTGAATTAAAAAAAAATGTCCAGTTAAAAATATATATATATCGTTGCCTTAGAATCAAAGGGGCGTAAGTGCTGTGTTTAAGCATAGCACTTACGCCCCTTTGTTTTTAGGGTAAAGATATGAAAAACTGATGGAGATACGCTTTTTTTTATTTTGAATCGCTTTTGACAAAAAAATTTCAAGAACTACAAAAAAAAATCAAGGAAAAAGGGCGTATCTCCATTATTTTCTGAGATATTCTGAAAAAAATCAATAGACAAAAAAAATTGTTTATTGAAAAGAAATTTAAAAAAATCACCAATGACGTCATTTTCTTTTTTCAATTTTTTTATTTTAATTATATGAAAAAAATAAATTCCATAAATTAAAAATAATGATAATTAATTTGAAATCAAATATTAGTGGCATCACTTTGACACTAATTTTTTTTTTTCACTGAAATTCATCTGCAACAGAAACAAAATTATTCGTGACACGAAAATTGATAAATTCCCAATTCTAATTAGCGCGTGTCCATAAGAGCAGATAATATCCCGAATTCACCGGATAAATAGAAGCGAGGTGATGATTACGTCCAAATGAAAAATCTTCATTAATTAAAATTCCTATGATTAAAAAAAAAAAAAAACGTAATTTTTTACTTTTTCCCCAGAAAAAATTCTATTTTCACTCAAATGTATTTTTATCCTCATTAAAACGAGCATAATTGTATCTCCGAAAATCTCATTTACACACAGAGAAAAAAAAGGCACTACAACTTTTTTTATGATATTAATAAAATTAGTACACATCTCACAATTTTGCGATTTGAAAAAAAAAAATTGAAAAAAAATCGAAAAAAAAAAAAATTGTAATTTTTTTTGAAAATTCTCAAAAATTTCTAACATTGAAATAATAATGATTTTTTTTCATATTTATCAAGTGTCCAATAAAATTATTGAAACTCGAAAAAAATCCGTCAACTCCATTATCCCCTGGAACGTGAATTTTATCTCCGTGAGTACAGCTTTCAGCTCAACTACCTTTTTTTTTTTTTTTTTTTTTCTTTTTTTTCCGGTAAATCTGTTCTATCGTCTCCTTTTCTGTTGCCCTTTACCCACGGATATGGGTTTAAGAGGAACTGAAATTGCCGAGAGATCTCACGAGGCCATAAAACCTACCTATTCCAATCTCTACTTTATTCAATTGCGTTAATCTATCGTACAGCTTTGGCCGAAGAATTTTCAAGAATTAATGACAAAATTGCGGTGGCGATGAAAAAAAAAAAAATTCATTTTTTTTCATTTTTACAAAAAAATTATGGAGATACGCCCTTTTTTAAATGATTTTTTTAGAAAATAAGAGATGGAAAATAATGGAGATACGCCCTTTTTTTAATGATTTTTTTAAATAATGGAGATACGTCTTTTTTTTAATGATTTTTTTTTAAAATAATGGAGATACGCCTTTCTTTTAATAATTTTTTTGTTAATAATGGAGATACGCCCTTTTGATTTTGTCTTTTTCGCAGAAAGTTTTAAGAGTTACAATAAAAAAAATAAAAAAAATTGAGGCGAAAACATCTTATCTCGTTTATTTTCAATATTCTCCAAAAATAAGTGACAAAAAAATACTCGAAAATAATTCAAAAAAAGAGAATTTAAAAAAAAATAACTTTCTCGTCATTTATAGGAAAAAAATAAAATTTCCTCTGTGAAAACAATAATTACTGCATAATTAAGAATTTAATTTTTAATTTATTCTTGCACTGAGACTCGAACCTGCATTTCTGAGATTGTCAATCTCATGCGTTATCCACAGAACCATTCAAAACTTTTTAGAAACTCAAATCAAAAATTAATTTATCAATTAAAAAATTAATTTAATAATTCAAAAATTGATTTATTAATTTATGAATTTTATCATTTGATTTTTTATTAATGACAAAAACATGAGAATATTTTAAAAATTCTCAGAAATCAATTTTTTCAATGAAATAATTTATGAAATTTTATTTCGAATAAAATATTAGAATATTAAAATTAAAAAAAAAAAAAATTGCAAAAATGCTCATTGAAAAAATTTAATGGATAATATGAAAAAATAAAAGCGACTCATGTTATTTTATTTTTAATTTTTTAATAAAAGGCATAAAATGATCAATTCCATTTTTGTCCAAAGAAAAAGCTATTAATCCATGAAATAAATGATTAATTAATAATTTACATCATTTTTGAGATAGTTTTCTTTTCTCAAATGCACTTAAATTAAAAGTCAAGAAAATATTTTTTTTTTTCATTGATTTTGCGATGAAAAATAATTTTTGCTAAAAATTAATTATCAAATATTTAAAAAAGTGATTAATTTGACTTCTCGAATTTTTTTTTTCATTTGCGTTAGGAACCTCATACAAGATTTATAAGCTTATCCATAACATGGATTATACATATATATACATATTAAAATTTTTCTCAAATTCTGATCACTTAATCGAAGAAAAAACCCTATTATCCATTCAAAAAAAAAAACAATTATTAAGAATTATTTATTTTTTCAAATTAAGAAGCCTTAGTTATATAATTACGGTATCTTAATTTATTTACATAATAAAAATGACATTATTTATTTTGCTCCTCTTTAATATTACGTTAACCTTCAATTAAGCCCTGAGCAAATCAAAGCGCGAGATAATAATCCGAAGAAATTAATCGAGAACAATTCTCACCTCTTTATTGCTCATTAATTTCACAAATACACCCAAATAATTATTTTGTAAAATCATTGTGAATTCATAATTCATTTAACCTCATGCATCCAATTCAATACAATCGAATTAATTGGATGAAGGTGGGGAGGGGGGGGGGGGGGGTGGGAGGAGTGGGGGAATTGAATGATGTGCATAATCTACTGAACACTGAATTTTCTCGACAATTTGGTATAAAAGCCAATTGTACGATCGAATAATCATTCAATCTTCAGGAGAACAAGTGTTTCTTGAACAGATCATCAGAATGTTCGCAATGGTAATTATTTAATAATAAATTCATTAATTATAATCAATACCTTTGATAAGTAGTTTATCGTCACTTTGCCATTAAAACGGATGTGTCGGAAACTAAGAGAGATAGAGCGATTTACCCGAATCCTTATTGTAGAGAATTTCAAGAGCTACAAAAAAGGATTCGAGTCAAATTGCCCTATCTCGCTTAGTTTCCGAGATATTCCAAAAATAGTAAAGACCGGGAAAAAAGGATCACAGGATTTGGGATTTTTTTTGAGGATGAAGGACTCTCCAGAAAAATTCGAAAAAATTCACTGACAATCTCTACATATTGTAGCATTTTCTCAAATTTTTTCGGATTTTTCCACAAAGTCCTTCATTTCAAAAAAAATTCATGAATCATGTTGTCCTGAAGATCCATTTTTCCTTCAGTTTCCCCCCAAATTTCGGCATCTTAGAAACAAAGTGGCGTAAGTGCGAAGTTATAAGCATATAGCTTCTGACTTAGACCCCTTTGTTCCTGATTCGATGATTTGACGGATATTCACGAAAAGTTAGACCCTGATTGGACAGTAATAAGCAATAACGTCTTAAGTATGTTAGGGCGAGGCGGTCGGACATAACCTTAATTTTTTGTATAAAATTGTAAATAACTTCGTATACACAATGAAGTTCTAAAAATCATTTTCTCCATGTTTGAAGAATGTAATGAGGAACAAAATAAGCCGTAGAAACAAAAAATTGATTGAAAATTGAAAAATTGGCTGCATTTTTTACATATCTCAAATTTCTCAAGATTCAAAAAATGTAAAAAATGCAGCCAATTTTTTAATTTTTAATCAATTTTTTGTTTATACGGCTTATTTTGTTCCTCATTATATTCTTCAAACATGGAGAAAATGATTTTCTAGAACTTAATTGTGTATACGAAGTTATTTACAATTTTATACAAAAAAATTAAGGTTATGTCCGACCACCTCGCCCTAACATCCTTAAACAACACTTAAAAAAAAATTACTTGACAGTGTATTTCCAGTAACCAAGCATTTCTGAACCCAAATAAGCAATCCACAAAATTTCGAAAAAAAATTTGCGGATGGCATATTGCTTATGACCATCCAATTATCAGCATTCAGCATTCAAGTTCTAATAATTTTCTCCTTTCTTCAAAAGAAATTCGTAGCAATTGCTGCCCTCGTGGCTTTGGCAACAGCAGCTCCACCACGCGAGCGTGAACACGGTGTAGAAGGACGTCGTCTTGGTGAAGATCGTCTCCATGGAGAACGTCGTCACGAAGAACATCACGAAGAACATCGCGAAGAACATCGCGAAGAGCCCCACCGTGAACACGCAAGAATCGAGGAACAGACCCGCGAAGGACCAAACAGAGACGGTGCATGGTCCCAGAGCTTCAGAACCTCAAACGGCATCAGAGTACAAGAATCAGGAAGACAAGTACCAAGTGAAAACCACGATTCCAAATCAGGAACAGCTAATTCCGTTGAAGGAAGCGTTGCTTACAAGGGCAAAGATGGCAAAGAATACGAGCTCAAATACGTAGCTGATGAAAATGGATACAGACCATCAGCCGACTACTTGCCAACTCCACCACCAACACCAGAAGCTATTGCTAGATCCCTTGCATGGATCGCAGCTCATCCAAATCACGAAGGTTCAGATGGACAATGGCGTCCAAGAGGCAGAAACAGCGAACGCGTTGAAGTTGTTGTTCGTGTAGATCCACACAGAGAAGTACACTCAGCACCACGTCACGAGGAACCACGTGCTGTTGTATCACGTCATGAGGAACCACGTGTTGTTGTATCACGTCATGAGGAACCACGTCATGAAGCACCACGTCACGACGTACCACGTGTTGTAGCACCACGTCATGAAGTACCACGTGTAGCACCACATCACGATGCACCCCATGTTGTAGCACCACATCACGATGCACCCCATGTTGTTGCACCACATCACGATGCACCCCATGTTGTTGCACCACACCACGATGCACCCCATGTTGTTGCACCACACCATGAGGAACCACGTCATGAAGCACCTCGTCATGAGGAAAACCGTTGGAACGCACGTCATTAATTCCTACGTCAATATTGTAAATTATGACTCGATAACTGCTCGAGAAATTCATTGTTCTTGTTATGATTGATTATTTTTTTTTGTTCAGTGAATAAATTAATTGTAATTAGTAACTTTCTGATTTTTTTGGGGGTTTTCTGATGTTTGTTTCTTGGTTTTTGGTTCTTTTGGATGATGTTGAGGTAGCTAGGGAAATTGAGGACAGTTGATTGCTTTGTTTTTTGATATCAACATGTTTTCACGAATTATCAACAATTAATTGGAAACTAACCTACAAATCCTCGTTTTCTTCTGTTTTATTCATTTATTTATTTATTTATCGTGAAAAATAACCCAACAGCCGAGGTCAATAAGAGAGTTGAAAGTGATTGTACATATGATTAACAAAAGAGAATGAACAATAGTGATGTGACCAAAAAATCTGACATGTCAGTGACAGGTTATATGACACGTCCGTGACCGTCACACGACGGAGCCGAATTCTGACCATTTTTTGTCATATGACCAAATTCTGACCGAATTATCAACTGACGGTCAGATTACATCCAAGTAAATGATGCGCCATCTGTCGTCATAAATTTGATGATGGGAATTTTGCTAAGTTCCCTAAGAGAAAGCTTTACTAAAAGTTGATGTAATATTCACACGAGCTTATTAAAAAATATGTTGTTGATAAAATTCACATGTTCTCCTCATTTATTAAACAATATGTCATATCGAATTATCAATGACAATTGCGGATTTTGACAAAACTGTGACAAAAAGAAACACTGACCGTCATTTTACATCTAAGTAGATGACGCCTGACCAGTATTGAAATAATCATGATTGGAAAAGTCAGATTGAACATGACAAAATTGTGACGAAAAAACAAGTATGACGGTCATTTTACATCTAATAAGATGATATGTGGGCACATTTGATGATCGTGACAGAAATTCTGACCCGAATAAGGCTTGACGTCACATGACTGTCATATGACGGTCAGAAATCCGTCACATGACGATTTTTCAAAATGACCGTCTTTTTACATCACTAATGCACATTAAATGCCATTAAACAAATAAATTTATTAATAAATTAATTTTTATTAGTAAATTTTTTTAAGAGAATCAAATTTCGGAAAAAATATGTAATGCGCAAGCTGGATTTGAACCCACGACCCTCTGATTACATGTCAGGTGGTTTAATGTTATATATCGCATAAATAAAGTATCATAAAGTAAAAATAGTGGAAAAAGAGATGAAGTAAACAGTAATTAAATGAGATTTTTTTAAACATAATTATACATTTCGAAACAATTGAATCAAAACCATCATTAATGATATCAACTTCTGGAAAAAAATGATAAATCATCGTTTTATCGATTGTACTCTGGGATAATAAAAGGGCGTATCTCCATTAA
Organism: Aleiodes leptofemur; assembly: GCA_963942555.1. Taxonomy (NCBI): domain Eukaryota; kingdom Metazoa; phylum Arthropoda; class Insecta; order Hymenoptera; family Braconidae; genus Aleiodes; species Aleiodes leptofemur. The sequence goes on from OZ012617.1 coordinate 13,423,582, forward strand.
TTTCCGAGATATTCCCCAAAAAAAACATCTTCACTACCAAATTAAATGAATTTCTTCAAAATTTGGGAGTTAACTTAAGAATATATATTCAAAAAATTCATTGGAAAATCTCTTCCGCAAATCAATTAATTGAACCACATGAAGAAAAATTATTAAAAAATCGTAGTTTTTTTTTTCTAAAAAAGAAAGCTTTGTTTTAATTAAATTTTTTAACTTTTTTCTGACGTTTCATCGATTCAAAATAAATGTAACTTACGAAATACAATTGAAGATATGCCCTGGGAATTAACGTGTCAGCCACTTGGTTCACGTGTTCTCTTCCCTCCCCCTCCCCCCACCACTCCTCGCTCTTTCTCTCTTTTTCTCCCTCTTTCTCTCGCTTGTCTGGATGGTGAAACGCTGAATCCCCTCGATGGCCAGACTCGATACTCACCGTAACCACTGGTGCCAGTGAGTGTTCCATTTACGTTTTAGCTTTTCGTTGCTTTATTGCCTGAGGATAGAAGGAATTTTGGAAATCAATTTTTTCATTTATTTTCAGACATTTAGTCTTTTTTTGCAATTAAAATTCTGGAATTAAAATTAAAATATTAATTAAAAATTTTTAATATTAAAATTTTAAATTTCAAAATTTCGAAATTCCAAAATTATTTCAAAATGTTAAAATTTTTTATTAAATATTTTTTTTTTAATCAATAATCAAATTCTTGAATAATAATGATGATTTTATCGATAAAATTCCTTATTTTTCATGAATTTGAAAAAAAAAAAATTTTTAGACGATTTCACCGATTGGAATAATTAAATTAAAAATAATAATAATAATAATTGAATCATTTTTTTTGTACATTTTAATTTTTTGAGGCAAGTTATTAACGTTTTCGCTCATTAATAATGCTGGAAGCATTATACTCGTTAATTTCCAATATTCCCGAGGGATTTATTGTAATTATGGTTGAGTGGAAAATTGTAATCACGAAGCGCACAGACTGTATAACGGATTATAGTACAGATGGTTATTTCTGACCAGAAAATGTCGGAATTAATTAAAATTTTGCGCTCGTTTTGATGATTATTCAGGGAATATCTCGGAAATTAAAGGGGATAGGGCGATTTTGTGCGAATTCGTTTTTTTTGGAGTTTGAACTGCTTCAAAAAAGGATTGGGACAAAAAGGGCGTATCTCCATTAGTTTTCGAAATATTTTCTGAAATTTTTTGCAAGAAACTTCAAATTTTTTCAAAATGAAAAAAAATCAATTTTTTTTTAAATAAAAAAAATCAATTTTTTTTAAATAAAAAAAATCAATTTTTTTTTTAATAAAAAAAATCAATTTTTTTTTAAATTAAAACAATCAATTTTTTTTTTAATTAAAATAATTAAATTTTTCTAAAATGAGAAAAATTATTTTTTCAAAATTTATTCGTTCAAAATATCTCGGAAATTGAGCGAGATAGGGCGATTTCATCCTAACCCTTCTTTTGTGGCTCTTCAAATTATCTACAAAAGAGATTTGAGAAAAAGGGTGTATCTCCATTGATTTCCAAAATTTTCCCCAAAAAAAATAATTATAATTAAATTGAATGAAATCATGTAATCATTTTTTTTCGCGTGAAAGCGATTGCAAAAAATTTCGTAAAAATTCCACACTAACACAAGTTTTTTTCGGCATTTTCTCAAATTTTTTCAGATTTTTTTGTTGACACCTTCATCTCAAAAAAAAACAAAACCCGTTCATTTTACTCTGCAAGTCCGTTTTGCCCCATTTTCTCCAATAAAGTGCAGATGTGCAAAAAAAAAATATTTTTTCATTATTATATATTATATAGGGGAGACCGGGGCAAAATGGGTACATGTGCTTTAAAGTACCCCATTTTGCCCCGGTCTCTCCCATACATATATAGGGGAGACTGTGGCAAAATGGACCCACAAGATGAAATTATTGGAGATTTTTTTTAAGATCGGCAGTTCCTATGAAAAATCCGAAAAAATTCACCAACAATGTAGACATATTATAGTATATTCTCAAATTTTTTCAGATTTTTTCACAAAGTCCTTCACTTCAAAAAAAAATCCTGAATCACTTTGATGCAGAGGTCCATTTTGGCCCAGTCTCCCCTACACATATATATATATATATATATATATATATATATATATTTTTTTTTTTTGTATTAATTCTTCCAAACCTAATACAGGTTTATTCAGAGATTATACATATATTTATACGATGAAAATCATATAAATATTCCGCTCTGATAGACAATGGCCGAGGAGCAGATGAGGAGCAATTACATGGGAAGAACCTGGGGATTACCGTGACCGGTAGCAAGCAATAATAATTGTGGGGGGAAAGGGGGGGGGGGGGGGGAGATCGTGATTATTGGATGCCATGAACTCGATCGATCTTCGATAAACACGCTCGTATGTAACAATTTTTCGCTACTGTGTAGGAATTATTGAAAAAAAAAAAAAACGTTTCGCTCTCAAATTCCAGCAATTACGTGCAATAAAATGAACATTTACGCATGTTATTTATTCTCTGTGGAATGAGTTAATCGAGAGAGTTGCTTTGATTCCATTTCCATGATTTATTGGTTGAATAATCGGTAATTTTGTACTTCTGGAATTTTGTAAGAATTGTAGTCATTAATAATTGCTGTTTAAAAGATAGTTCGAGTAGTTTCAAGTGGATAATCAATTTTTTAATTTTTTTAATTCAATTTTGGTTACTTTTGATGGAACAAATTAATCGAAAATTCAGGATTTAAATGACATCCTCATCCCGGGATTATTCATCTATTTTTCATATTTTTGGAAGGAAAAAAATCTATGAACCTTTGCCGATTCTCTTTACCTTCATTCACACAATGAATTTTTTAGTTATTTATTTTTTTATTTTTTTATTACACATTTTAATTATTATTCATTAAATACTGATATCATAGATAACAGTTTTTACCATTTTTATTTAATTATTTTACTGTAATTTAAATAATTATTATTTATTATTAATTATAATTTGCTTACACAATATCACAAGTAGCATTAGTGTGTTATATTTGGATAAAATGTAGATTTTTAATTATTGAAACATCAGTAAGAGCTTTTTAATTATTCATGTAATTAAGGATATCCAAGTAGTTCTGATGATCTATTTTTTCGTTTGAATTTTGATGACTTTCGATAGAGTAGAATGAGGAGATTTTTTAAAAATTTACTTTACACCATTTTACCGGACACAAATTGAGGCAAAAATAATTTTTGAAAAAAATTAAATTAACATTAGAACTCCATAAGCGAGATTCAGTTTCAGTTTCACTGCAACAATTCATGGTTACAGATCTATTTTTTCCTTGTATAACTATATATATTCTTGTTCGTCAGAGTGTCTATTAATTTTTTAAATTATAAAAAATACCTGTTACCGGACAATTAGCGATGATTAGTCCAATTAATTACATGAAAACATGAATGGCGGGAATATTTGTATTTAAAATCCGAGGATTCTCCAATCACAGTCCTAGATGCTGGAACAGCGTCAGTCAAATTTGCAACAATATTGGATATTTATAATATTATTTAATGACAATTTATTATCGTGGACATTGTTTCAATATCGGTAAAATGTTACAAAATCGGAATAATTAGAATATTTATGATAAGTTACATGAAAATTTTGGGCTAAATTAATTATGGAATTAATTTTGTTCTGATTATTATGAGATTCATGTTTGGTTTGGTTTGAATATAACAGAAAAATGGAGTTTTTGCATCAGTGAACTGGAAAATTTTGGCAAATAATATATCTGTAAATAAATGACATGTACAGGATCATTCGCTCGTGAAATTTATTCAGTTTGCTAAAATATACATGAAATGACAGTAGATGCATGTGTTGAGTTGTGACAGTTCCTATTTCCTCTATTTAATGTTAAACTAATTTTTTTTTGGATTGAAGGAGTCAACGAAAAAATCTGGAAAAATTCGGAAAGATTTTCCAACATGTCCTCATTATTGAGTAATTTTCTCAGATTTTTTCGTAAAACCCTTCACTCAAAAAAAAAACCCCTCCCTTATTAGAAAAAACGAGAGAAAATGAGAATCAACTCATGAAAAAAATTTCACTATTTTTTTTCGTAGTAAAGGACCTCATTAAAAAATCTGACAAAATTTGACCAGATTCTCCCACATGTTTCCATAATTGAGTAATTTTTTCAGATTTTTTCGTGAAATCCTCCACTTGAAAAAAAATCCCTTCTCTATTAAAAAAATCGAGCAAAAATGAGAATCAACTCATGAAAAAAATTTCACTATTTTTTTTCGTAGTAAAGGATCTCATTAAAAAATCTGAAAAAATTTGAGCAGATCCTCCAACATGTCTCCATTATCGTGTAATTTTTTCAAAATTTTTCCTGGAGTCTTTCCCCCTAAAAAAAATTCCCCTATACCTCCCCAAGTCGAAAAATACAATTTCCTTCTTTTCCACCTAAATTTTCGTTTCACCAAGCAATAGGAAGGAGGTATTAAAGATAGTACAGATCTTTCTCTCGCAATCAATGTGATTATTCCTCCTTCTTTTTACGTCACAGAATAACTCCGTGAAAGTTTCCGGGACGAGTACTTGGGAGCGAGTTGGCATTTTGTGTGTGTCTCGAAGGGGATAATTGTACTTTGGGTGATGTCTACTGTACAAGAGGTCCTCATCAAAAAAAAAAAAAAAAAGAACCAAGTGAATAATAGTATTGCTTTCCAACTGATATAGCTTTTTCTGCTGATACTTTAGCATTATGCTTCCGAATGGAAGTGATACAACTTTTTTTCAAACCATCATCAAAATATCAAATTTTGAAAAATTCATTAAAACGCCAATAATTCGAGAACTAATCATGCAAATAAGCTCAAAATTTACAGGCATTCAACTGATAAGACTCTCGAGATAATATATGAGTATAAATAACATCAGTTGAATAATTTCCAGAAATTCCATTAAAAACTGATTTTCGAAAAATGGACATATCTCAAAAAGTATCGATTGAATTCTCTTCAAATAAAGCTTAAAAAATCCTCTAAATTTGACAAAAAAAAATCGTCCAAAAATCGAAAAAATTGGAAGAAAAAACGAAAAATCCTCTAGATTTGACAAAAGAAAAGCATCGAAAAATCGGAAGAATTAGAAGAAAAAACGAAGAATCCTCTAAATCTGACAAAAAAAATCGTTGAAAAATCGGAAAAATTGCAACAAAAAACGAAAGATCCTCTAAATTTGACCAGAAACGGCGAAAAATCGGGAGAATTAGAAGAGAAATTCTCTAAATTTGACAAAACAAAAAAATCGTCGAAAAATGGAAAAAATTGGAAGAAGAAACGAAAAATCCTCTAAATCTGACCAAAAAAACATCGAAAAATTGGAAGAAAAAAAGTAAAATCCTCTAAATTTGATTTAAAAAAGATATTGAAAAAATTTGAAGAATAAACGAAAAATCCTCTAATTTTGACGAAAAAGAAATAATTGAAAAATCGAAAAAATTGGAAGAAAAAAGGAGAAATCCTCTAAATTTGACCCAAAAAAATAAATGTCGAAAAAACGAAAAAATTGGAAGAAATATATGAGTATAAATAACATCAGTTGAATAGTTTCCAGAAATTCCATTAAAAACTGATTTTCGAAAAATGGACATATCTCAAAAAGTATCGATTGAATTCTCTTCAAATAAAGCTTAAAAAATCCTCTAAATTTGACAAAAAAAAATCGTTCAAAAATCGAAAAAATTGGAAGAAAAAACGAAAAATCCTCTAGATTTGACAAAAGAAAAGTATCGAAAAATCGGAAGAATTGGAAGAAAAAACGAAGAATCCTCTAAGTTTGACAAAAAAAATCATTGAAAAATCGGAAAAATTGCAAGAAAAACCGAAAAATCCTCTAAATTTGACCAAAAACTGCGAAAAATCGGGAGAATTAGAAGAGAAATTCTCTAAATTTGACAAAACAAAAAAAGCGTCGAAAAATGGAAAAAATTGGAAGAAGAAACGAAAAATCCTCTAAATCTGACCAAAAAAACATCGAAAAATTGGGAGAAAAAAAGTTAAATCCTCTAAATTTGATTTAAAAAAGATATTGAAAAAATTTGAAGAATAAACGAAAAATCCTCTAAATTTGACGAAAAAAAAAAAAAGTTGAAAAATCGAAAAAATTGGAAGAAAAAAGGAGAAATCCTCTAAATTTGACCCAAAAAAATAAACGTCGAAAAAACGAAAAAATTGGAGGAAATATATGAGTATAAATAACATCAGTTGAATAGTTTCCAGAAATTCCATTAAAAAATGATTTTCAAAAAGTGAACAAATCTCAAAAAGTGAACAAATCTCAAAAAGTATCGATCGAATTCTCTTGAAATAAAACTTAAAAAATAGAGTTTGTCGAGAGGAAATTTTCCACAAAATATGAAATTTTTCTATAAAACCGTTTTGCTGTAATTGAGACTTTTATGCACCCACAGACATACACACACACACAAACATGCGCTAAAAATATCATTTTCTCTCTATTTACATCATTTTAAGTATCTTCTATTAAAAAAAATTACAATTGAAAATTCTGATGATTCCATAGCTTTCATTCGGAAGCAAAAAAGGAAAAAACAAACATTTTTCTTCTCTCTCTGAATCCATTGACTCTGGTCCCTAATTAGTGTCAGAGATAGGATTTGAATAATGATCCTCATGACATCTCAATTCAAATAAATTGCCTTTTATTATTACTTCAACTGTCTCAACTAATTCTAATGCTGAAATGTATTATCATCGAACTTATTACACAGTAAAAAATGAAATGATAATTTACAAACAGAGATTGCGTAAATAGGAAAAAAAAAAAAATTAGAAACACTCTATTTCGTCTCATGGCAAATAAGTACGTAATTATTATTGCTTTGGATTACGTATTCGGATGTTCTTCCGCTCCGTAGAATTCTCTCACCAGACTCAATTTCAAACATATATACAGACGGGTTGGGTGTAAGTGTCAGGTACAATAGAAGCATATAGTCTGACACGACTCGCGTATTCCCACACTGTATGGAAATATACATGGTAAAGGAGCAGGGGGGAGGGAGGGGGGGAGGGATACTCTCTAACTCGTGCTCATCCTTTTCCTTGTTTTTTCAGTTATTCTTTTCTCATTTCACTCATTTACATTCTGGGAATTCTCTTTTTTAGTTAAAAAATTAGAAAAAAAAAATTGGTGAATTTGAAGATTTTTTTTTTCAGTGATGGCTTCAATAAAAAATTTTGAAAAAATTCATGAAGATGCTCCAGTATATCTATATTGTTGTGTAATTTTTTGGGATTTTTTTGAAGAGAACTTCATCATGAAAAAAATTAGTCTTTATAGACTTAAGGGGAATCCTGAAATTCGGGAGATAAAGCAGAATTTTTATGAATTGAATTTGAAGATTTTTTTTGGAAGTGAAGGCCTTCTCGAAAAAATGTAAAAAAATTCAGAAAGATTCTTCCATATGTCTATAAGTTTCTCTAATTTTTTGGGATTTTTTCAGAGGGAGCATCATCCTTAAAAAAATTCAAATCTCGATAGACTCAATGAGATTCCCCGAATTTGAGCGATAAACCAGAATTTTTTTTTGTTAAACTTGAAGATTTTTTTTTGGAGTGAAGGCTTTCACGAAAAAATCTGAAAAAATTCCTGAATATGCTCCAGTGAGTCTCCATTGTTGTCTAATTTTTTCGGATTTTTTAAGAAGGACCCTCACCCCCAAAAAAATTGATGTCTCGATAGGCTCAAGGGGAATCCCAGAACTCGATCGATAAAACAGGAATAATTGGTCGAACTAGAAGATTTTTTTTTTGGGTCGAAGTTTCCACCAAAAAATCTGAAAAAATTCAAGAAGGTGGTCCAGCATCTTCCCATCATTGTCAATTTTTTCAGATTTTTCCAAGAAAACCTTCACCCAAAATAAAAATCTTGATTCACTTCAACCTACTAATGATTTAGTCCCGATATTTTTTTCATCAATTTTTTAAATTCTCCTCTTCACTTTCAAATGTAAATAGAAGACCCCGAACATTTCCTCACCGAACCCTAATTACATACGGGTCATAAGCATGAACTAAAAGCACCCACGAAATTTCTGTCCATTTCGACATCTGAATCGGGCTTTCAACTAATTTCCCCTCGGATTGTTTGACGACTTTTGGGAATTATTTATAATCAAAAAGCTCCAAGTAAATTACGTAGTTCTGTCGAGGGACTATTGATTTGTGGCTATGATAGAGAATTGTTCACGAGTGCAAATAACGTCATGTGGAAGCAGCTGTCAAAGTCTCGTAAATCCCATTAAATCAAGAGGCACGGTAGTGTCATAGCGCCAAGTAGGAAAATTCAACAGCTGTTCCGAGTAACGTTAATCAAAGAGAGAAAGAGAGAGAATATGCAGAGGAAGGTGCAATTCCACCCTTTTTTGCTTTCGAATGGAAGCTATGTAATCATCAGAATTTTCGATTGTAATTTTTTTTAATAGAAGATACTTAAGGATGTTCTATACCTACCGTAAGCGGGGGTTGTGCGGCATGAGAGGGGCAGTGATTTCGTCAGTGTTCCAATCCCTGAACATGAAATAATGATTTTTTAAATTCCTCATTAAAATGATTTTCAGGGAATTATGGAACGCTGTCAGTGTTCAAATATTATATTATTATCATTACATTTCATAGATATTTTTTTTATCCTTTATTTAATTAGTTTGAGAATTATTTGGAAAAAAGCGTTGAATTCTAGGGAATTCTGGCGACACAAGCTGGCAGCACTTACGCGAAATCGACAATTTTTCAAGCATTTTTATTAATTTTAAAGCCAATTATTGACCCAATCGTTGTATAAAAATGAACAAATTGTGCGGGGGGGTTATTTCTCACCTATATCCGAAGTTTCATCAAATTTGAACAATTTTTCGAAAAGTTTCTTAAGCTTTTGTGAATTTTCCATAAGAATCATGTTAAAAATGGTTTTTAAAAAATTTATAACTTTTAAACCAGGTATGAAAAAAATCCAAAATTTTGCATACGGTTTCTTTATAAATTGGAGAACCTTGGAAAAAAATTTCATTGAAATCGTGCAATTTTAAGTTCTAATAAAATACCAGTAGAACATCCTTGAACGATGGTTATTAAAAAATTTATAACTTTTAAACCAGGTATGAAAAAAATCCAAAATTTTGCATACGGTTTTTTTATGATTTGGAGAACCTTGGAAAAAAATTTCAATGAAATCGTACATTTTTGAATTTTGATGAAATACCTATAGAACATCCTTAAGGCAGGATTCTACTTTGAAACTTCGAAAAAAATGCTTTTTTTGGAATTTTTTTTTGAGAGAATGAATAAAGATATTCATGTAGGGTTTGTGAGGCTCAATAAATACACTCTTGAAATACGTTAGAAAATTTTTTTTCATTTATTTTATGCACTTTTTATACCCAAAAATATGACTTCAATCCAATGCCTCGATTTATAGGTGGGTGTATGCGCCGGGACTCGAATTTTGAAAATGGGCGATTCGAAAAAAAAAAAAAAAAATTTTTTAGGTTCAATGTAACTCCAGCAACCGCCTGAACTAGGATTTTCAATGTGCATGCAAAAATGAAGGAATGGCGGCGAAAACAACGAAAAATGAAAAAAAATTGCCTTTTCTCTAACTGTTTTTTGCAACAAGAAATTAGTGAAAATCAAAATTTTGAGATTATACTAGTTCAGGCGGTTGCTGGAGTTACATTGAACCTAAAACAATTTTTTTTTTTTTTTCGGATCGCCCATTTTCAAAATTCGAGTCCCGGCGCATAAATTGAGGGTATTGTATTAAAATGATATTTTTGGCTATAAAAAGTACATAAAATACATGGTAATTTTTTTAAAAATGTATTTCAAGAGTGTATTTATTGAACCTCACAAACCCTCCACCAATATCTCTATTAATACGCTCATAAAAAATTTCCAAAAATAGTTTTTTTTCAAAAAATTTCAAAGTAGAATCCTGCCTTAAAATGATCTAAATAGAGAAAAAATTATATTTTTAGTGCATGTCTGTGTGTGTGTGTATGTCTGTGTGTGCATAAAAGTCTCAATTACAGCAAAACGGTTTTATAGAAAAATTTCATATTTTGTGGAAAACTTCCTCTCGAAAAACTCTATTTTTTAAGCTTTATTTCAAGAGAATTCGATCGATACTTTTTGAGATATGTCCATTTTTCGAAAATCAGTTTTTAATGGAATTCCTGGAAACTATTCAACTGATGTTATTTATACTCATATATTTCTTCCAATTTTTTCGTTTTTTCGACGTTCATTTTTTCGGGTGAAATTTAGAGGATTTCTCCTTTTTCTTCCAATTTTTTCGATTTTTCAATTTTTTTTTTTCGTCAAATTTAGAGGATTTTTCGTTTATTCTTCAAATTTTTTCAATATCTTTTTTAAATCAAATTTAGAGGATTTTACTTTTTTTCTTCCAATTTTTCGATGTTTTTTTGGTCAGATTTAGAGGATTTTTCGTTTCTTCTTCCAATTTTTTCCATTTTTCGACGCTTTTTTTGTTTTGTCAAATTTAGAGAATTTCTCTTCTAATTCTCCCGATTTTTCGCCGTTTTTGGTCAAATTTCGAGGATCTTTCGTTTTTTCTTGCAATTTTTCCGATTTTTCAACGATTTTCTTTGTCAGATTTAGAGGATTCTTCGTTTTTTCTTCTAATTCTTCCGATTTTTCGATGCTTTTCTTTTGTCAAATCTAGAGGATTTTTCGTTTTTTCTTCCAATTTTTTCGATTTTTGAACGATTTTTTTTGGTCAAATTTAGAGGATTTTTTAAGCTTTATTTCAAGAGAATGCGATCGATACTTTTTGAGATATGTCCATTTTTCGAAAATCAGTTTTTAATGGAATTTCTGGAAATTATTCAACTGATGTTATTTATACTCATATATTATCTCGAAAGTTTTATCAGTTAAATGCCTGTAAATTTTGAGCTTATTTGCATGATTAGTTCTCGAGTTATTGGCGTTTTAATGAATTTTTCAAAATTTGATATTTTAATGATGGTTTGAAAAAAAGTTGTATCACTTCCATTCGGAAGCATATTGCTAAAGTATTAGCAGAAAAAGCTGTATCAGTTGGAAAGCAATACTATTATCTACTTGTTTTTTTTTTTTAGAATATTTCGGAAACTAAACGAGATGAGGCGATTTTTCTGTAATTTTTTTTTTCGTAGAGAATTTCAAAGGATACGAAAAAAAAATTCCGTAAAAACATCACTCTATCTCGCTTAATTTCCGGAATACTCTTAAAAAACTGATCAAAATTCTAGGATAAGTCGATTTTTTTGATCAATTTTTCAAAAATACCTTTCTTTATTTATTAAAATGTAGACTTCCGCTAGAATATCTTGGGAATTAATGGAGATAAGCTCTTTTTACTCTGATCCTTTCTTGAAATTTCCTACCAAAAAAAAAAAAAGGATGATGAAATCATTCTATCTCGCTTAATTTCCGGAATATAAAGGCTTTTATTGAAACAAATTGAAAAAAAAAATGAAAAAATTACTCAATAATGTTCCCGCGAATTTTTAAACACAATTTCAAAAACTATTGACCCAAAATTCTCTATTATATAATTTTCTCTCAATTTTCCGAACATTTTAATGGAATTATCATAATTCAATGAATTTATAAACTCCATTATATTTCGAGAAAAAAAATATAAAAAAATTCGCTAACGCTGAAATTACATAAAACAATTATAATTACTGATACAATTATTAATTAAAGCTATTATTATTATGAAATAAAAGAAGACAGGACAAACAAAGAAAATTATCCGATGAATTACGTGAATTTAAATAATAATTAAAAAAAAAAAAAATACGCGGATAAAATAACCGCATGATTACGACCCATTTTTTTTTAGTTCAATGAAAATTCTTGGATTATTTGAATATTAATAAATTTTTCTACTGCATCTCTCGTTCATTCGGATATTCCGTCAGAATAATGAGAATTTTTTTGTCTCTCTCTCTCTCGTTTCATTCAGCCGTTGAAGGTAATTAATTTGAGATTGAATTGAAAATGAGGATAGAAGCGAATTTATACAGTCTCGTATTAAGAGAGTATACTACAGTACGGTCGATAAAACAGAAAAAAATGAGGATTTGTAGGTTAGTTTCCAATTAATTGCTGTTAATTCGGGGAAAATGTCCTTTAATTTACCCGAAAAAAGTGATTAAACTATTCGAAAGTCATATCTTCAGCTTGTGAATATAATTTTTTTTTCTCGAATTTTTTTTTACATCAATCTCCTATCACATGCATGAGATAGAGAGAGAGGCAAATAGTTACGACTACCTTCTAATTAAAATTTCTCAATAACTATACGGTGAATTGAATATTTTTTTCTTCTATTATTTAGTTAAAATGCTGTTCTCTTCGCCAATTGTTTTTAAATAATGGGTCAATTGTGTGGTTTTCTAGGTTTCTTAGGTTCTACATGATAAAAATCGGGGGAAATACTTGAGATTGGGTATTTTAGATGATTCCATTGGAAAGCTGAGGAAATTTGACATGGAAACCATATGTCGCATTGTTTTTAAGATTTTTTTGAAAATTCCAGGATTTTTTGAAAAAATTGATCCCAAATTTTCGAAATTTCGAGAAAAAAAACAAAAATCACTTGTAGCACATGTTTTCTACGTGAAATTTCCTCAGCTCTTCACTGGAAGCATCAAAAAAACTTTATCTCCCTCCATTTCATAGAAATCCTTCAATTTTTGTTCCTAAATCTAAAAAAAATGTAGAGGATTGGGGAAAAAACTTCAAATAATCCCGTCTACGTATTAATACACAAAAAAAATATCCAGCGAGCCGAAATTTTACCTCCCAATCAAATTTTCACTCTAATAAATTGTGATTCTCTTATCATTTTCAAGAATTTTTGGAGAATTTAATATTTTTTTCTTCTATTATTTAGTTAAAATGCTGTTTTCTTTGCCAATTGTTTTTAAATAATGGGTCAACCCTGTGATTTTTTAGTAATTTCGGTATTTTCGTCCGATTTAGGGCATTTCATTTCCACCACCGCTATTTTCAGTAAATTTGATAATTCATATCTCATAAAATACACGGACAAAAATCATAAAAAAATTCAGAAAAATGTAAAAAAATGTCATCTTTGATGAAACATCAAAAAAATAAAGGATTAACTGCACTCGAGTTCACTGAGCTACCACCTTGATTTCTAATTGAATTGAAAATAAGGATAGCAAGTTTATACAGTGAACAGAAGGGGGTATTTCGCATTAACGGAAGCTACAGGAAAGTCGCGTGTAATCGAAAGTACGCCCCAGGTGGCTATTCTACAGCCAACAACAAAAGAATAAAAGTCACTAGCGTCAAGCATCCAAATTGATTTCTTTTTCTTCAGAAAAACCATCTACTTTTATACTGCCACAATAAAGTGCCTCGTTTCAACAAAAGTTTTATATTTGAGACTCTCTTCCCAATAGGATTTTTTATTTTCATATTTCACTTTATATTGTTCAGGAAAATCGGTTTTTATTGGAATATTGTCGATACTATATCTCTAGGAAAAAAGAGAAAATGAATATGAACTTAGGATTCACTATTTTTATTTTTTTTAAGAAAGAAAGACTTTTTCAAAAAATCTGAAAAAAATTGAGAAGATGCTTAAACATATCTCCATTGTTGTGTAATTTTTTCAAAAAATTTCGCAAATTTCTTCACTCTAAAAAAAAATGCCCTTTCCTAGTGGAAAAATTGAGAAAAAATTAAAATAAATCCAGAAAATTAATTCAGGATTTTTTTTTGGGATGAAGGATGCTTTGAAAAAATCTGAAAAAATTCAAGGAGATTTTCCAGCATGTCTCCATTATCGTGTAATTTTTTCAGATTTTTTCTTGAAGTCCTTCCCTCCAAAAAAAATCCCTCAGACCTCCCCCACTGCAAAAATCAAATTTCCTCCTTTCACAAGTGCCAATAAATTTTCCTTTTATCCATAAAAATATTGCAAAAGAAAAAATAACCAAAAATTCCATAATTTATTATTATTATTAAAGCTCTTAACTGCACATTTACGCACATTAAATCATCACTTAAATACGAAAGTGCAAGACTCCAAGATTTAATGTAGCAAAAATGATTGCTATAGCTCTTGCAAACAATGGATCATCAGTTTCGCGTATTCCTCACGATTTACCATGAATAATCGTTAAATATATTTTAAGTTGAATTAAAATAATAATCGTGCCTCAGTCTCACGACAATTCCATTTTTTCCATCTTTTGTAACAAAAAAAAAAAAAAGGAACAAAATCCACTTTTTTTCTCATTTTTTTTTCACCATTTTTAAGAAAAAAAATTCATCTCCTCTTTCATTTACCATAGTATATAATGAGCCATCGTCGAGAGAAGAGTCGTGACCGAAACGAATGAGGTATCCACCCCCGCAAAATAGTAGAATATCACGGAGACGAGCCAAAACCCTCGATTATAAGCGATCTACTCTGCCATTATCGTAATATTTTATCGCTGCAGTTTCAAAGTGCCAAAGAGAGAGAATAAAAAAGAGAGAAAATGTGAAGGAGAAATTGAGAAAATGGAAATTTTCCACTAATGTTAGCATTCAGAGGCTCGAGACACTGGATGCCTTTTTATTCGACAGATCCACTCGATTTTATCCTGTCACTGGTGTTCAGTTGAATTGAATACTTTAGTGATTAAATTATAGACGATTTCTCATTTATAGGCGAGACATCAGGAAAATGGACCTGTGATGTTATTCCATCAGTTTTTTTTTTGTAAAATATCTTCCTTTCTTTATTTCATTGAAGACTCCAAGTTCTGCAAAACCCATTGGAGCCTTAACGAGGTTCTACCCTCACACGGTAGTTCAAGAAAGCAACATAATTTTTTTATTTTTTTGATCAGTAAAAACTCGACGAAAATTAAATATTTTAATTATAAAAAAACATGTTATTTCGCTTCTTTTATTAATTGATTTTTTTAATAGTAGAAGTATTAAAAATATTCAAGTAGTGGAATGGCGGCTGCGTGCAAACTTCAAATTCTTGGATGTCAATTTTCGATTATTGTGCTTTGTTCCTCAAAAATATTAATAAATTCTTCTACCAATGTTAAGAATCTGTTAGCAACAAATTATTGCATTTGAAAAGAAAAAATTACGGAATAGAAACATATCGGTATACATTGATATATATTCGATCAGCTGATGCATGCAGCATAGCCAGGCCCTCTATCGTTTCCGCCGCCATGACGTGTTTACTACAAATAAATTTTTTTGTATTGCGTTTCTTGAGCTTATTTGGCCGGTGAGGTGGGTCCGAAAGAATATCATTCAATTCTATACATATTCAATTATATCATATTAATTTTTAGTAGGAAAATATCTGTTAGATCTATAAAAAAAAAATACAAAACGTCGCCAATAGAGTGGTTCTGTCATAAGGGCTCTCTATAAGCATGTGAAATTACTCATTTTTACTATTTTTTTTCTCGATAACTAGACGGTCAATGCATTAATCATTCAACTAAAACGTGTATGATATATTTGTTCGTAACCTTAAAAAATTTCATGCAAAAATATCAAAAAATTCAAATTCACTCTTGAGAAGGGTAGAACCTCCTTAAGAAAAAAAAAACCATTTGATAATTCGGCAATTAGTTATCTGCTGTTTATGAGTTTTTTTTCGTGTTTCTCGTGTTTTTCTATGTTATTATACATTTTTTTTTATTAAAATCAATATCTGATAATTAATCATTATCTGTTTAGGACAGTTTTAAGCTGTTCATCAGGATATCTGTTTGGAATATGGTGGAAATTGTGTATACACAAAATAGAATGAAAAAATATAAAAATGTAATAGAAGAAAAAACACAATAGCGATATACCGTGGGGGACCCAGTTACCGAACAGGTCCCAGTTTCCGGACGCAGCAGCAAAACATACTAATAATTAAAATTCAAATGAGAAAACCAGATTTTCAATACTTGCAAAATTTCAACATAAAAATCAACTAAATTGTTTGATCCATTTTATTAATTTATTTTTTCATTTTATTACTTTAATTCTAACTGTCCGGAAACTGGTACCATTTCCTTAATCGTCCGATAACTGGTACATCCACGGTACAAGGAGAACAAGCAGGAGCCCCACTACTTGCGCGTGATTTGGCACATTGTACATTTAATATTCTGCCAATGCAATTGTCAGAAAGGTTCCGAATGGATTTTTCAATCTTACATCTACCGTCATCGATCTGTGCGTGGTATGGGGAAACCAAAATAGGCCTCAGAGGGTTAAATTCGTCCCAAATATAATCAATTGAATAGTTTTGAAGATATAGCTTGCTTTTTCTGATGTTTCTATGCTAATATTTAAGAAACTACTGGATCGATTCCGCTCAGTTTCAATAACAGCCTTTGTGCTCATCAGATGTAGAACCTCACAAAATTTGAGGTCTCTAGCTCAATTATTCATCAAGTTATCGTGGAATCAAGATTTTCACGAAAAATTTCTCAAAAGTTTTGTACTGGACAAACTAAAAATCTGAGCTCCCACCACCCCTGGAGTCAAAGATGCAGCTCTTGGACGCACATCTCCTCGTGGAGAGTGGACGCTGTGATTCCATTTTTCATCGAGAAAAGTCGAAAAAACGATATTTCGACATTTTCATTTTTCTCGAAAACCATTCGGGCGATTTAGCTGGAATTTTGTCAGAGCTTGGGGCATGCACGGCGAACTCATGGTAGAATTTTCAGATCGCTAGTTAGCCCCATTTCAGAGTAAAGTGGAAAATGCTTCATCACATACACACACACACACATACACACAGACATTTTTTAAAAACGGTGGATCTTGACGTTTTGGGTCATTTGTAGTCATATTATGATGAAATCTCAAACTCGAAAAAAATTACGATTACAAAGCTTTCATTCGGAAGCAAAAAGGGGGATTCAATAATTTGATATTAATTATTGTATTTTTTGTGATTGACTATGTTTTAATGGTTAATATTTTTTCGTAAATAAAATTTTACGAATAAAAGAGGGTGGGGGAAAACGGGTTTTCATCATATTGAAACAAAAAGTTGCTATATAAATGACACATTAGAATATTTAGCCCTTTTTTGTCTCAAGTCTTTTTTGTAAATCTCCAAATTTTCCTAAAAAAAAGTAGAATTTGAACAAAAAAGGCGTATCTCCAATTAGATTCCGAGATATTCTCAAAAAAAAAAGAAAAAATTGGATAAAAAATGAAATTATTCTATTTTATTTCATCTCTTCACTGCAGATTTAATCAAATATTTAGTACTCGATTCTCAATAAATCTTCACGAGGTGTTGACAACAGAAATCCGTGTACGCATGAGCTGTTGTCATACCGACCACAGGCTGTGTACACAGAGACACGTCGTAACCACCCCCCCCCCCTCCCCCCCACAGACACACACTTCACCGATTCAACATTACTGTGTGTGTGTGTGTGTGTGTGTGTGTGTAAACACATCAGCGAAAGTGTACGACTCTCGTAATAACTTCTTTCATCAAATTTTTAACAAGAGGTAAAAGAAAATAGCTTCTTTCTCAAGTTATTAGAGGAGAACTTTACAGCTTCAGAGTTTTCTTGACATGTTTGTGGATGATATTTCCAACGTTATGAAGAAGTTTATTCAGGTTTTCATAGAGTTGATACAGAGAAGTGTGTTTGAGGTAGTATCTCAGTGAGCTCGAGTATAGTTTACTCCTTATTTTTTTTTGATGCCATATTAAAGATGATATTTTTTTTACATTTTTCTTAATTTTTTCATGATTTTTGTCTGTGCAGTTTATGAGATATGAATTATCAAAGTTACTAAAAATACCGGTGGTGGGGAAAAAACGCCCTAAATCGGACGAAAATAACGAAATTACTAAAAAACCACAGGGTTGATCCATTATTTAAAAACAATTGGCGAAGAGAACAGCATTTTAACTGAATAATAGAAGAAAAAAATATTAAATTCTCCAAAAATTCTTGAAAATCATAAAAGAATCATAAATTATTAGAGTGAAAATTTGATTGGTAGGTGAAATTTCGGCTTGCTGGATATTTTTTTTGTGTATAAATACGTAGACGGGATTATTTGAAGTTTTTTCTCCAATCCTCTACATTTTTTTTAGATTTAGGAACAAAAATTGAAGGATTTCTATGAAATGGAGGGAGATAGAATTTTTTTGATGCTTCCAGTGAAGAGCTGAGGAAATTCCACGTAGAAAACATGTGCTACAAGTGATTTTTGTTTTGTTTCTCGAAATTTCAAAAATTTGGGCTCAATTTTTTCAAAAAATCCTGAAATTTTCAAAATAATCTTAAAAACAATGTGACATATGGTTTCCATGTCAAATTTCCTCAGCTCTCCAATGGAATCATCTAAAATACCCAATCTCAAGTATTTCCCCCGATTTTTATCCTGCAGAACCTAAGAAACCTAGAAAACCACACAGTTGACACATTATTTAAAAACAATTGGCGAAGATATCAGCATTTTAACTAAATAATAGAAGAAAAAAATATTCAATTCACCGTATAGTTATTGAGAAATTTTAATTAGAAGGTAGTCGTAACTATTTGCCTCTCTCTCTATCTCATGCATGTGATGGGAGATTAATGTAAAAAAAATTCGAGAAGAAAAAATTATATTCACAAGCTGAAGATATGGCTTGCGAATAGTTTAATCGCTTTTTTCGGGTAAATTGAAGCACTTTTTCCCGAATTATCAGCAATTAATTGGAAACTAACCTCCAAATCCTCGGTTTTTCCTCTTTTATCGACCGTACTCCGGAATACTACCTTAAAACAGAACTTTTCAGCTCAAAGTTCTCTCCAAATGTTTTTGTAGATAACGTTTCAACGTTATAAAAAAGTAATTCAGCTTTTCGTGCAGTTGATACAGAGAACTGTGTTTAATTGACCGTAGAAGTGCAAACTCCAGCATTGAATATCACAGAGATGCCCCTACTTCACCCAATTTTGAGGAAAGTTAAAGTACCTTATGATCCGGAAATTCCAGAAATTTTGAAAAATTTATGAATAATTAAAGGAGACCTTTTTTTTTAATAACTCGGAAAGCAGGCGACTTTGAAACCGCGGCTTCAAGAAAAAATCTGAAAAAATTAGACAATAATCGAGACATAACAACGAATTTCTGTGATTTTTTTCAGATTTTTTTGTAAAGGCCTTCCCTCCAAAAAAAATTCTGAAAACATAAAAACAAGAAAAGTCAATTTTTTTTTACTGATTTTTTTTTGATAATATCTCGAAAAATGAGCGAGATAGCGCAATCGTCATTGAATCATCTAAAATCGCTCTATCTCACATACTTTCCAAGATATTTTAAAAAAATAAATCACAAAAAAATACAACTTTATTTTTACTTTTCCACAACCGATTTCGTGACTTTCACTGAAACCAATTTAAATGAATAAATAAATATCATTCAATTGCAAAAAAAAAAACAATACAATTGCCAAATAAAAGAACTGAATAACAAGTAAAAATGAATGAACGAGTACGAGTCATTACTGTCCTAGTCAAATAATCCTTTTTTGAGTGCTTCAAAATGTTAAATTTCTCGCGTATTGCCATGTAAATTCATTCAGATTCAACGAGCACGTTCTAATTGGAGAGAATGCAAACGACGATCTGCATAACAAGCGAATGAACACAAGAGGAGTCTAGTGAAAGGGGCAATGAGCATCATTGCTGTGAAGAATAATCATAAAATAAATTCATCAAAAGAAGGAATTAGTGGAAAAAAAAAGGAGGAAAAAAAAGAAGAAATGAGTATTGCAAATCTTGAGTATTCCTTTTTATTTTTCATTTATTTTCTCTAATTTTCTCATCAGAGGCGAGAAAAAAATTTATTCTAGAATTCTAGCAGACTAATTGAGATAATTTCATTCCCCCCCTTTTTTTCTGTTAATTGTAAATTAAATATTCATGATTTTCATCAAATAAATACGTTTTTAGTGAAAAATGTGAAATTTTTCAATTTTATCTTTTTTTATGCACTTTTCAAAATTTCTTAAAACCCCCAAAAAAATTAATCTATTAATTTTTTAAAAATATTATAAATGAAAGAAAAAAATTTTCACCCTGTTTCTCTTCTTCAATTTCTAATTGTTTTCCATTATTTCCCATTAAAAATTGCAATTAATCCCTTTTTCCTCTTTCAGTCATTAAATGACTCAGCTGAAATCATAAACTCATATATAACGTAATACAAAAAAAAAAAAAAACTTCAACACTCGAATGAACAAGTTTTATGCGCGCTAGAACTCATAGCAATTCCAATATTTCATAGTGGCGTGCGTTTCGCGTCAAGCAACACGCAAGTATCCGTAACCTCTATCTTTTTTGTAAATTTATCGTCTTCACGGAAGAATGCAATGCCCTTTCGTAATTCCCTGTGTCAGTTTCATCTATTTTATTTATCATCAGTTGATGATAATTTATTATGGAGAAATTATTATTTATTTTTGAGGTAGTATGCCAGAGTTTGATCGATAAAACAGGAAAAAATGAGGATTTTTAGGTTAGTTTCCAATTAATCGCTGTTAATTCGGGGAAAATGTGCATTAATTTACCCGAAAAAAGTGATTAAACTATTCAAAAGCCACATCTTCAGCTTGTGAATATAATTTTTTTTTCTCGAATTCTTTTTACATCAATCTCCTATCACATGCATGAGATAGAGAGAGAGGCAAATAGTTACGACTACCTTCTAATTAAAATATCTCAATAACTATACGGTGAATTGAATATTTTTTTCTTCTATTATTTAGTTAAAATGCTGTTTTCTTCGCCAATTGTTTTTAAATAATGGGTCAAGTGTGTGGTTTTCTAGGTTTCTTAGGTTCTACAGGATAAAAATCGGGGGAAATACTTGAGATTGGGTATTTTAGATGATTCCATTGGAGAGCTGAGGAAATTTGACATGGAAACCATATGTCGCATTGTTTCTAAGATTTTTTTGAGAATTCCAGGATTTTTTGAAAAAATTTACCCCAAATTTTCGAAATTTCGAGAAAAAAAACAAAAATCACTTGTAGCACATGTTTTCTACGTAAAATTTCCTCAGCTCTTCACTGGAAGCATCAGAAAAACTCTATTTCCCTCCATTTCATAGAAATCCTTCAATTTTTGTTCCTAAATCTAAAAAAAATGTAGAGGATTGGGGAAAAAACTTCAAATAATCCCGTCTACATATTTATACACAAAAAAATATCCAGCGAGCCGAAAATTCACCTTCCAATCAAATTTTCACTCTAATAATTTATGATTCTTTTATTATTTTCAAGAATTTTTGGAGAATTGAATATTTTTTCTTCTATTATTTAGTTAAAATGCTGTTTTTTTCGCCAATTGTTTTCAAATAATGGGTCAAGTACGTAGTTTTTCAGTAATTTCGTTATTTTTGTCCGATTTAGGGCATTTCTTCCCCACCACCGCTATTTTCAGTAACTCTGATAACTCATATCTCATAAATTACACAAACAAAAATCATGAAGAAATCCAGAATAATCGAAAAAAGTATCATTTTTTTATTACAGAATTAAAAAAATAAGAGGTTAACTGTACTCGAGCTCGCTTCTTTCCCTTCATCGTTTGATATCGATGACATTTCAAGGAGAAGAAGCACCTTGAATCGATTCGTTACACGTTCCTCGTGTCTTAACAGTGCAATGATGCCTTTCTAAAGGCATTAGGATCACATCTATCACTATATCGACTCACATCTAGATATATATATATATATATATATATATATATATATATATATATATATATATATACACATGGAAAGTCGATTAACCCGTTTTCACGATGCACAAGAATTTTATAATATTATAAATAATTGATTCTTTATTTTATAAATATCAAAATTATGTTATTAATTTGTTTTTAACAGACTAATTAATATTATTGCATTAATAATATTTTAATTATTACTAAAAGTCAAAATTAATGAATTTTTATTGAATTTTTTTTTTTATCAAGTCTTTTAAAAATCCCATGTTTCATTCCCTCCTCCCCCCCCCCCCTTTTTTCTCTTCAAAACATAAAAATACTTTGCATACATTAAAATTGTATAATACTTAATGATCAATAAACTCCAGATGATAAATCATAATTTTCCACTAAATGATTATAATGGCTCTTTGAAATTAACTCAACCCTTTTATTTTTTTTTAATGAGAAAAAAAAAACACAACACAAAGAGAAAATAGAGAATATATAATTATCTCATTGGATACGAGAGATTCTTCGTACAACAATGGGAAGACATTTAATGGTGGACTAATAATAATTTTTCAATTGCTTTATACTTAATTGACTGATTAAATTGCAAAAGTCGGCTTTTTCGTGATTAGAAAATAGAATAATTAGTTTGGGATATGTTAAGAAACATTTAATTCATTGGCTACATTATCTTTGGGTTTTTTTTTTCAAATTTTTTTACTGTTAATACTCGTGATAATAGGGAGAGACTCAGCATTTGGAAATAATAGGCTTTGGATCCTCAATTTTTTTTTTTTTTTTTTTTTTTTTTTTTTTGAAGAATATTATAGTGCGGTAAAACATTTGTCAATGATGAATTCTTGGAGTTCATCTCGGAGACACGAAATTAATCGGGATACAATAAAGATGTTGCAGATGTTTAAATTAAAGGGAAGTGGATTTTAAAAAAATGAAAAAAAAAGAAGAGAATTCAAGAGAAAGATGGATAATTTTAGTGAAAGCAGAGAGTTGTCACAGAAGAAGTTGTACACGTGTTTATCTCGATGGTTGTGAGACCGCAAAATATGCGGTCTTTCATCGACGACTTTTATGTTGAAAAAAAAGAAGAATATATAAATTATTTTGTTACGATTATTTCCGCGGATTTTTTTTTGACAATTCGCGAATTTTTCGAGTTTTATTGTTTTAAATACAATTTTTTTTGTCGTCATTTTCTGGGAATATTTTGGAAACTTAGCGAGATAGGGCGATTTTATCCTAATTTTATTAATCTTTATTTTATAAAAATTGAAATTAATATCCATGACTAACAAATACACAAACAAATCAACACATCAATAAAATGAACACAAAAACAGATCAATATATGAAACAATCAGCACATAAAAATTCCAAAAAATGGTATATTTTGATACATGAAAAATATTTTAAGGCATTTTACTTACGAGAAATCGTAGCTTTGTAGGAATCTAAGTGGGGTTAATTTTGTGGTAGAATTAAAGCTCGATTGAAGATGTTATCAGTCCCAAATTAATATGAAAGTGATTATTTGAAGAAATAAATGTTTTCTTTTGACTCATTTATTTAATTAAGGGTTAACACCACTGTAGAATTTCCAAAAAATCGATTTTTTTTCCTTTAAAAATTACTTTGAGCCTTTCAGAATACGGGCAAGAAAAGTTATCACCTGAAACCCATTATTTCACATGAAATTTTGAATTTTTCCCAAGGCATTTCTTCATATTCATAGCCCAAGTCAAAACTTCGATCGTGTTTTTCTCGAAACATGATTTTTCAAATTGGCACGCAGCATAACTCCAATAATTTTCATTATTTTCATTTGAATTTCCCACAGCATCTTGAAAACAATATTTCGAACAGAAATACGTAGGGGATTTTCAAAAAATTGATTTGCACATTTTTTATTGATAAAAAATTGCCGATTTTTTGGCTGAAATTTGAATTTTTTCATTCAAAATGTCACCAATCCCACAAAAAACAATATTTTTGAAATCCCCTACGTATTTCTGTAGCTATATGTATCTAGACTGAGCCAATTTTTTTTTTTTTAATTGAAATTTGCACCAGTTACACTGCGTGTCGCAGAGTGTTTTAAATTCGAGGAGCCACGCAAGAATGGCTCTTGTGTCGTCATTTTTTGATATTTTTGATGATTTTTTTTTCGGAAAACTCAAATATATGCTCAATTACTCCCTCAAATATCATTATTTCATTGCCACTTTTTCTATAGAAAAAAATAGCCAAAAAAAGCCTTTTTTTAGACATCCACAGTGGTGTTACCCCTTAACAGCTCATCTACGTCCTACCTCCACTTCGTCTCAAGAACTCAAAACTAGAGATTTTAAGCTTTAAATTGCTTTTTTTACTCCGATACGATCATTTTTGAGGAAGATACAGCCATTTGAAAAAAAACCTAAAAATTTGGATTTTTTTTTGATCCTTCAATTTTTTCCACTAGTGTATGATTATTTTTCGATGTGTTGAACTGTCCATGTGTTGAATTGTCCATATGTTGAATTAATGTCCTATATTGAATTGTCCACGTGTTAATTAGTCATGATGTAGTGATTTGGTTATTACAAGAATGAATCACTAACACTGCAGTTAAATAACAATTAAATACGTTTATTAAGAATAATCTGATTTACAAATAAAGTAACAATCGAATGTCGTAGATGTGTTTGCGTGAACTGTCGATACGTGAGTGAGTTAAATACTCACAATTTAAGGATAACCGAATAATCGGAATATCCACACAAAAGGGAATTAAAGAAAATATGTGTAACAATGGTAAAAAGCGAGATAGCAATATAAAGAAAAAGATAGAAAATAATAATTTGGCTCCTTGCGTATGTGTGTGATATAGCGGCTGCTACAATGATACCTTTTTTAATAGTCTTAAAAAAAAATCAATCTCCCACTGTTTCATTACAATGTCCATTTTACCCCCACGTTCTCCTATATATATATTTTTTCAGATTTTTAAAAACGCGCATTCTGTAGTTTCTATGCATTTTTTTATTTCAATTGTTTATAAAAAATAGAAAAATTGGATTTCAACAATCGGAAATTTCTTTAATGGAATCTCATAGTCTTTCCCCACAGGAAAGTATTTTTCCACTTTTTTCATATAACTAATATTGAATGAGATACGAGCATTCGAAGCTGGAGATAAATGACCACCTATAGCGGTTTCTTCAAAATTCAAATGGTCGTATTTTTGTCAAAAAAATTTTTTTTTGTTTTTTTTTTTGTCGGAAATGACTTGTCTTGAGTGTTTCCATAACATATCAAAAAATTAAAGAAATCAAAAAATCAAACCCGAAATCCGAGTGAAATAGCGTGGAATGTCTCATATATATATATTTTTTTCTTTTTCTTCCTGAATTAAATTAAATTCTCAGTAAAACAATAACCATTTGTGGCAAAATCTTCTCTATAAAGCCAATTGCCAAGTAAATTTCCGGTTTATCGTTCCTGAGAAGAGGACATCTTTGCTTCACAGTACAGATTGTTCAAACAGACACAACTGAGCTAAAACTCGAAACACTGTTGAATATTTAATTGCCAAGATGTGTATATATGCTTTTGATGCTAGTACGTGAAAGTTTATGTGGTCTTCTTCTTCTTCTTCTTCATTGAGAGCTCCTTTTGTAAACTAGTTCACTACTGTATTAACATTTTCGGAACTCGAGAGACATTAGCATATCTGTCAATTGGAGTTTTACCATTTATAGACAAAATTCATGAAACTTTCTTTTCAATTATACCATCTTCTTGCTTTTTTTCTTTCCTTGAGTCAATGACACTTTTGTGGTAATTGAAAGTGCTATTGGCTGATTATTATTGTTATTATTATTTTCTCGTTTTGGTAAAGTGTGATATACGTAATTCGCAGTTGCACTTCCGGTTAATGTGATTTTCATTTTGTTTTAAAGGTGTATTAATGGAAAGGGGATTTTTTTTTGGAAAGATGGCTTGATGGAAAATTCTGAAAAAATTTGGGAATGATGGAGAGATGGTAGAGCATCTTTGGGAATTTTTTCAGATTTTTTCGTCATTTTTTTCGGTATTTAAAAAATTCTAGAAATAGTAAAATAGGATAAATCGAGTTTCTTTCAATGATTTTTTTGGAAATATCTTGGAAAGTTAGCGAGATAGCGTGATTTTGGTGGATTCGTTTTTTTTGTAGAGACTTTCAAGAGCTTCAAAAGAAGCTTAGGGTAAAAAGGACGTATCTCCATCATTTTTTCGAGATATTGTCAAATTATTTTCGACCTGCGGTTGTAGCAATCAGAACTGGATTTTTTTTTCTTGGAAGCGCGGCTCTATAAAAAAATCTGAAAAAATTTGATAATAATTAACACATAATAGAGCATCTGTGGGAATTTTTTCAGATTTTTTCGGGAACTCCTTCACTCTGAAAAAAAATTCTTAAATTATCAAAAAAAGGGAAAATCGATTTTTTTCAATCAATTCTTGAAAATATCTCAGAAAATAAGCGAGATACGCCTTTTTCACTCTGATAATTTTTTTTATAGAGAATTTCAAGAGCTTTATAATGAAGCTCAGGACAAAAAGAGCGTATCTCCATTAGTTTCCGGAATATTCTCAAAAAAGCATCAGAAACTAAAAATCGATTCATTTTACGATTTTTAAATTTTTTTTTTTTAAATTTAATGCATTTTTACGGAAATTTTTCAATAAAAATACGATTTTTCTTCAGTGGTTATCACAAACCTTTGACTTCGAAAATTTTTCAATTTCATTGATTCGCAATCTCATTTCCAGAATCCTTTTCTTCCGTACTTCACAATGAAGTACTCTTACACTTAATAGAAAATCCATCGTAACTCAGGAAAATGAAATTTTTCGATAAACGCTCAATGCGAACACAGTTATAGGAATCAGCACTCAGCATTGTCAATCGTAATTGGGGTACTGAGCACATTGGCCTCAACAAGCAGAGATTCGCGTCTGTCTGCGTCTCTCTCACATTGTAAACGTTAACTTCACAATTCCAGTCCCTTGGACCTGTACTTTTGCACGTACAACTTCCCAATGCTCTTCAAATTGACCCTTTACATGGATGAGTCAAGGGATTCCTTGTTCCTGAAGTTTATTGCCAATCAGAACTTGAAAATCATGTGCAATACAGAAAATTGTCACTATTTGAATGAAAAATTGTCGCAATAATTAAATTGATGATAATAACGTTATTGTTGATTTTTTTAAGAGTGAAGAGGATTTTCAAAAATTTTGAAAAAATTAGGGAATAATGGAGACATGCTGGAGCATTTTCCTGAATTTTTTCAGATTTTTTTGTAAAGG
The DNA here is from genome assembly GCA_963942555.1 of Aleiodes leptofemur. Taxonomy (NCBI): domain Eukaryota; kingdom Metazoa; phylum Arthropoda; class Insecta; order Hymenoptera; family Braconidae; genus Aleiodes; species Aleiodes leptofemur. Next base: position 13,450,802 of record OZ012617.1, read on the forward strand.
TCTTCCTGTTAAGAAAAAAGATTTAAGGTAGTATTTCAAAGTGCGGTCGATAAAACAAGAAAAATGAGGATTTGTAGGTTAGTTTCCAATTAATTGCTGTTAATTCGAGAAAAAAGTGCTTTAATTTATCCAAAAAAAGTGATTAAGGATTTAAGGCGAGGTGGTCGGACATAACCTTAACTTTTTGTATAAAATCGTAAATAACAACGCATACATGATAAATGTCTCAGAAATAATTTTCCTAAGGTTGTGAATATTAGTTTTTTTCTGCATTTTTTTTCACATTTATCTTCTGTCACGAGCATGAGATAGAGAAAGAGGCAAACAATTACGACTACCTTCTAATTAAAATTTCAAGTTTCCTTCGGAATATGACTCTAAATGATCCAAAACGTCGAGAAATCATATCTTTCAAGCATGTCTGTATGTGTGTGTGTTTTGACAATTATTGTTCAAGAACCACCGGGTTGATTTACATCAACTTGTGTTTTAAAAAAAATCGTTATAATGAAAGAAATGAACTCTCTAGATTCCTCACTTACAGGTCAACTTTTCCTTCTTGTTAAAAAAAAAAAATCAACTTCTCAAAAAAAATCAAAGATTTCGATTCTTTCTCATTTTTTCCTGAGAACACATATATTTCTTTATTTTATCATATTGAAGAACATCCTTTTCCCCAGGAAAAAAACCAAATCCTTTCTATCCTGATATAACAATTATAACCTCAATAAGTAATTACTATTGTTGCGGCTGAGTGAAGAAAATTTATGAGTGATTGAATAAGATCAAAATTTAATGATCAACATTTTTCTTTCCGACCGCGGGCAGAACTATTAGATCTAAGAAAACTAGAATATCTATTTAATTCTTCCCCAATTATTTCAATTTTTTTAGGGAACGTGATTTTTCGGGTGAAGTATTAAAATACACGACGGTCAAACGCGAGGAACGAGAGAGAAATCGCTATATTGATTAGGCGGAAATTCCTTAGTAACTTGTTAGTTTTTTGATCAAATAATTTCAAGCATGAATGCACTGGGCCTAGAGATATCAGCTGAAAAATCCACAGTTCTTAGATTTAGTAAGAACGGATCTCCTCCGGAACTTACTCGAATCAGAATAGGCGAGAGAATAATAGGCTCAAGTTTGACGGCAAAGTTTTTGGGTATCCACTTCGATCAAAGACTCAATTTCAATTGTCAAATCAATAACATTCAGAGTCGGTGCTTAAAAGCATTAAATTTGGTTAAATTTCTGAGACGAACCTGGTGGGGAACAGATCCGGAGACCTTGATAATTCTATATAAGAGCTTCATACGATCTGTAATGGATTACGGACTTTTTGGTTACTTTCCTACCGTAAGATTCAGACGGAGCACTCCCACAAATGTATTACTCGGTGAGTCGAAACTCATGACAATCAGAGACCGCGCAGAGTTCATGTGTAAAAATTTTCTGGTAAAACTTCTAAGTAACCAATGAATGCTCATACCATTGACCCAAGCTATAATCTTGTGCCCCCCACAGACTTTAAAGCTCAATTTAAGGCTGAAGGCTTCAGAAACACCAGCACAACAATAATCATTCAGGTTGAAAGTGAGGGGGAAATTTTTTTTGAAAACTATTGGGAACCGGGACCGCGGCCTTGGTTCTCGGGGACCAACCTACCACGGGAACTTATCTCCTGGGTTAACAGAGCGAGAGCCAACCACCACCACTTGAGAGAGTCACTGCATCGAATAGGGTTTGTTGAGGACCCTGGATGTGACTGCGGGTATGAAAAACAGGATGTCAATCATGTTTTGTGGCAGTGTCCACTATTTGCAAACGAGAGGGAAGAAATGTTGAGAGATCTTAGAAAACTTAAATATCAATCACCATATTGCGCAGACGTATTCTTGGCCTCGACAAGCCCTATCGCTCTGAGAATTATACATCGTTTCGTAAAAAAATGTGATATTAAGATATAAGGTGAGAAAAAAAAAAAAACCTGTTAATAACTAGAAAAGAGAAAACATAGGTCTAAGCTTATCCTTAAAACATAAAAAGGTATATCAAAGCGAGAAAATATAGATATGTAGATATGTAAATAACCCACAAGGGTTAATACTTAACAATAAAAAAAAAAAAAAAAAAAACTTGTTAGTTCATTAGTGGAAGGTTTATTCAGGAAAAAAAATAGTTAAATTACACACGATCAATTTTATTAAACAACAAAATTATCCAAGGACAGATTCGGAAAAACCCATATGTTATTAGGAAAGGAGTAGAATTTTTGGAAGATCAAAAGGGAGAAATAAATGAGGTACAAAATTATATTGGAGTCACTGTTGTCGGATAAAGGTAAACTTGGTTGTAGGTGAGGAGATCTGCAAGGAGAGCGAGCCGTGATGTTGTCCTGTGAATGGCGGGGATGATTTCACGGCTGCTCCCTCGGTTACACAGAATGGTCAGGTGTTTCGGTAGATCTCAGCAGCTCACAGTGATGGTCCTCAATAGTTTCCCTTTTTTTAACTAATTGAAAGTTGACGAAGCTATTCACAAGTCCTTTTAACGGACTGTTTTTCATAGTAAAAGACGAACAGCAATTCGATGTTGATCTCGAGAAAATAGAAGTTTGACTGGTGACGATTCCTCCAGGTTTTTCCCTTTTACAGACGATTTGGTCAACGGGGTGGTATATTGCGCCTTTTCTTGCTTAGTTTCTTTCATTGGATGAGTCCAGATGATTTCCTGGACATTAGAATTTTTTAATTAAATATTTCCAATAAAAGTTTCACGCGTAAAACCACCCATTCTTCTCCAAATTTTCTCAGCTTCGTGGTGGGCGGTTGGCGGCAATTTTCATGTGTTTTCTGGGAATTGGTACCGTGCCTATTAGAAATTTTGTACTTTTTATTACTCGGTGCCAAATCGGGATTCTTCTTTTGCTCACAGGGGAGCATGCCTAGACTGCGTTATTTTCTCACTAAACAATTCCATTGAGAATTTTCAGTTTTATGTCGATTCGGCCAATAGTAATGCAGTCACCTTCTTTCCTGCATGCTATCGTCAAGAGCAGCCTGTCCGAGGGGCACCTTTCAGTCAAAGGTACCGTTTTCCCCTTTTTCTTGGTGGGCGTTCCTCCCTCGTCCCTTTTTTCTCCTGCAGTCTCTACTCATGTCTTTTCTTTAGATGATTTTTTTAAGAGAATAGTTTCTTTCTCTCTTTCTCCTTCCTCTTTTTTTCGTGCAAAAGAAATTTGTTGAGCACACAACACTATACTTCGTTAAATCGTAGATAACAACAATAGGAAAACAATGAAGACTGATATAGTGCAGCAGAACTGTTCTTTAAATTTAATATTATCATGACAATTTACATTTATCTAAAGAGCCTGGAGGAGCTTCTAATCAGAAGCGAAAGGTCGTGATTTTAGGAAATAAATGTAAAGATTGACTTCAACTATTTATTCATCTGTCCAACATCCCAATTAACCTCAAAATTCAATATTCATTATCATGGACGACAACAAAAATAGTAATTACTATAATTTGTTCAAAATCTCGTCAGTTAACGTAATTTAAATCAATCAAAATGGTTATTATCGAATTACTCACATGAAAATTTATATCGTTGCCTTAGAAACAAAGGAGCGTAGGTGCTATGCCTATACACAGGACTCACGCCCTTTTGACTTTAAGACGACGATATATGTACAAGCATATATATATAGGAATATAAAGAATTTTAATCTTTAATGAATTGTTTTCTTTAAAGATATAAAGATGTTGAATATATATGTCACATGTATATCTATATAGTATGGTGGGTATTTCAGAGATTACTGAAGACTCTTATTAAAATAACGAAAATTTATCTAATGTTCTTCTACGTTTGAAGTTACAAAATTAACTGAGTCTTAAAAGTTCTTCACCTCAATTTATCTATATTTTTGGTTGTGGTCCCGAGTGACATTAGGGCTGTGATTGGTTCGTTAACGAGGAGTGGGGGAAACTTTGGAGTTTGGGGACCGGACTACGTGCGTGCGTCACTCAGGTATGGGGTTTTTCCACCGGGCAGGAAGGGAAATAACCAGAACTACTTTTATTGCTTTATTACGGGCTAAACAAAATTCTTCGGGAAGGATTAGTTTTATTGCACGACAGATGGTGACAACTTTGAGAGAAAAACCAGTCCTAAAATGCACACAAAAGAAAAATTCAATTTTTTCCACAGTTCTCGCGATTCTACATATATATATAGACAATATTATATATACAATATAATATTATTGAATATATGTCAATTATTGCATTTTATGCCACACACATATATGGCGTATGATTTCTCTCTATATAACATATATGTTTGCATATATATATAAATATATTTTTTCCATACGTGTAGAGATTGAAAATTTCATTCGGAAGCTTTTCGCAAATTGCATTGGCAGAATATTAAATGTAAGAATTCAAATATCACATAAAAAAACTGGCTCCTGCTTATTTTTGTTTTTTTATTAAATTATTATTATTTTTTTTTCATTCATTGAACAAAATGATTTTGTTCTTCTTACAGAGTCTAAGCCGAAATAGCTCAGTTGGGAGAGCGTTAGACTGAAGATCTAAATGTCCCCGGTTCAATCCCGGGTTTCGGCATTAATTTTTTTTCTTCTCTCAATTAAATAAACATCATGAGAGATTGAAAGATTATGGAATTCGATACTAAAATATTGTAAATTCGCGACGTTTCGCTGATAATTTAAGGATGTATGATCGAGAGAGTGGGAAACCGTGAACTTTGATGGGTGGGGATAGGCTCGAACGTTTGCGGAGTTTTTTTAATTTTTTTATTTTTTATAAGTGTTTATTTAGTAAGGCCAGTGTACATTTAAAGTGTACATTTATGAGATACAATATCCACAATAAACTATAGATTTTATGACAGATGATTTTTACAAAAAAGTCGATTCCCGACATGCATTGTTAAGACTGTAGCGTTGAAGGTTGAGTTGTTTTCACACTACTATTATATGGGGTTGCTAACGATTGTATATCTGGCTTTTTGGGAGATAGTGGTTCGAAATGGAAAGGCCCTCTGAAAACCATTTCTTCGCTATTTAGGCTCTATGGCTCTTAAAAACTAGAACTTACAACTAAGCTTAAAAATCTAGATAACAAAGGGAAACTCGTAGGGATTTATATACAGGGGGAAATGTCCCGTCAATGGGTTCTATCTATATGTAATCGAGTATATCCGCATATATGCATGCCCATACGTACACATCATACATATCCATACACGCATGCATACACACATACACCCACACACTTGCTCTCATTCACATTTACATATATATATACACATATATTTATATATAATTACATACATATATATATGATTATTATTATTATTATTTTTTTTTTCCATTATTTTCTTTTAAATTTGTATTTCATATATTTTTTTTTTCTTTCTTAATCCCCTTTTTGTTTTTTTTATAAATATTTTACAGTGTTTATCGACACATTTCTTAGTGTATCTATTGTTATGTCCATGTTATAATAAGCTTATTAATTTTTGAGGGGATAGTAGGCTTGTTGATATTTAACTTCTTTTTATTTTATTTATTTATTTATTTATTTTTTTTTTCGAGCAATTATTCTTTTGAATATTTAATCGTACCTTTATTTATTTTTTTCTCTCTGTGATTGATTATTTGAGATTCTTAATTATTTTGAATAGAGAGCCATTGATATTTTTTAATGTTTTTTCTGTATTTATTATATTCTTCTTTGGTAAAAATGTATCGGTTGTGCCGCCATAATTTTTTTTCTGAAATTTTTTCTGTGTTATTGGGGAATGTGATTGATTTATTCCTAGATTGACGATGCACGTGATACATGATTAGTTCATCGTCTTGGTCCTGGATGTAGTTATGTTTGTCGAGGTATATGAATCCCTCAGGAGGTATAAAGCCCGTTTCAAGGGATAACGTTTGCGGAGTGAGCTGAAGCGAATGACCACGTGACGTGTACTGTGAATCTGGCCAATCAAAGCGAGAAATGAATGATGAAGTGAAGTAATTCGAATTTCAATTCTATTTTTCTCTTCAGGATGAATGAATACATAGTATTTTTAAAATATTGCCGAATTACAACAATATCCATTTTTCTTATGAATATTTGTTCTTTGTACTACGAGAGCTTGAAAATTGGATATTTATTAATTTACGATCATAACCTCCATTTTTCCATAATAGCCCATGTATTTTCTGTCAATTTTCAATAATTTTTTTCTTTCTCATATGAATGATTACCTACCCCGGACTTTTTATAGTAAAATTCTTTGAGGAATAATCTAACTATAAAAAAATTTAGAAGCCCCTAATCAGAAATTTTTGTCATGATCATACATCCTTAAGCTTCTCCAGGCTCTGAAAGACAAAAATCACAAATTATTCACTTTTTTCCAAAAGTTTTTTGATCTCATTGAAGTTCAAACACATAAACCCAAAATTATCCGTCCTTTCATCAGTCACTCATTCTCCCTTCACAATAGATAATTACCATAGTCAAAGCATAATTAACAATTGAAACTGCCACCAGCTGAAGTTTTTTGAATAAATTGAATTGCGCGTGAAATCTAATGCTCGTTAGTTATTATGAACTTGATACATTCAATCCTTTCTCTCTAATTAATCAATTTCAATCACTTTTGTTGCTTTAGACACATTATTATCATTGAATTCAGAAGTGAAAAGGTAAAACAGAACAAAAAAAACGAATTAATTTATCTCTGTCATCATTCTCAATAGAATATTTACGAAAAATAATGGAGATACGCCCTTTTTTTAAACTAAAATACTTTTTGGAGAAAATTTCAAGAGCTAAAAAAAAGGGGGTATCTCCATTAATTTTTCGAAATATTTCCAAAAAACTATCGTCAGAAAAAAAATCGCTATAGAATTTTTTTTTTTTTATTAACATTTATTTAAGGTCGTTTTACTCATTTATTTAAAATCCAAGATTTATGGAATGAAAAATGTTACAATCCCTTGGAAAATGAAAATTAAACAGATGAAAATTTAAAAAAAAAATGTAAAAATTCTTTTTTTTTTTAACTTTCAATTTAATTTTTGATAGATTACGAATTCTACTTGTGTCCTCCTTCTCACGCTTTTACTTCCACTAGACGAATATACAGTTCGTTGATGATGCTAAGTTACACTGAGGATTACAAAAAACATTGTTCTCCCACATACACTCATCATTGAGTATAGAACTACCTGCGGTACACCAAGTAGAAAAACAGAATTATTATCGTGAGCAAAAAAGAGAAAAAAACGTAAAAATTAGGATGCAGTGGACTTTCAACTCGTGAAAAAAAGCGAAGAATAAACAAGCTGATAAAAGAATTTTTTTTTTTTTTTATAAAAGAAATTCCAACGTTTATTTTTTTGTATCATTAAGATAGTTGCATTGTTACAGTCATTTGCTTTGAGTTCAGTTCGTAATTGACCCCAATGGTTTTGCATATTCATGTGCTAATGAGAGTTTCACTACACTGAAATGGATCCACTTAAAAAAAAAAATTCTGATAATTTTTATTGGAGAAATGATAAATTTTTATTTTGGTTTGTAAAATAATTTTTTTTGTTGAAATAATCAAGATTTTTTTTCGGTATGAAGGACTTTACGAAAAAATCTGAAAAAATTCTGAAAGACGGTCTAGCATGTCTACATTGTTGTCAAATTTTTTCAAATTTTTCCGTTGAAGCCTCCACTCCGAAAAAAAATAAAGTACATACGTATTTTCCTCTAAATGATAAAATTCAATTTTGCCGGACGAGAAAAATTCCCTGACGCTTTTTTTGCCTGACGGAAAAATTTTCCTGAGTGAACATTATTCGATGAAATGTTCATGAAAAGATAATTGAAATGATGCATTTCATCTTCAAGGAATATTCTTGTACACAAGACTGCACTGCTCTTGAAGTGAATGAGAATTTTTTTCCGATAAC